>CM065483.1:49652276-50039133 GCA_032873175.1 Leptopilina drosophilae | reverse complement strand
CATTACTATATATAACAAAAATTTCTTTTTATATTTTTTTTATTCTAAATAAGTAACATGTTCTTTTTTATAATTGTCTACAAAAATTTTTATAAATTTTATAAATTTCCTCGTTGTTTAACTTTTTTTTATTATTGCATTGAACTGATTTTACGCATACATAGGATTGTAAACGGAATATCGAGGCTCCGAGCGGAGTTATAACTTTCCGAAAGCAGAACATTCTTGACAAATTATTTGAATCAACCCAAAAAATAATTTTTGATGACCTTTTTTTTTAGTTAACATTTTCGGAAAATTTTTTTTTGAAAAACAAATTTTAAGAATGATTTTTCATAAAATTTACAAAAATGGTCATAACTCCCTTAGTTTTTGTGCGATTTCAATCATTCTTTTCTTAATTTAATGTGCTTTTTTGCGCTGATTTCAAAACTGTTTTCGGATTTTCTCTAAGAGTTATAGTTTTTGCGGAATCCAAAAAAATTTTCCTCAACAACTTTGCGTAACTTGCAGGTATACCTGCGTTGCAGCTATGATCCTTAGCTTGTTTGATTTTCTTTATCGCTAAGGTACAACCCACTCATCGTGTTTTTCGAATCTTCAATTGGTTTCTCAAATTTGTGTACAAAACAAAAAAAATGGTTGGGATGTCTAAGACGACGTGTTTTGTTTTCCCTTACCTCAAATTTAGTTCCGTGTTGTCTATTTTGCGTGAATTATCTTCTAAAAATGTCTCTTAATATTTTTGATTAGGAAGTTCTTTTAGAACAAGCTTTACAAGATTTAGAAGAACTTTTGAATTCTGATCATATTACTTTACTAACTGATATGGTTATTGATAGTGAATGTAGCAATCGTGAAGTTGTACATACTATGGGAAGTGCAAATAAGTGCAGTATCCGCGAAATTGTAGATGAGATGACAATTAAACGGTTTTGTGCTGAAGACAATGAAAAATTAATCAGTAATGTGGAGTGTGCAGTGTCAGAAGTGGTCGTTGGGAAAAGAAAATTGGAAGAAGATCTTGTGGTTTCTGAGGCTAAAAGATTCTGTAGCGAAAAGGAAGAAAAAATTCCAAACAAGAGGGAAAAAAATTGTGTATAACAATTGGATCTTGTTCCTTTTCATTGTTTAACTCAATGAATACTCCACAATTCTCTTCCATATTTGAAAGACTTCTTGAACCCTTGAAAAATATGGATATTTAGAAACCAATAAAGGGAAATTTTCCTCCTTTTATATTGTCGTTTGATTCCAAAAAATTTCGGGGAATGAAGTGGTGGTCCAGTCTTCCTCACAATGAAGTAATAAAAATGGCTATTCAACGACAAATGACTGCACATGGACCTCAAGGCCTGTTCTTTTTAGGAGGAAAATATTTTACTTTTCCTTCATATAATTTGAAACTTGTAAGTAATCTTCTGTTATAATTTTCTATATTAACATCTTTATTTAAATGTTATTAACTAAATTTTACTTTTTAATTTATTAATTAATACATTCACTAAACTAACTAAAATATGAATATTGAGTTGAATTTATCACTCGGTGGCATTTAATAATATTGATAAATTTATCGATCACTCCGAGTCATTCAGAATTAAAAAATTTTTTTTAATCTTTACGTTTCAACGGCACAGCCGTCCTCTTCAGAAACTAAAAATTTATTATAATTATAAACATACATACATAAACATTTTTCAATTAAAAAATTATTATATAAAAAATTATAAAACAAAATATTTTTACACAAAAAAATAAAAAGATTTACCATTAAAAGAAAAGAAATAAAAATAAACTTATGACATTTTTAAACAATTTGACGATTATTAAAAACGTCTCGCTTGACACGATTGCTAATAGACACTGATTAATTATAAAGTCATTAGAATAATTAGAAACACTAAATTCAGGGCCCAAAATACTGAAAATAATAATAAATTATTAATAAAAATGAATAAGTAAAAAAGTATGTCAAATTAAAAAGTATACACTTACACGTTCAACCTTTCTATTCTGTATAATCCACTTAACACCTCCAACAATAAAAGGAGACCCTAAGGGATCCTTCGATTCCAGCATGTGCGTCTTCAGGTAGGAAATCCCCTGTTGCAAAGTGCAATGCAAAGTCGCCTGCCATTCAAACGGAAGATCGAAATTCAAGCTATAAACTCTTCTAGTGACCCTTGTTTCGGCATGAGATAAAAGTTTTAAATCAGGGCCATACCAATCATTATATTCACCCACCTATAAATACAATAATACAAATTAAAGTAAAAAATTACTGTGCAATAAAATGAATTCAAACAATTGTATTTACACATACCCTGATTAACAAATTTCCCACAAACTTCATCTTGCGATTGAAAAGGAAGAAGCACTCGTCAGTGTTGTAATAAACTTCAAATAATGATTTGTGTTCTTGAAGAAAAGAATTCCACTTTGAAGCTAACTCAAGTGGTAGCAAAATTTGGTGGTTTCTATATTTTATTTTCGGTTCTTCTATAAATATTCTTTTAGAACCATGCCAGCTGACCATTTCCTTGTTCACCTAATGAATAAATTGTAATAATAAGAATTAATAACATCTTAATGTTTAAATAAGTATCAGTAATAATTAATAACAAATTACATGCAGACATTTATTATATATCTATTACAATCATATTTTAGTTAATATTGATGAATTTATCGATCACTCCGAGTCATTCAGAATTAAAAATTTTTTTTTAATTTTTACGTTTCAACGGCACAGCCGTCCTCTTCAGAAACTAAAAATTTATTATAATTATACACATACATACATAAACATTTTTCAAGTAAAAAATTATTATATAAAAAATTATAAAACAAAATATTTTTACACAAAAAAATAAAAAGATTTACCATTAAAAGAATATAAATAAAAATAAACTTATGACATTTTTAAACAATTTGACGATTATTAAAAACGTCTCGATTGACACGATTGCTAATAGACACTGATCAATTATAAAGTCATTAGAATAAATCGACGCCTCCCGTTCATATAATGCTTATTGAAAAACGAATGCAAGATGATTCTTATTCACTTTTTGGTGCAAGACAATGCTTATTTGATTTTCCGTGCAATAAAATGCTTATTCAAAATTCTGTGCAAAACAATTGCCACTGACAGAACAATAAATGTAACCCTAAATCTTCTTATTAATATTAAATTGCAATTAAATATCTGAGAATTTCAGTACGTGTCTATTGTTATAAGAAACTTTAAACACGGATCCTATCACACGTATTAATAAATATTTTTTAAGCTATTGCAATTATAAATTATACTGAATTGAAAATTTTATAAAAATCATAGAATAAGCTAATTTCAGAATGAACATTTTCGCATAGAATTTTGAATAAGCATTTTATTGCACGGAAAATTGAATAAGCATTGTCTTGCACCAAAAAGTGAATTAGAATCATCTTGCATTCGTTTTTCAATAAGCATTATATGAACGGGATGCGTCGAAATGTGAAGAGAGGGAAAGTAAGTTCATTGAACTTATTACAATAATGCGAAAATATTAAGAGAAATGTCAAGGTGTTGCCAAACAATGAAGAGGCTACAAATATTTTCTCTCATTAAGGAAATGAAGATAACAATTACTAAGATTTTGAGTGTCATCTTTTCTGTTTATTGCGTTCTTTTGCAATCTAATATGAATCATTTCAGAAGTTAGACGTTTGCTCTCATTAGATTCTTTGTCAAGTATATAAAAATTGTCCCAATCAAAGTCATGTTTATGTAAGTTTCTATGAGTAGCAGTGACGCCAATTTTAGCTTTTTTGTGTTCGTTAATACGAACTCCCACCATTCTTTTTGTTTCACCAACATATGATGCTGAACTCATGAAATTGAAATTAATCATTCAATTAATTTTCTGGACGTCCTTATAATTAGGAATCATAAAAATGAAATCACGGATTGGTATAAAAAACCTACCTTTTCTGAACGAACTTTGAATTATGACTTACAACATCCAATAGCCCAAAAAATTGCAATTATTTATAATTTAACGGACAGAGCAATAAAATTATCTCACAAAAAATTCCATTTTAAAAATATTGAATATGTAAAAATAAATCTTCTTCGTAATAATTATCCTATTGATTTTATAAATAAATACATTAAGAAACGCATTTGTTCTATCGAATCCAATATTCAAAAAAACAATATAAATTCATTTTTATATAGAAGATCACCAAAAGTATTTTTGCCATATGTACAAAATCTGTATGAAAAAACTTCATTAATTCTTAAACAGTATAATATTTTAACTGTACCAACCAATAATAAAGTTTTGAGTCATGGTTTAATCAAAAAGGGTAAGGATAAAAATAATAAATTTGAGACTACTAATGTTGTTTATAAAATAAATTGTAATGATTGTTCAGCATCATATGTTGGTGAAACAAAAAGAATGGTGGGAGTTCGTATTAACGAACACAAAAAAGCTAAAATTGGCGTCACTGCTACTCATAGAAACTTACATAAACATGACTTTGATTGGGACAATTTTTATATACTTGACAAAGAATCTAATGAGAGCAAACGTCTAACTTCTGAAATGATTCATATTAGATTGCAAAAGAACGCAATAAACAAAAAAGATGACACTCAAAATCTTAGTAATTGTTATCTTCATTTCCTTAATGAGAGAAAATATTTGTAGCCTCTTCATTGTTTGGCAACACCATGACATTTCTCTTAATATTTTCGCATTATTGTAATAAGTTCAATGAACTTACTTTCCCTCTCTTCACATTTATTCTAATGACATTATAATTGATCAGTGTCTATTAGCAATCGTGTCAATCGAGACGTTTTTAATAATCGTCAAATTGTTTAAAAATGTCATAAGTTTATTTTTATTTATATTCTTTTAATGGTAAATCTTTTTATTTTTTTGTGTAAAAATATTTTGTTTTATAATTTTTTATATAATAATTTTTTACTTGAAAAATGTTTATGTATGTATGTGTATAATTATAATAAATTTTTAGTTTCTGAAGAGGACGGCTGTGCCGTTGAAACGTAAAAATTAAAAAAAAATTTTTAATTCTGAATGACTCGGAGTGATCGATAAATTCATCAATATTAACTAAAATATGATTGTAATAGATATATAATAAATGTCTGCATGTAATTTGTTATTAATTATTACTGATACTTATTTAAACATTAAGATGTTATTAATTCTTATTATTACAATTTATTCATTAGGTGAACAAGGAAATGGTCAGCTGGCATGGTTCTAAAAGAATATTTATAGAAGAACCGAAAATAAAATATAGAAACCACCAAATTTTGCTACCACTTGAGTTAGCTTCAAAGTGGAATTCTTTTCTTCAAGAACACAAATCATTATTTGAAGTTTATTACAACACTGACGAGTGCTTCTTCCTTTTCAATCGCAAGATGAAGTTTGTGGGAAATTTGTTAATCAGGGTATGTGTAAATACAATTGTTTGAATTCATTTTATTGCACAGTAATTTTTTACTTTAATTTGTATTATTGTATTTATAGGTGGGTGAATATAATGATTGGTATGGCCCTGATTTAAAACTTTTATCTCATGCCGAAACAAGGGTCACTAGAAGAGTTTATAGCTTGAATTTCGATCTTCCGTTTGAATGGCAGGCGACTTTGCATTGCACTTTGCAACAGGGGATTTCCTACCTGAAGACGCACATGCTGGAATCGAAGGATCCCTTAGGGTCTCCTTTTATTGTTGGAGGTGTTAAGTGGATTATACAGAATAGAAAGGTTGAACGTGTAAGTGTATACTTTTTAATTTGACATACTTTTTTACTTATTCATTTTTATTAATAATTTATTATTATTTTCAGTATTTTGGGCCCTGAATTTAGTGTTTCTAATTACGCAGGAATAATTTAAAATAACTTGTAAATATTTAAAAATCATTTAGGACATAATATTTTGTAATAAAATAATATTTATATAATTTCTGTTTCGTTCCTTTATACCTGTGTTTCATCTGTTTTGATTTCTAATAGTTCTGTACAAATTTCATTTTTTATGTAATTATTTAGTGAAATGTTTGCATTTAGTGATCTATAATTTCTTTTTGTTGTTAAATAAAATGCTAAAGTAGTAAATATGTTCATTATCGTAGATATTATTGAAAAATTATTTTTGTATTTTGCTTGTTTCTGTCTTGATAAATTTAGTATTATTTTGAAAAATTGAATATTTTAAAAATATCTATATGAGAGGTTACGTTTAATATCTTATTTCGAATGACAATTGGATCTTTCATAGGTAAGTTTGACATTTCTTCTATTTCTATTGCGGAAATTTCATTGTTAATTTTTATTGAACAGCCTTCTGGTAGCTTAATTATTCCAGTATTTTTTATAATTTGAGTAAATGATTTTTTAAAACATTGTATGTCTAATTCTTTTAATTTTTGCGTAGCATAAATCCAAGAATTATGTTGAAGTAGTGGAGTTAAAATTGGAAATTTTTTTGATTTAATAAAGTTACATTTATAGTATGATGAATTAATTAAAATGTTAGATTCACAACATGGGTTTATTTCTGTATTTTTAATGAATGGTGTAAATTTTTCTTCTAAATTTGATTGCAGAAAATATTTCTTATTATCAAGAGAAAGGCCGATTAATAGAAAATCAGTTTTTATAAAAATAGAAGATGTTTCATAGAACATTGGGTAGGAATGTATTGTATGTATTTGTATTATTTGTTTCTTTGTTTTCTAAAAATTTAGAAATGACAGTTTTTTGTGCTGTTTTTTTGAACTGTTTTTTGTGAAAGTACCTAAAATTAAAGTGAAATTGTGAGAAAACTAATGCAGCTAGAAAGCTGCGGTTTATTGCGTTGGAAAGAGCGGCTTATTTACTATAAGAATAAATAAAAAAGTGAAAATGGATTTTTTCGGATCGTAGGTCCCTTTTAACTGTCCGTGTCACATATTCTTTAAAGGTTCATAATATAATCCTGGTAACTGTGTAAATGAAACCTTTTCAGGTATACTTTAAGATTTACCTTCTTTTATTCCTATTAAAATGGCAAAAATTAATAAGATCATTTTATTCTAAAACTCCATTCCTGAAACAGAATTAAGTATTATTTTTTATATCTTATGATAAATGTTACTTTTGCGAAGTCCGCAAAAATTACATTTTTTGAAACTTTTCTTTTCTTCTCTTTCATATGTTTTCGATGTGGAAGGCATATTAGTGTTTCTAAAAGAATCTTTTGCTTCTATTCTTATTTTTTCTTTACAATATTTGGAAGTGGAGGGGGAATCTTATTTAAAGGAATCTTTTTTTTCATTAACGATTGTCATATTTGTAAAAGATTTAGTTATTATTTCTTCTAAACAATTATTATAATAATCCATATTGTGTAAAATTGCTAAAATTGTTAATGCTGCTATTGCTTTTGCTGTCATTGGATTGTCGGCTAGGGCTGATTTTTTTATTTTTCCTACTGTACAAATAACTACCCAATTTGTAGTTTCTTTTGACGTGTTTTCTTTAACGATAGCGAATTTCGGGATGCCCATTTCATTTCTATAACAATAATAGTTTAACTTCTGAATAACTTTAATTTTAAATGCCAGCGTTGCATTACTAAAAAGTGAATCTTCACCATTTGTTAATTTTTTGATTAGGCGAAATGCAGCATTTTCTTTTGATAAATCTAGACTATCACTTGTACTACAAATAATAAAATTTTTATATTGTATCTCTGTAACATATTGTGGTTGATGAATCGCGTTTGCTTGTGCTTGATAATTTGACTCAATGTAAAGTTTTTCATTCGTGTTTTCCTTTATCAATGAATTTAACATATTTAAAAAGAAGGCTGCCATTTTACAATCTGAAGGTATTTGAATTATTTTGAAAATGATTTAATGGAGGATACAATTGGATTGTTTCTTCTTTATTTTTGTTACCTTCTTTTTTTCCTAGTAGTTCAATTTCTTCTGTAGGTGCTTAAGCTTCTTCTTTTGTTTTGATGTTCGATGAGTTAGTGGTTGATGATGTTGGAGGTGTTTTATGAGCCGTTCCTAAATGTAATAGTACGTTAGTTACTGAATCCCATATGGAGCCTAAAAGGTGTAGGGACCAGCCAAAAACGCTATATAAAGCGTAACCATGAATAAAGGTATCAGCAATAAATTTAATTGTATTTATTGCTATTATTATCCCTATGAATCCTGCGCTTATGGTTCCGAAACTAGTAAACGTTATCCATATGTTTCCCCATGCTGATTCTGCTATTTTATTTATTGTTTCTTCGTCTAATACGTTTGAAAATTTAAGCCCTCTGTTCTGCATAGTTTGACCCATTATTCCCCTTGCTAGTGTGTTTAAAATTATAGGCTTTTCTGCTGGTAACATAATATGATTTCTTAGTTTTTCTAAGTCTGTTTGTGAATATAGTCCACTTGTAGCTAGATATGGGGAAACATTATACTTCCAGGTTTCTCTTTTGTCTGGCTTTAATATTGCAGGTTGTGCTACTGTTACTAATTTAGGCAACATTTGGAACCAAGAGTTCCCTATCATAAACATCGATGGTAAGAATGTGTTGCATTCGACCGGTGCGCCAACTTTAGTCAAAACATGAGTTATAGGTGTTAAAAAATATGGTTTATTATCTTTTGTAACTGGTAATTGCATGTAGCACTCTTTTGTTTCCCTTAAATTGATTTCTACTGGTACACATTTAATCATATGAATAACTTCACCCGCAAAAACGGACATATAACCTTCTTTTTTCATTAAGTGAAATGCAAATAAATCAGGTGCTTGAGTAGCAAGAACTAATGAATTTCTAAACACTTCTTGTTCTAGTAAACATTTTTTTGTTAGTACATCATAGTATAACTCATACATTTCTTTTCGTAGATGGCGTTCAACGTAAATAAATTTAGTATTCACATAAGAAAACATATCCATATTTTCTACTAATGGCTTTTTATTTGTTAAGGGTGATCCACCTGGTCTTGTTTCTAATATAACTAATTTCGGATGCTCTGTTCTTATATAAACATAATCACAAATCATTTCTCTAGACTTTTCTGCGAAAGCAAACGTTATATCTCGACTTACTAAGGAATATAATGTTTCTTTATTTTGGTCTTTACTATTTTCTTCATATGTTTTATTTGCAATTCCTTAAAAAACTACTTCATATCTTCCGGTATTGGATTCCAAAATGTATTTCCATTTTCTCTATCTATACATTTTGATTCAGACAGACTACAAACTGTTCCTGATTGTAAGTGGATTTTGTTTGTGTCTAAATTCACAGTTGCAAAGTATTCTTGTAATGTTATTTCATATGATGCTTGAACTATTACATCTTTCCATGAACCATAAACGTCACTATAAGTTTCTCCGTCACAATCTCCATCTTGATCTATTGATCCAGCTAAAGTTATACTGCGATAATTAGTAGTATTTACTTTTAATTCTGCAAGTTTTGTATTAGTAGTAGGCGAGAAAAGTCCTGTCACATGTATTGTATTACAAACATCATAAGTTACTTCATGTATATATATTCCTTGTCCGTTACTAACAGCTGATGTGTGTGAAAACATACCACAGTGTTCAATGTGACGACTTATTTTAAATTTTACATTGTATGACTTTAGCTTTTGTGTAGTCCCACCTAATTGTATTAGTTGCACATAACTTTGTTCAGTTTTTACCGGTTTTTTTCTCAATATCACAATCACCTACTTGTTTTAACGACAGTGTTGTTATGTTTGGTTCTGTGGATCCGCAATCATATCCTATGAATGCATGGGTAAAGCTTACTACTGCCAGCAATAAGAATAGATATGTATAGTGTTTTCTTCATTCCAGTTTCCATTATCTGGAAATAGATTATACTTATTTTAGTAGAAAGCTTTTATTTTATATATATATATTGTTTTATTCCTCTTGTCTAATTCGGGAAAGTTTAAGTCTGTTTGTATGTACTATTTTTTGTTTATTTTTAACTTGTATTTTAACGTTTCCTTTGTTTAAAATTTCTAGTATTTTATGTGGACCTGTATATTGATTAGCAAATTTATGAATCTTTCCTCCATGTAGTAGAAATACTTCGTCACCGAGTTTAAGATTTTGTGGATTACAATTTCTGTCATAATAGACTTTTGAGTTTTCCTTCGCTAAAATTAAATTTTCTCTAGCAATGTTTCTCATTTCATGAAGTCTCGTTATTAGGTCTGTTAAATATTGGTCGTAAGTTTCCAATTTTTCATGTTCCAGTGGTGGATCGCTCGATGGTAATCGTGCTAATTTTCCAAAAATCAACTCGTATGGTGTGCACTTGGTGCCTTCATGAACACTTGTATTATATGAGAACGTAGCTAATTCTAACCAATCGTCCCCTTCTTTATTTTTATTCATAAATTGTTTTAAATATTCACCTAAAACGTGATGAGATCTTTCAATTGAACCATTAGACTGAGGGTGAAAAGCAGTTGTTTTAAATTGTCGAATTCTAAATCTTTTTGCTAATCTTCTCATTAAATTACTTAAAAAATCTGTTCCTTGATCTGTTAATACTCCTTTAGGTGAACCAAAAATACAAATAAATTTTATAATAAAAGCATCAGCTATTGTACTTGCTTGATGATTAGGAAGTGCAATTGCTAATGAATATTTAGTTAAATTATCTTGTATTGTCAATATATATTCACTTCCGTTTTTTGTTTTCGGTAATGGTCCCAACGATGTCCATTGCTATTTTTTCAAATGCTGTACCTGGTGTATCAGTTATAATCATTGGGTCTTTTGTTTTTACTCTAACTAATTTTTTTAATTGACATTTGGAGGCAATTTTGAATATATTTTTGAAAATTATTTTTCATATTTTCCCAATAATAATTTTGACGTATTCTTCCATATGTTTTTGTTACACCTTTATGTCCTCCAACTGAACTTGAATGACCTTCCTCGATTAATTGCATATATTCTTCTTTAGTAGGATATTTTGTATATCCATTACATACAACAATTTTTACAAATGAATTTTCAAAAATTGATTTTATCATTGATAAGATTTCGTCCCAAGTTACGTTATTGATTTGGGCTGTCTTTGCAATACTAATACTTTTGACTTTTAATTCTTCACATAAATTTTTCATTGAAATAATTGTAGATTTAATTCTTTTTATTGTGTCAGCTAAATTTTCTTTTATTTCATTTTCTATAGGGAGAGCAATATGGTAATATATACCTTTTTTAATTTTTTCTGCTATGCCTAATTGAAGTTTACCAAAATTTGGTAAATTTTCGCGTTTCGCTAGTGATCTCGAGCCATTATCTCTAGGATCTCCATTGACTGAAATAAAATAGGTTAGATTGTCTCTGCGCATTGGTAATTGGTATCTACAGTCAATAACATATTTTTCTTGTTTTATATTTAAATCGTCACAATTTTAATTTTCCATTAAGTTATCTTTTTCATCAGATGATTCTTCGAGGCGCATGAAAAGGCCCTAAACCAGACTTGTTAGAAATTATATTTTGTAGAATTTTATTCTCTAGAATATCATTTAAGCAGAATATATAACTATTAGAATGTTAGTTTGTCAGAATCTTTATTAAATCGATTATTAATGTTACAGAATTTTTCTTCATAAGAAAAATAATAAGACAGAATTTTAGTTTAATCGAATTTTAATGAATGCGAAATGTTGTTTGATAGAATTTTAATTTTATAGAATAATAATTTAAAAGAATATGAATTTAGCAGAAGGATGATTACAAATAATTTTAATTTACAAGACTATTTATTTGTCCGAATTACAATTTGAGAGATTTATCATGCAATAGATTATCAATATTGCAGATCATTTATTAAAGCGAAAATTAACATGACAGAAATCAAATTTAATAGAATGATAATAAAAGCGAAACATCTTTTGTTAGAATTTAAATTTTATAGAATAGTAATTTAAAAGAATAAAAATATAGCAGAAACGAGTTTAGAAAGAATTCTAATTTAGGAGAATATTTCTTTGCCCGAATTATAATTTGACAGAATTTAAATTTTATCCAATATCACTGCTGCAGAATGTTTAATGGAGCGAAATTTAACTTGACAGAAACTCAATTTGATCGAATGTCAATTACATCGAATCTCAGAATCATAGAATTTTAATTTTATAGAAGGATATTTCTATTATGAGTTTCTTATCTTTAATTATGTTCATGTCTTCGGTATAGTAGTTACAGGTGGCGTTTATTATCATTTCTTGAGTCGATGTGAAAATTGTGTGCGAAATTTGAATGTGCTTTGAGTAAAGCTTAAAAGGTAAGTAAATATAAAAATTTTATTTTTATGAATGAAGAACACGTAATTTTACTTGTGAAATAATAAGGATACATAGCGTAATTTACTTTTCTTGTGAGTATAAAATTTAAAAAAATTGTATAATTAATTATTTTATTATGAAGGTGGCAGACATTAAATCATCAAATATCATTGGCCCAGTATGTGGCGCCATAACTCATATTTGTGAGCATTGAGTGAACAAGGAATAACTTATCAAATTATTATTATTATTATTAAATAAAATGTACTGATTTAGTTTTATTATTTTCCTTATTATTATTATTATTATTATTATCTTATTTAAATTTTTGAGAATAATTTTTTATTTCAACTATTTGTGAATATAAAATTTTATTAAATCCAAAAAAAGTATGTAATTTATAAAAGGTTATGAAGAACCTAGAAATAGTTAATATCACCAATTGTCAATAAAATTACACTGATGAATTAAAAAAAATGGGACACTGATTTGAATTCCGTGAAAATTTCATTGATTTGAATTTAAGATATAGTTATAAGTAGATAAATTAAAATGCTTAGAATTAGAAACATTTATTGGAATAAGGTATATAATAATTCGTATAAGAGATTCTGTCACAGGTGTGAATCTAAATAATTCACCTGAGAAAAGTAACAGGATACTTTTCCATTCTTGATAAAAATAATAAATTGTAAGTTGGTGAGTTGATTATTAATTATTCCATTTTACATATGATATACACACACATAATACAAATTTACATAAAACATAATTATTATATAAATAAAAATTGTTTGTTGTATATCGATATTATATTGTTATATAAATATTGAGAATCTTATATTAATTATATTCTATTAAAATGACATTTCTTAATAATAATATTTACTACGATTTATACAAGTAAATAATTAAAAGATAGTTTATATTCTTGTATTGTATGATTTTTCTATCAATTTTTCAAGTTTTATGAATTAAATAAAATTTATATTTGTACTACTCATATAACTGAAGTGTGTCATTACTGTCTACAACTATATACAACCTTTTTTTCCTTTTTATATATTTTCAATTAAAATACCGTCTAATCGGAGGTACTGAATTAATAGTACACTTAAAAGGAGGATCCTCTACTTTTTCAAAAAAATATTAATTATTTTATGAAGAGTTAAACGTTTATCTTGGGGTGAATAAATATTAAGTCTTTTAGTTTAACTTATCGAAAATTACTTTCGATACAGTTAAGCCTGAATTCGCTTAATATATAAATTTTCTTTAATAATATTAATTAAAATAATCGAATTCACACTTAACAATGGTATTGAATAGTTGACACGAATTTTGTTAAATGTTTGTCCACTTATTATTCTTAATTTTCTGTTAATTTTCTTTAAATGATTAATTATTTTTACTATCAATTATAGTAATTTATCGTAATTATCGTAATTACTTATATATGCATAAGAGTACGTATAAATATTACTTTCAAAAAACAAATTATAAATCAAGAACAATAAATTAAGAAACGTTTGTGACAATTTTTAAAACGTATTGAAAATTATAAATTTTGAAAATATAAATTTAAAAAATTGAGCAACAGACAATAAGAATTGAGCAACACTTGACTGTTTATTAATTTATGAATTGAAAAATGTGATTAAAAAAGATGAAAGTTTCATTATTGAATATACTAGAACCGCCGGCGACTAAAAGTACAAACGCGTGACTATCTTTGGCCACTCGAATAGTAGACACTCACTGAACGCGGGGCCAACGAAAGTCACGCATTTGGTATTTTGGTTGTTGGCGGTTTAATTGTGCGCATATCTGAACGTTGTTCTGAACATTAATTACAGTTACAATTTTGTGAGATTTTTTACATTTTTATCGTGTTTTTATAACTATGTATACCTTATAAAACGTTATTGATATTAATAGTATAGCCATGTAAAACAATTGCCCAGTCTTATTAAAAAGTACGTTTTTTTGATAAGGCTGCCAAATTAAAAACATTTTTCAATTGAAAATTTTCTAACTATACACTGAAAAAATTAAAAGCACGCTGCTGTCTTTGTAGAGATAGATGCTTTCTTTTTTGCAGGACAGCAGCACACTCTATCAGAAAAGAACGCAGTTAACCGCAAAAAGCGAGCAGTTACTCTTTCAGGGGTAACTGCTGCCCCCGAAAAAGAGAGATGCTCGTTTTTTGAGGTTAACTGCTATCCCTTATGACAAAGCGCGCTGCTGTCTCGCATTGAAGTCAGCAGTGCGCTTTAAATTTTTTCAGTGTAGCAATACGTTAAATAAAATATAGTAAATAAGAATATATTAAAAATCAACATTTTTTCTTATTTTTATTTTGATTACTTTAAAAGAAGAAAGTTTCATTACTGGAAACTTAGTTTAAGTGTTAAAAAATATTAGATAATTCGTTCATGCACAAATCGGATTACTGCTTCCAAAGGCTCAATTAATTTTGAACGTGAATTATAATGTTTTATTATGCAACAAGATGCTCTTTTTTAAAGACAAACTTTTTTTTTATTATGGAACCCATGATAAAACTATTGAGAGTTTAAAATATTTGCTGAATTGAAATGTATTGTTGGTGGCAAACTGGGCAATTGTTATTTGATGCATTATTTATTTGCTCTGTGTTACACTGTTGACACAGGGCTAAATGACCACAAGGGATAAACGCATTTCTAGGTGCATTTTGGTTGCACATAAGGCATATATCTTTGCGAATAATGAGTTGTGTTGCATTATAAAGCTGTCTACACAGTGGACAAACTAATCTGGTTGGTTCCACAAGCGCTACGTTTTGAGCGTGGTAATCTTCACAACAACTGGTACACGTTGACAAATGTCCACAGGGTATAAAGCAGTTTGTGGCATCTTCTGTCTGGCATACGCAACATATTCCTCCTATATGACGAATTTCTGAAAACAAATGAACATTTTATTTTAGCCGGTAGAAGGTAGCAGTCGCGCTCAGCACCCTCTCATATTTTTTTTAGTAAATTTGAAAAAAAAGCTAGGGGGTAAGAAAACAATACAACTTTAGAGAATTGTAGTTTACACATCACTGATAAATTTCCAAAGGTTACGTAAACATAATTGTTGTAAACAATAGCCAACATTTACAAAACGCTTCAATGAGAGTGCTGAGAGCGACTGCTGCTTCTGTCGGCTTTTTATTTTTTCTCATTAACAATATACAGACATCACAGTAACTTTAATTCTCAAAAAAGGGTTAAAAGAGTAATTCATTTAAAGAACGAAAAAAATAACAAACAACAATACCAAATCAAAGTTACATTAAGAAGGATGGTGACCGTAACATAACCTCAAAATCTGTTAAAACTAAAAAATGATTTTTAACGCAAACAAAAACAAGCAGATAAATATCAATTATAAACAATTTTAGAAGGTCTTGTTTTATTATTCTCAATAAAAATTATAGTATGACAAAATATTTTGTTAACAATGTTTTTTTCAACATTTATTATTTTTTTTGAGATCAGACAAAAATTGCAATTTTCAACCAATTTTTATAACCAATAGCTTATTTAATTCAGTGAAACATTTTCTACAATTATTTAATTAATAGACAATGTTTTCTTTATAATTTTTTAATAACATTCTTTTAACAATATTAACAAAATAACAATTCTGGAGAATTGAAGAAAGTGGATTTATGATTGGGTAGTATTAATATTAAAGGTGAAAGAATTTATAATTATCCGAATCAAATCTCTCGAAAATAAATCTCTTGAGTAAGCACTAGATTTCGTTATGAAAATACAATATATTTTTCATATGTATCGACAGCGAAGCTGTCCTAATACAGTGATAAATTCTTTCACCTTTAATATTAATACTACCGAATGATAAATTCACTTTCTTCAATTATATTTGCCTATGAATTGAAAATAAGGCTTTACCATCTTTAAGAAACTTCCTACATTACCATGAAATAATGCAGGGACGTATAGTATATATTAAGGAACTCGGAGAATCTTGGGGTGCATGTAGCTCAGTGGTCAGAGCAGTCTACCGGCAATAATACTACCGGCAATAATAATACTCTTTCGTATTATTGCACTATATTCAGTATACTTTATAAATATGGTTATTATTATATATTTTATATGTATCTAAACAAATTTATCAATTATAACATACTAAAGAAAGAAGAGTAATATTTTAAACAATGTAAAAAGAATAACGATCGCGCATCAAGCCACACGACCTACCACAAGTTTCACTACACGAAAGAAGAAAAGTAATGTGGAATCACGTAATCAAAATAATAATTGTGCATCAGTTCAACGATCTTCAACAACCTTCGACACGTGGAAGAAAAGCAAAATATGTATAACATACATGTTCTATAAATTAAGTCGAAACAGCAGTAACAAAACCCAACAAACTGGAATGAAGACCTTGTCGCACCAGGAGGAACCAAGGACATTCAAACATTTGTCCGTGGAACAAGCAACAAGCGACAACGACGACGCATGAAAAAGCATGACTAATGAAGGAAGTTCTAACTGGAAAAACAGCCAAATTTTGATATAAAAAGGGGTACCTTTTCTGATTAGAACAGAGAGTAATTTGTTGGAAATCAAACAGTATACATCAGAACGTCTACAAGTGAACACAAAGTATATCTTTAAAAGTGAACAGTATATTCCCAAGTATTATTTTTAAATATACATTTTTTAAAGTGAACTATTCCCCAAGTATTGAATTTGAATTGAATCAACCTCTTATAATTCATCAATTTTCAAAGTATAAATTTTAACTATTTTCAAAAAATATAAATTTGGAAATAAACTCAACTATCAACGAAAGTCTAATATTGAAACAACACATTCCAAATTTTGAACCATCGAAATTTGCTCAAGAGGCGACAACCGTCTGGAAGAAAGCAGATATTTTTACAATACAATACACTATCTCATTAGTGTAAATAAGAGGACTAATACCAAACCATTAAGGACAACAATCCTGAGGCCCCTTCACGTCTACGGCTGAACACCATTAAGATTGGACTACCAGATAATCATCACACCACCAGTAATCGTTATTCTTTAAGTAAGATCTATAATTTTAATTATACTCATTGTATTTTTGTCAACTCTTTTCTTTCTTGTTGGTTTTTAAATAAATTATTCTCTCAAAACATTTAGTAGGCTCATTGACTTATCCTCATCTCAAATTAGATTCATTTATGAAACTAATTTAAAACGAGGAACGTTAGGTATATTTTAAAAAGGTTTCTTGTTTTGACGTAACAGAAGCCCTTTTAAAATTTTGGTGCATCGGCCCGGGAAAACTTATTAAGTCGATCAGCCATATAATTTTGTCAAATTTTTAATAAAATTCGAAAATTTTAATAAATATAAATTTTTTTAAATTAATGAAAATAAAAAAAATAAATCAATGAGTATACCAATTGTAAAAAAGGGGAATTTTTTTAAGAAATAAGTGATAATAACAAGCAATATCAACTTACAATAAAAATATATAATCAGTAACAATTAATAAAATTAAAATATTTGCATTTAATTTAGTACATTTTATGCTAATTGATAATATTATACAAGATTTAAGTCACAAGATGCATTCGTAAATATACATTTAAATTGGTATTGATGAATAGAGGTTCGAGTCCACTTAACTTATAAATTTTTTTATGTGCATGGTGCATTTATTTATTCAATTCTGTATTAATAAATAGAGGTTCTAGTTCTCTCAACTAATAATTTTTAAAGTTGCAAGGTGCATTCATCAAATTAAATCCTTTGTTATATTACTGAATAGAGGTTCAAGTCCTCTAGACTTAAGGAATTTTTTGTCTTGTATATGAATCGTTTTTTTGTGTACTTAAACAAAAATTGTTTTTTTCGTAATTTGTTATTATTACATGTTAAAAAATATTTTATTGTACTGAAGCAAGATAAAAATATTTACTATAAAAGAAAAGTGTATTTTACATTAAAGCGACAGGATTGACAAATTTACAATTAACACGTACATAAATTCTGATACTATGTTATTTTTTAATGTCTTCTTCGAATGAGAACACTACTGATTCCTCACATTTAACTCGCTCTAAAATAAAAAATAATCCACAATTGTCATTGCATTCGGGAATTCCTTATTATAAAGAAAATCCACACACAAGTACACCCAGATATTCTAAAGAAAATCCTGATTCCGAAGAAATACATAGAGAATTTGACTCAGGTTTTGTTAATTCTAATCTTTTTGACACTGACGATACTTCTTCTGAAACTGACAATAACGACAGCAAAGATTCTATATTAGAAAATACTCTAGTAGGTCAAAATTTACCAAATCAATCTGAAGTAAATTCAGAGCTAAGTAACTCTTTAATTGACGACGTTGAAACAAACGATCACTTTGAAAATAATTCTTTTGATAACTCTAGAAATAATATTATTTTTGAAGAAAGGATGGCGCTTCCAAATAATCAGCAAGTGTCTTTACGCGATGCATTGGAAACTATACCAATGTTTGACGGAAAAAATATCCCATTATAAATATTTATTGAAAGTTGTTTAGAAGCAAAATCCATGCTTCCTGAGAACGCACAAGTACAAACAAATTTAGTAAAATTAATTAGGAGTCGAATTTCCGGTGAAGCAAGAAGAATTATAATAGGAAATAATTTTAATACAGTAGAGCAGTTAACAGAAAGGTTAAAACAAATTTACGCGACAGCAAAATCTGTTTATCAATTACAAGGAGAACTAGGAGCAATATATATGTGGGAGCACGAAAATGTAATTTCTTATGGTTCAAGAATCGCAGAAGCAGCAGAAAGAATATTAGACGCGCATAGGATTAGTAATGAAAACAGAGTAGATGAAGCATTTAAAACAAGTTTAGATCAGACAACTGTCGATTGTTTTTCTCGAGGACTTAGACCAGAAATTGAAATACGAATTGGAACAGCAGATACATTCCAAGAGATAGTTAATAAAGCAGTGGAAATAGAAAGAAAATTGTTATCACACCGAGAATTAAGAAAAAGTGAGCATACTGAGTATAATTCCTATCCTAAAAATAATAAAGAATTTGCTAAAACAACAAAAATTAATATTGCTCAAGATAATGTAATAACTTGTTTAGTTTGTGGAAAAAGGGGTCATTTTGCCGTAAATTGTTTTCAACATAATAAATTGATAGGAGCAAGACGAGAAAACTTTTCTTATTCAAGGCCACAACAAAATTTTTCAAATCAAAACCGTTTTAACAATCAAAATCCAATGTTAATTAAATTTCAAAGTTTTACAAAAATTTACAAAAATCCTCAACAAAATCAGTCTCAAAATCAATTTAGAAGCACATTACAAAATCAGTTTAGAAACACACCACAAAATCAATTTCGAAATTCTTACCAAAATCAAAGGCAAAATCAACAACAAAATTTTTTTCAACGAAATTTTTCTTAAGAACCACGAACAAACACTGCAACAAACTTTCCAAACAGAAATCAAAATATATCGTGTAATTATTGCAAAAAACTAGGACACATTTCCACCAATTGTAGGAAAAAGATGTGGGATGATAACAATAAACAACCAACAAATTCACAAACAGAAAATCAGGGAAACTCCAAAATTCCTCTTCAGTAGGATGCTCTGAAGAAGAATTAAGAAGAAATTACTATGCATCCAGAAACATTAATTTAGCAAAAACTAATGCAATTCCATACATTCGAATCGATGCTAAAGAGTTAAAAGTTCGAATAACAATGATGATTGACACAGGAGCAGGACCAAATTTGTTAAAAATTCGCGAATTAAATCCTGATGTACAAATTGATGAAAATAAATGTCTTAAATTAACAGGAATTAACGATCATGCAGTTTATACTTTAGGACAAGTAGAAATTAATGTTTTCGGAATTCCAACAATTTTTAATTTATTACCCAATGAAGTTCCCATTGAACATGACGGCATTTTAGGAACAGAATTTTTTGTCAAGAATAAAGTAAAAATTAATTAAGAAGAAGGACATCTAGAAATCAATAAACAAAAATTTAATTTTGATTCAAAAAATTATTTTACAATACCACCAAGGACCGTATGTAACATCCATGTAAGGATTTTAAATAAAAATAAAAAAGAAGGTTTTATTCCAAGATTAGAAGTAAAAGATGGTGTTTACTTAGGAGATGCAGTAGTTTCAAACATAGAAGGCTTAGCTTATTTAAAGGCAATCAACACACTGAATGAATCAATTGACATTCCAATTTTCGAAATAAATTTAGAAGATTTTGATGAAATAAAACAAAAAAATCCTGTAAACAAATCTGATATTAATAATGATGACACATCAATTAAGCAAATTATTGATGTATTTTCAAAAAATATTAAATCAGAAAATGTTTTCAACATTACAGGCAACGCTAGAGTTGAAGAAATTAAAAGATTACTTCGTCTTGAACACTTAAACAAAGAAGAATTAGAACACATCATGAACGTATTAAACAACTATTCAGACAGATTTAATATACCTGGAGAATATTTAGAAGGAACAGACCTAATAAAACACAGAATAATAACGACAGATGATACACCAATTATAACCAAACAATACAGATTTCCGCCTGTTCACAAAGAAGAAATGACACGTCAAGTAAACGAATTATTAAAACAAAAAATTATTAAACATTCCGACTCACCGTACAATACACCAATATGGATTGTACCACAGAAAGATGACTCACACGGGAATAAAAAATGGAGATTAGTTTTAGATTTCAGAAAACTCAATGAACGCACGGTAGGTCAATTTTACCCACTACCTAATATTACGGACCTACTTGACCAACTCGGAAAAACTCAATATTTTTGAGTCTTTGACTTGGCATCAGGTTTTCACCAAATCAAAATGGATCCTAGAGATTCTTATAAAACAGCATTTTCAACGCCATTTGGACACTATGAATTCGACAGAATGCCTTTTGGATTAAAAAATTCGCCAAGTACATTCCAAAAACTTATTGATCAGGTATTATTGGGTTTACAAGGATCAGAGCTATTTGTTTATTTAGATGATATTGTGATTTATGCAGACACCTTGGAGGAACACGAAGAAAAATTCTCAAAACTTATGGAACGATTACGTTTTGCTAATTTAAAATTGCAACCAGATAAATGTGAATTTTTGAGGCTAGAAGTAGGATACTTAGGTCATATAATTGATAAAAATGGTGTACGACACGACCCGAAGAAAGTAGAAGCTGTAAAAAAATTCCCAATACCAAAAAACGTTAAAAATATAAAGCAATTCTTAGGACTAGCAGGTTATTATCGAAAATTTATAGACGGATTTTCAAAAATCGCAAATCCTTTAAATCAACTTTTAAGAAAGGATATACCTTTTCTTTGGACCGATAAACAACAAGCTGCTTTTGATACGTTAAAAAATAAACTCTGTGAGGAACCACTTTTAAGAAGACCAGACTTTTCTCAACCATTTATACTAACAACGGACGCTTCAGGTCTTGCAATAGGAGGAATTTTATCACAAGGAATAATTGGTAAAGATCAAACAGTCGCTTATACTTCACGAACTTTAAATGAATGTGAAAGAAAATATGATACTTATGAAAAAGAAGCCTTGGCAATTATATATAGTGTGTAACATTTTAGACCATACCTGTATGGAAGAAAATTTACTTTAGTCACAGATCATAAACCACTAGTTTGGTTCCGAAATTCTAAGGACCGTTGTTCAAGAGTAACAAGATGGAAACTTAAATTAGCAGAATATGATTTTAATGTGGTCTACAAAGCTGGAAAAACAAATGTTAATGCTAATGCCTTATCCAGAAATCCAATTGAAGATATAATTGAAGAAAAAGTACAAGGAATAAAAGAAGAAAAAATTCAAGATACCAAAAATATTGAAGAAAATATAATGAAAAGTGTGCACGAAAAAATTAAAGAAAAATTGAAAGAATATACACAACATGTAGCAAATGAAAATAAATCAAACTCGGAGATAATAGGAAGTCTCCACGATATTGAAAAAATGTTTATGGACAATGAATCCAATGGAAATTCGGAGATACTAAGAATTCTTCGATCTATTACAAAAATATTTGAGGACAATGAATCCTGTTTGAATTTGGAGATAGGAAAATGTCTCCAATCAATTGAAAGAATATTAAAGGACTATTAATCCTATTTAAATTTGGAGATAAGAAAAAGTCTCCCATATATTGAAAATATAATTAATGATAATAAATGCTACATGAATATGGAGATAAGGTAAATTCTTCTATCTATTAAAAAGATATTTAATAAAAGAAATTATTGTACTACTATGGAAACTTGTAACGTTATTACGAGAAACCAAAGAAGAATACAAGAAAATGGAAATCAAGAAAAGAATATATGTGAAAAAGAAAATGAAAAAATACAAGAAATTGAAGATAATGAAATAAAAACACACAAGAAGAATAAAAGAGGTAGACCGAAGAAACAAAGCACACGTTTGAATACCTCCTTTTCAAAAAAGAGAAGGGGAAGACCGAAAAAGGTATGTAATACAAATAATAAAAGTAAAGAAAAATATTATAATGAAGTTATTGCTGACGAAATTAAGTCAGATCCTGAGTATATTAAAGAAAAATCAATATTGAAAAAACACGAAGACATTGAGCAAGGTTACGAAAATTCGAATTCCGAAGAATCATCCGATGAAGATGATAACTTAGTGGAAAATAAAAATAATGAACAAGGAAAAAATATTATCGACTGTAGAGACCAATTACCAATGCGAAGAGATAATCTAACATATATTATTTTAGTTGAGGGAGATCCACGAGATGATGGCTCCAGATCATTAGCCAAACGTGAAAAATTGCCAAATTTTGGTAAACTTTAATTAGGTATAGCAGGAAAAATAAAGAGAGGCATATATTACCATATCGCTCTCCCTATAGAAAGTGAAATGAAAGAAAATTTATCTGATACAATAAAAAGACTTAAATCTACAATTATTTCAATGAAAAACTTATGCGAAGGATTAAAATTAAAAAGTATAAGTATTGCAAAAACAGCCCAAATAAACAATGTAACTTGGGACGAAATCCTTTCCATGATAAAATTAATTTTTGAAAACTCATTTGTAAAAGTTGTTGTATGTAATGGATATACAAAATATCCTACTGAAGAAGAATATATGCAGTTAATCGAAGAAGCCCATTCAAGCTCAGTTGGAGGACATAAAGGTGTAACTAAAACTTATGGTCGAATACGTCAAAATTATTACTGGGAAAATATGAAAAATAATATTCAGAAATATATTCAAAGTTGTCTTCAATGTCAATTAAAAAAATTAGTCAGAGTCAAAACAAAAGATCCAATGATTATTACAGACACACCAGGTACAGCATTTGAAAAAATTGCAATGGACATTGTTGGTCCATTACCAAAAACTAAAAATGGAAGTGAATATATCTTAACAATACAAGACAATTTAACAAAATATTCATTAGCAATTGCACTTCAAAATCATCAAGCTAGTACAATAGCTGATGCATTTATTAAAAAATTTATTTGTATTTTTGGATCACCTAAAGGAGTGTTAACAGATCAAGGAACAGACTTTTTAAGCCATTTAATGAGAAGATTAGCAAAAAGATTTAGAATACGACAATTTAAAACAACTGCTTTTCATCCCCAGTCAAACGGATCAATCGAAAGATCTCACCATGTTTTAGGAGAATATTTAAAACAGTTTATTAATAAAAATGAAGAATGGGATGATTGGTTAGAACTAGCCATGTTTTCTTATAATACAAGCATTCATGAAGGTACGAAATGTACTCCGTATGCATTAATTTTTGGAAAATTAGCACGCTTACCATCAAGCAATTCACCACTTGAACACGAAAAATTAGAGACATATGATCAATACTTAACAGATTTAATAACAAGACTTCATGAAATGAGAAACATAGCTAGAGAAAATTTAATTTTAGCAAAAGAAAAATCGAAAATGTATTACGACAGAAATTGCAATCCACAAGATCTTAAACTAGGAGACGAAGTATTTTTACTACACGGGGGAAAAATTCATAAATTTGCTAATCAATATACAGGTCCACACAAAATACTAGAAATTTTAAATAAAGGGAACGTTAAAATACAAGTTAAAAATAAATAAAAAATTGTTCATGTAAATAGACTAAAACGTTCGCATATTAAACAAAAGGAATAAATAGAAATTTTATACTAAAATAGTATACATCTATTTCCAGATAATGGAAAATGGAAAATGGAAAATTCTTCACGTTTTCTTATTACTTGTCGTAATAAACGTAAACCACGCATTCATAGGATTTGACTGTGGCTCTACAGAACCGAACATAACAACTCTATCACTGAAACAGGTAGGAGATTGCGACATTCAAAAGAAACCAGTAAAAACTGAACAAAGTTACGTACAATTAATACAACTAAGCGGTACTACAAAAACTAAAGTAATACAATGTAAAATCAAGATAACTCGTCATGTTGAACGTTGTGGTATGTTCTCGCATACGTCAGCTGTCAGTAATGGACAAGGAATATATATACACGAAGTATCTTATGATGTATGCAACACAATACATATAACAGGAATTTTTACACCTTCTAGGCAGGGAGTCAATTCAACCTTTTCCAATCCTACAAATACTCGATTCTGCAAGGCCAACTGTACAAAATAATATTCTACATGCTGATTAATTCTTCATTGACCGACTCTATAGAACCCAACTGTACAAGGCATAAGAAATATCAAACAGTAAAATCAATGTCCGACTGTTCAATGACCGACTCTACAAATTCCGATATCCATTATTATTATAATTAAAAATCCTGACTCTTCAATGACCGACTCTACAAATTATAATTTTAATTAATAAGAGAGTTAGGAAACCCGACTCTTCAATGACCGACTCTACAAATTATAATTTGGATTGATATGGTAATTAAAAATCCCGACTCTTCAATGACCGACTCTTCAAATTGCAATTTGGATTGATAGACAATTAGAAAACCCGACTCTTCAATGACCGACTCTACAAATTATAATTTTAATTAATAAAACAATTAAAAATCCCGACTCTTCAATGACCGACTCTACAAATTATAATCTTAATTAATAAGACAGTTAGGAAACCCGACTCTTCAATGACCGACTCTACAAATTATAATTTTAATTAATAAAACAAATAAAAATCCCGACACTTCAATGACCGACTCTACAAATTATAATCTTAATTAATAAGACAGTTAGGAAACCCGACTCTTCAATGACCGACTCTACAAATTATATATTACAATTTTAATTAATAAGACAGTTAGAAAACCCGACTCTTCAATGACCGACTCTACAAATTATAATTTTAATTAATTAGACAGTTAGAAAACCCGACTCTTCAATGACCGACTCTACAAATTATAATTTTAATTAATAAGACAGTTAGAAAATCCGACTCTTCAATGACCGACTCTACAAATTATATATTACAATTTTAATTAATAAGAGAGTTAGGAAACCCGACTCTTCAATGACCGACTCTACAAATTATAATTTGGATTGATATGGTAATTAAAAATCCCGACTCTTCAATGACCGACTCTACAAATTATAATTTTAATCAATAAGACAGTTAGAAAACCCGACTCTTCAATGACCGACTCTACAAATTATAATTTTAATTAATAAGACAGTTTGGAAACCCGACTCTTCAATGACCGACTCTACAAATTATATATTACAATTTTAATTAATAAGAGAGTTAGGAAACCCGACTCTTCAATGACCGACTCTACAAATTATATATTACAATTTTAATTAATAAGACAGTTAGAAAACCCGACTCTTCAATGACCGACTCTACAAATTATAATTTTAATTAATAAGACAGTTAGAAAATCCGACTCTTCCATGACCGACTCTACAAATTATATATTACAATTTTAATTAATAAGAGAGTTAGGAAACCCGACTCTTCAATGACCGACTCTACAAATTATAATTTGGATTGATATGTTAATTAAAAATCCCGACTCTTCAATAACCGACTCTTCAAATTGCAATTTGGATTGATAGACAATTAGAAAAACCGACTCTTCAATGACCGACTCAACAAATTATAATTTTAATTAATAAGACAGTTAGAAAATCCGACTATTCAATGACCGACTCTACAAATTATATATTACAATTTTAATTAATAAGAGAGTTAGGAAACCCGACTCTTCAATGACCGACTCTACAACTTATAATTTGGATTGATATGGTAATTAAAAATCCCGACTCTTCAATGACCGACTCTACAAATTATAATATTAATTAATAAGAGAGTTAGAAGATCCGACTCTTCAATGACCGACTCTACAAATTATATATTACAATTTTAATTAATAAGAGAGTTAGGAAACCCGACTCTTCAATGACCGACTCTACAAATTATAATTTGGATTGATATGGTAATTAAAAATCCCGACTCTTCAATGACCGACTCTTCAAATTGCAATTTGGATTGATAGACAATTAGAAAAACCGACTCTTCAATGATCGACTCTACAAATTATAATTTTAATTAATAAGACAGTTAGAAAACCCGACTCTTCAATGACCGACTCTACAAATTATAATTTTAATTAATAAGACAGTTAGAAAACCCGACTCTTCAATGACCGACTCTACAAATTATAATTTTAATTAATAAGACAGTTAGAAAACCCGACTTTTCAATTAATTACCATATCAACCCAAATTATAATTTGTAGAGTCGGTCATTGAAGAGTCGGGTTTTCTAACTGTCTTATCAACCCAAATTATAATTTGTAGAGTCGGTCATTGAAGAGTCGGGTTTTCTAACTGTCATATTAATTAAAATTATAATATATAATTTGTAGAGTCGGTCATTGAAGAGTCGGGTTTCCTAACTGTCTTATTAATTAAGATTATAATTTGTAGAGTCGGTCATTGAAGAGTCGGGATTTTTAATTGTTTTATTAATTAAAATTATAATTTGTAGAGTCGATCATTGAAGAGTCGGGTTTTATAATTGTCTATCAATCCAAATTGCAATTTTAAGAGTCGGTCAGTGAAGAGTCGGGATTTTTAATTACCATATCAATCCAAATTATAATTTGTAGAGTCGGTCATTGAAGAGTCGGGTTTTCAAACTGTCTTATTAATTAAAATTATAATTTGTAGAGTCGGTCATTGAAGAGTCGGGTTTTCTAACTGTCTTATTAATTAAAATTATAATTTGTAGAGTCGATCATTGAAGAGTCGGTTTTTCTAATTGTCTATCAATCCAAATTGCAATTTGAAGAGTCGGTCATTGAAGAGTCGGGATTTTTAATTACCATATCAATCCAAATTATAATTTGTAGAGTCGGTCATTGAAGAGTCGGGTTTTCTAACTGTCTTATTAATTAAAATTGTAATATATAATTTGTAGAGTCGGTCATTGAAGAGTCGGTTTTTCTAATTGTCTATCAATCCAAATTGTAAATTGAAGAGTCGGGATTTTTAATTACCATATCAATCCAAATTATAATTTGTAGAGTCGGTCATTGAAGAGCCGGGTTTTTCTAACTTTCTTATTAATTAAAATTATAATTTGTAGAGTCGGTCATTGAAGAGTCGGGTTTTCTAACTGTCTTATTAATTAAAATTATAATATATAATTTGTGGAGTCGGTCATTGAAGAGTCGGGTTTCCTAACTGTCTTATTAATTAAGATTATAATTTGTAGAGTCGGTCATTGAAGAGTCGGGATTTTTAATTGTTTTATTAATTAAAATTATAATTTGTAGAGTCGGTCATTGAAGAGTCGGGTTTTCTAATTGTCTATCAATCCAAATTGCAATTTGAAGAGTCGGTCATTGAAGAGTCGGGATTTTTAATTACCATATCAATCCAAATTATAATTTGTAGAGTCGGTCATTGAAGAGTCGGGTTTCCTAACTCTCTTATTAATTAAAATTATAATTTGTAGAGTCGGTCATTGAAGAGTCAGGATTTTTAATTATAATAATAATGGATATCGGAATTTGTAGAGTCGGTCATTGAACAGTCGGACATTGATTTTACTGTTTGATATTTCTTATGCCTTGTACAGTTGGGTTCTATAGAGTCGGTCAATGAAGAATTAATCAGCATGTAGAATATTATTTTGTACAGTTGGCCTTGCAGAATCGAGTATTTGTAGGATTGGAAAAGGTTGAATTGACTCCCTGCCACCTTCTAGTAATACAAAATTTGCGGACTTAAAAATAAATTCTACTAATTACCGTAGTATAACCTTAGCAGGATCGATTGATCAAGATGGAGACTGTGATGGTGAATCTTACAGCGACGTTTACGGTTCATGGAAAGATGTGATAGTACAAGCATCATACGAAATAACTCTACAAGAATATTTCGCAACAGTTAATTTAGAAACGGACAAAATTCATTTACAGTCAGGAACAGTTTGTAGTTTATCAGAATCAAAATGTATAGACAGAGAAAATGGCAATACATTCTGGAATGCTATACCAGAAGACGTATGTAACCTAAAAAAATATGAGACAATTTTTGAAGGAGTTGCAAACAAAACATACGTAGCAGATATCAAGGAAGAAAATAAGGAAATAATATATTCTTTAGTAAGTCAGGAAATAACATTTGCGTTAGCAGAAAAAATAAGAGAAATGATTTGTGGTTATATATATGTAAGAACTGAACATCCAAAATTAATTATACTAGAAACAAGACCTGGTGGATCACCCTTAAAAAATAAAAAACCATTAGTGCAAAATATGGATATGTTCTCTTATGTCAATACCAAATTTATTTACATCGAACGCCATCTACGAAAGGAAATGCATGAGTTATATTACGATGTATTAACAAAAAGATGTTTACTGGAACAAGAAGTCCTTAGAAATTCTTTAGTCTTGGCCACTCAAGCACCCAACTTATTTGCGTATCACTTAATGAAAAAAGAAGGTTATATGTCAGTCTTAGCAGGTGAAGTTATTCATATGATAAAATGTATACCAGTAGAAATCAATTTAAGGGAAACCAAAGAATGTTACCTACAACTTCCGGTTACAAAAGATAATAAAACATATTTTTTAACACCTATAACTCATATCTTAACGAAAGTAGGGACACCAGTGGAATGTAACACATTCTTACCATCAATGTTTATGATAGGAAATTCTTGGTTCCAAATGTTGCCTAAATTAGTGACAGTAGTACAGCCTGCCATATTGAAACCGGACAAAAGAGAAACCTGGAAATATAATGTTCCCCCTTACCTAGCCACTAGTGGATTATATTCACAAAAAGATTTAGAAAAATTAAGAAATCAAATTATGTTACCGGCAGAGAAGTCAATAATTTTAAATACTTTCGCAAGAGGGATAATGGGGCAAACTATTCATGACACAGGCCTTAAATTTTCAAATGTATTAGATGAAGAGACAATAAATAAAATAGCAGAATCAGCAATGGGGAAAAATTTGGGTAATATTTACCAGTTTTGGGACTGTAAGTGCAGGATTTATAGGCATAATAATAGCAATGAAAACAATTAAGTTTATCGCTGACACCTTTATACATGGCTATGCATTATATAGCGTTTTTGGATGGTCTTTTCACCTTTTAGGCTCAATATGGGATTCAGTTACTAATGTATTATTACATTTAGGAACGGCTCCTAAGGATACACAAACAACCACAAAACTGACACCATTTAACATCGAAGAAGAAAAAGAAGCATCAGCCCCTACAGAAGAAATTGAACTATTGCAGAAAACAGAAGGTAGTAAAAACAACGTAGAGACAATTCATTTATACCCACAATTACATCCTATCCACCACAATTCAACAACCTTCCGATTATAAGATGGCAAATTCGTTTCTAAATATGCTAAACATGTTGTTAAAAGAAAGCACGGAAGATTACCTCCTAATTAATTCAAATTATCAAGCACCAGCGGATGCTATTCATCAACCTCAATATGTTACAGAAATAAAATACAAAAATTATATTATTTGTAGTACAAGCGATAATATGGAATTATCAAAGGAAAATGCAGCGTATCGTTTAGTTGAAAAATTTACTAATGGAGAAAACTCATTTTTGAAAAGTGCAACAATGAGTTTTAAAATAAAATTGATTCAAAAATTAAATAATTACTGTTACAAAAAATAAATGGATATTCCTAAATTTGCAATTTTTAAAACAAATTCCTTTGAAAACACAACTTTTCCTTCCACTTCCAAATCCTGTGATAATGAAGAAAAGAAAAGTTTTAAAAAATGTCATTTTTGCGGACATCGCAAAAAGAACATTTATCATAAAATATAAAAATAATTATACTTGATTCTGTTTCAGAAAATGGAGAATAAAAATAAAATGATCTTAATATTTTTTTTCCATTTTAATAGTAATAAACAAAGGAACATTTCAAATTATACCACAAGATGTCCAATTTACGCAATCACCAGGATTATATTATGAACCTCTAAAAACTATTGAGTTTCCTATTGGTGAAGTAAAATTTATTTATCACATTAATCATAAATTATTATTCAGTAAATTAACAGACTTTAAAAAATCCAAAATGACTCAAAAAAAAGTTGTATATTGTTCTGCATTAGTGTAAGAAATAAACTAGAAATTAAAATAAAAGAATTTGAAGAAATAATTCATGACACAAAGAAGCTCATAACTAAAACAACAGAACCCGCACAAAAAACTGGAATTTTTTAATTTATAGAAAAGAAGGAAACAAATAATAATATTACAATGAAATCTTCAGATAAAAATACATTTACTCAACAAATTTTTATTTTAGATACCCCTAATTCAAATGACATATATGAACAATTATGTTTAATCGAAAAATACATCAAAACACTACAAAATATACAAGAAATACTCGTAACATCAATATATAATAAATGGCATCAATCAATTCAAATAAATACAGATTTTTTAAATTATACTATAAATTCTAAAAATCATTTAAAATTTTTATAAGTTGAACTTTTAAATTCTAACAAAAATTTATTTATTGTTTACTCATTTCCAAAATAAATGTCAGAAAGCTTTACATTATTTAAAATATATTCCTATCCAATGTTTTATAATAATTCTTTTATTTCTATAAAAACAGATTCTCAAATGATAGGCACTTCTAAGAATAATAAAAAGTATTTCTTAACCTCAAATCTTGGAGGAAAATTCACACCATTTATTAATCATGTTGAATTAAACCCGACCTGTGAATCCAACATACTAATTAATTCAAAATATTACAATTGCAAATTTACTAAGTCAAGCAAATTCCCAATGTTAACCCCATTACTAAAATATAACTCTTGGATTTATGTTACTCAAAAATTGAAACAAATTGACATACAATGTTTTAAAAAGTCGTTTACAAAATTATTGAAAAATATTGGAATCATAAAAGTACCATCAGACTGTTCAATGAGAATAAATAATGAAATTGTACCCATAGAAATAGATGAAATATCTAACTTACCTTTAAAATCGCCAATTCTAATTGAAGATAAAATATTAATTCAAAGCAATAACACAGAAATTCTTAATGTGTTTAATTTAGATACCTCGATTTCTCAAAACTCTACTAAAATCATTAATGCAGAAGAATATGAAACTCAAAAATATTTATATTTAATTTTTATAGTAATGATAATAATAAATTTAATTATTATTATAATATTGTACTTAAAAACAAAGAAAAACTTTCAAAAATTTAAAAGAAATAATTTACTGAATGTTTATGTAAAAAATGAAGTTTGTACAGAAGTAATGGAAGAAGATGTAAGGGAAACAGGAGTATAAAACAATAAAATAGGTACTATTTAAAAATTATTATTATTATTTTCTTATTATTAAACAATAATTATATACAAAATTATTGGAAGAAATCTCAGTCAAGGTCCGAAATACTAAAAAAAAAGATTTTTTTTAGTAATTAAATGTATATAATAAAATATTAAAAATTAACAAAGCTTACTTACACGATTTACTTTGCTGCCCACTATTATCCATTTTACGCCACCAGCAAAGATTGGAGATCCTAAAGGATCTCTCGACTCCAACACATGTCTTTTAAGACAAGAGATTCCCTCACTTAAAGTGCAGAAAAGGTTAATCCTCCACTCAAAAGGACTATCCAAACGCAAATTATAAATTCGAACACCTAATCGTTTCTCTCTGTATACCAGTGGTTTAAGTTCCTTGCTAAACCATTTGTTAAAAACAAAAATTAAATTGATTAAATTTGTGCATTAAAAAAAAAAAAAAAAAAAATTTCTGAGTTATAGTTGTAAGTAAAGGTTTAAAATATATATGGTTGAATAATTGCAGTGATGCTAAATAAAAATATTATATATACATAAGTATATGTCGTTCTAATATATTTTTGAAATATAAAATTTTAAAAATTAATAAAGGAAAATTGTCGGAGGACGTTTTCGGAAACAGAGTCGTCATTCAAAATATGACGAAAGAAAAAGGGTAATAACCTTTAATGAAAAACAAAGAGAGATAATACTCTCAGGTAGCATGGGTCGGAGGTCCCATGAAAAGGCAATAGCCTACAACAAAAGAGAAATATCTCAAATAATAAAAGGGCAGCGAGTCAAAACATTGACCTGTAAAGGTCCGAACCTTTAATTTCAGGGAATCCAGACACGAGCAGAGGGGGAACGGAGGACTGGAGAAAAATTGGAGAAAAAAGCAGTATTAATCGCGATCCGGTCGATGAATTATATGTAAAGTTCGATAAATAAAATAAAATATAAAGTGAAATGTGTTTTGTTTAAATAATTTCCCTACTGTTTAAAACAAAATGGTGCCGAAACCCGGGAATTAAAGACCGGTAAAAATATAACAGTGGAGAAATATTGACTATTTAAAAAAAAAAAAGTTGATTGAAATTAATTAGAGTTTGTGAAGTGTAAATTAATTAAATTGGTTAAACTTATTTGTTGTTTGTAAAGTGAACTTAGTTAAAATGGCTCCCAAAAGGAAAGGGCGACCGAAAAAGGTGTCGCAAGGTGCAAAGGGAAGGGAGGAAATGGAAAAATCTGTGAATCCTCCGGATAAGAGTGCTTCAGCTCCCGTAGGTGGAGGACCTTTGGAGTCTGATACAAATGCAACAGGGTCAAGTCATTCAGTCTCGGAGGTAGGAAGACGTTCGTCATCAAACGAGGGAAGTGTACAGGTAAGTACATCTTCATTAAGAAAGAGGCGTTTATTGTTAGAAGCGGCAGAGCAAAAGGCTAATTTAAAAAGACGTATGATCGAGGAGAGGGAAAAAATAGAGTTAGAGCTTATTTCCGATCGATTGGCTGCAGAACTAGCAGAGGAAACCCCGCCAACTACGAATGAAAGCGAACGGAACTCGCTAGTAACAGTAGACCGTTTAGATTCTGTAGGTGAATGGGTAGAAAGAGGGTTATTACATCGAAAAGAAAACGAATATTTGAATGATAGAAATAAGCAAAATAACGAAACGAATATGTTGAACGAAATGGGTAATAACTCGGGTTTTGATGCTCAAATATCGAACGCGATAATAAAAACGTTAGAAGTTGTAAGAGAATCATCTAAAAGAGGAAATGATTCACAAATGTTGGCAAGTCGTCTGACATTAGCCAAAGAATTACCAAAATTCTCAGGAGATGGTTTTACAATGGTTACAATTTAAACAGGCGTTCGAAATTTCCTCAGAGTTAGGAAAATATTCAGATCGGGAAAATGTATCACGTTTATATTCATCATTAAATGGTGAGGCTAGAGAAGCGGTAGATGCATTAATGGTTTCAGCAAATAGTGCTAGTAGTATCATGGAAGCTCTAGAATTGCGATTCGGTAATCCAGAAAATATTGTGCATAAGGTTATACAAGAAATTAAAAAATTACCTAAAATTCATAGTGGTAAAATAGATCTCGTTACATTTGCTACGAAAGTTCGGAATGTAGTTGCCGCTCTGCAGGCCATAGATCAGGTTGGACATTTACATAGTCCTGAATTAATTAGCGAAATAATAACAAAACTACCTCATACATTAATACACGGGTATAATCATTATATCAGTTTAAATAAAAGTGATGAACCGAAGTTAAGTAAATTAGCGAATTATTTGTATAATGAGGCAAAAATGGCGTACGCGGCGGGGACAAACAAGTTACAAAGAAATATACAAAGTGGAGAGCTCGTAGCTCAAAGGCGACCGATAATTACGACGTCTAAGCCACGTCCAATATTAATATCAACGACAGATGAAAATGATAAGTCGGATAGGGAAGTTAGAAAGTCAAGTGATCATATCAAGCAATGTTATTTCTGCAATAAGAAAGGACATTATACAAGTAGATGTCTCGGCTTAAAAAGGTTGCCAAATCATGAACGATGGAAATGGGCCGAAAAAAGTAAAGTTTGCTTTAAATGTTTAAATGTCGGTCACAATAAGAGTAATTGTTGGGGTAGAAATTGTAATATAGATGGATGTAACAAACAACATAATCGACTTCTACATCGTTCAAAACCTACCCGTAAAAACGAAAATAACGCGAACGCAAATGAAAAGGGGTGTCAGGCAACAGAAGGTCAAAATACATCAAATGGAAATGTAAATAACGAAAAAAGGGTATTATGACTAAATATGATGAAATCGGAATATTAAAAATCATTCCCGTGAAAATAATTTGTCCGTCTAAAAGTATTAAAACATTTGCATTATTAGATGATGGTTCAACTATAACATTAATAGATTCACAACTAGCAAAAAACGTTGGTGCTAAAGGAATACCCTACCAAGTAGATATAAAAGGAATAGGTGATTCTGTTTGTTTGAAAACAACATGTTCAAAGGTATCCGTTATAATAGAAGGGGAATTTGGTAAATATAAACTAAATAATGCGAATACAGTAGAAAATTTATGTCTTCCGAGTCAAACGATAAGTAAGAAGTTAATAAAAGAATCTATAAATCTGAATAAAATTAATATTCAGGCGAATACTAATGCAGTTTCATACGTTTTAATTGGGCAATATAATTGGGAGTTATTAATACCTCACGAAATAAAAATGAACGATGCAAAATCAATAATTGCAACAAGAACACTATTGGGATGGGTAATACACGGTCGTTACAAAATGGGAAAAGGTCGGGATATCAACGCCTGCACGTTTAAAAATGCAGATATAATCGATTCAAACAGCAAAAAATTTATAGATAGGGAGTTACATGAAGCTGTAAAAGAATATTTCGAGATTGAATCAATAGGTATAAAAACAATTATTAAAGACAATGTTGAAGAAAAACGGGCAACTGAAACATTAGAAAATACGACTAAACGAATAAGCAATAGTAAATGGGAAACGGGATTATTATGGAAACAAAAAGAGATTAATTTACCAGAAAGTAGAACGATGGCAGAGAAAAGGTTAAGTAGCATAGAAAGACGACTAGATAAAGATGAACAATTTGCGTTATTATATTACAATGAAATGGAAAGGTTTATAGAGAAAGGATACGCCAAAAAATTAGAATGTGAAGCCGGAACAAATAATGTTTGGTATATTCCTCACTTTGGCATATTGACTAAAGGCGAAAAAGGATACAAAATAAGAATTGTATTCGATGCTGCAGCAAAGAGTAGAGGAGTAAGTTTAAATGATTGTTTACTTCAAGGGCCCACGTTACTTAAGTCTCTTATAGGAATATTAATGAGATTTCGACAAAAACGTATAGGTATAAAAGGTGATATCCAAGATATGTTCCTAAGAATTAATTTAATAAAGAAAGATACAAATGCACAAAGATTTTTATAGAGGGGTAAGGATAGAAAGGGACCACCCAGCGAATATGTAATGAATTCACTTATATTTGGGTCTAAATCATCTCCTACCAGCGCTATATATGTTAAAAATAAAAATGCAGAAGAAACGAAGGGTAACAGGTTAAAGGCAGCGTGGGCTATTCAAAATAGTAGTTATGTATATGATTTTCTTGACAGTTTTGAGTCGCCAGAAGAGGCAATAAAAATTATTAAAGAAGTGACAGAAATAAATCGACAAGGGGGGTTTCATATGCATACATGGATTAGCAATGATAAACAAGTATCGAACTCGGTGAAATCGACTTTAGAAGGGACAGAAAAAGATATAGATTTAAATATAGTTAACACATCAAATGCAAAATCAGAACGTGCATTAGGATTAAAATGGGACATTAACGCAGATACATTCAAATTTAACGTGTCTTTTAATAAGATCGATAACAATATAATAACGGGAAATGTAAAGCCTACAAAAAGGGAATTTCTGAGAATCATTATGTCCGTGTACGATCCTTTAGGATTTATATCGCCACTATTAATCAAATCAAAATTGATTATGCAAGATATATGGGCAAGTGGTATTGCTTGGGATTCGCCTATAGGTGATGAAGAATTTAAATCGTGGAAAGAATGGATGAGAACCATACTCGACGTAACAAAATATTCGATACCAAGATGTTATGTAACCGGGAGGGGGAATAAAATTAGTCAAGAACTTCATATTTTTTGTGATGCCAGTACCAAAGCATATGCTACAGTAGCATACTGGAGAATTCTATTTGAGGATGGATCAATTGAGACAAGCATCATCGCGAGTAAAAGTAGAATCACACCTATGAGACCAACAACGATCCCGAGACTTGAACTGCAGGCTGCATTGATTGGGAGTCGACTTGGTAAAACTATAGAACAAGAGCATACAATGGAGGTAAATAAGCGCGTGTTTTGGAGTGATTCCCGTATTGTACTATCATGGATAAAATCGAATGCCCGGTCATATCAAATATTTGTAGCTCATCGTTTAGGTGAAATAGGAGAATTAACAGACCCATTGGAATGGAGATGGGTTCCGTCAGAAATGAACCCTGCTGATCATGCGACTCGACCGCTTCAAGAATTATCTCGAATAAGCAATGAATGGTTTAGTGGACCATCATTTCTAAAATCAAAGGATTCAGAGTGGCCCGATCAAATGTATATTCTTCAAAAGGACGACGTAGCAAATATAAATACTGAAAAGCTTAAATGTTCTGTTGCAATGACGCATGTAGGAGTGTCATGGATACCATCACCGACGCGATTTTCATCATGGAAAAGACTTCTCGGAAGCACGGCTCGAGTATTGATGGCAATAAGTAAGTGGAAAAACAAATGTTTAACTAGTCCTATGAAAGAATATGATAAGAAAGCAGAGACTGCTTTACTTAAACAGATACAGAGGCAGTCCTGGCATACTGAAATCAATGCATTACGTGGTAACAGAGAATTAAAAAGTAGTAGCAAAATAAAAAATCTTATGCCAATAATTGACAGTGATGGACTACTAAGGGCAAATGGACGCACCAAACATATGCCAAAGGAAATCATTGAAAGTCAGCCGGTAATTTTAGATGGAAATCATGCAATAACAAAACTATTATTAGAAGATTATCACAAAAATATGATGCATGGAAATCATAATGCTGTTTTAAACGAAGTCCGGCAACGATATTGGGTTACTAAATTAAGAGCTACATTGAAGTCTATAGTAACAAAGTGTGGAATTTGTAAATTACGCCGTTTAAAACCTAAAACACCAGTGATGGGTGAGTTACCCGAAGGAAGAACTTCTTATCACCAGAGACCTTTTACACATTGTGGGATCGACTACTTTGGCCCAATGCAAATAACGATAGGTCAAAGGCATGAAAAAAGATGGGGAGTTCTGTTCACTTGTTTGTCAACAAGAGCTATCCATTTAGAAATAGCTCACTCACTGACAACCGATTCCGCGATAATGGCACTTCGAAGAATGATGTCTCGACGAGGACAGCCGAAGGTTATTTACTCCGACAATGGGACTAACTTTAGGGGATCAAACAATGAAATAAGAAGAGAAATACTAGCTATGGATCCAGAAAATCAAAAACGGTTTGCTGCAGAAAATGAAATTGAATGGCACTTCAATCCTCCAGACGCTCCAAATATGGGGGGATCATGGGAGAGACTGATCAGAGCAGTAAAAGTATCACTAATGATAGTTCTAAAAGAACAAGCTCCACGAGAGGAAGTCCTTCAAACCCTCTTTGCTGAGGTGGAACATTGTGTCAATTCGCGACCACTTACTCACGTATCATTGGACCCAATGGATGGAGAGGCTTTAACGCCTAATCATTTTTTGATCGGTGCATCGTCTGGAAGTAGATTGTGTGCAAGATTTCAAGGAATCACGGAGTGCAACCGCTCACAATGGAAAATGGCTCAAAATCTCGCTGATTCTTTTTGGAAACGGTGGCTTCATGAATATCTACCAACGTTGATACCTAGAACGAAATGGACAAAAGACAGTGCACCAATGCAAGTAGGTGATGTCGTACTAATTGAAAATCGATTGGAAGCCAGAAATTCCTGGCCAAGGGGAATAATTGAAAAGGTGCATCCAGGACCTGATGGACGCGTTCGAGTGGTATCACTCAGAACAAGAAAAGGAATAATAATACGACCAGTAAGTAAATTAATTCCACTCGTTAAAGAACAAGAAGTACAAGAATCTTAATTCTTGTACGGGGGGAGGATTGTTAAAAACAAAAATTAAATTGATTAAATTTGTTCATTAAAAAAAAAAAAAAATTCTGAGTTATAGTTGTAAGTAAAGGTTTAAAATATATATGGTTGAATAATTGCAGTGATGCTAAATAAAAATATTATATATACATAAGTATATGTCGTTCTAATATATTTTTGAAATATAAAATTTTAAAAATTAATAAAGGAAAATTGTCGGAGGACGTTTTCGGAAACAGAGTCGTCATTCAAAATATGACGAAAGAAAAAGGGTAATAACCTTTAATGAAAAACAAAGAGAGATAATACTCTCAGGTAGCATGGGTCGGAGGTCCCATGAAAAGGCAATAGCCTACAACAAAAGAGAAATATCTCAAATAATAAAAGAGCAGCGAGTCAAAACATTGACCTGTAAAGGCCCGAACCTTTAATTTCAGGGAATCCAGACACGAGCAGAGGGGGAACGGAGGACTGGAGAAAAAAAGCAGTATTAATCGCGATCCGGTCGATGAATTATTTGTAAAGTTCGATAAATAAAATAAAATATAAAGTGAAATGTGTTTTGTTTAAATAATTTCCCTACTGTTTAAAACACCATTGATCATATCCACAAACCTGTAAAAAGTAATTAGAATGAACACAAACAGAAAACAACAGAAACACAAGAGTAAAAAAAAACAAAAAAAAAGAATATACACTTACTCGAACCAGTGAATTATTCTCAAATTTTAATTTCCGATGATATAGGAAGAAGACTTCCCCAGAATAAAAATATTTATCGAATACCAATTTATGATCACTGAGAATAGTCTTTGTTTTTGAAGCAAATTCCATTGGTAAATTTATAATATGGTTTTTATAATTAACCGTAGGGACGTCCAAAATCACTCTCTTATTACCATCCCACGATATGCATTCCTCATGAACCTAAGAACAAGAAGATAATTCTTAATAAGTTTACATATAAGTAACAATTTAAGCAAAAAAATATTATAAGAAGTAAAGATTATTAATACTGTGACGTACGATTTCGAACAATTTAACTTTTTGCTCAAAACTTCTGCTTACGTCAAACAAAATCTGACGCGTTCAACAAACAATTTAATAAGAAATTTAAATCAATAAATTTCGCCGTCAGGCGCCAATTAATTTTAAAGGTAATTAATAAACTTGACTCGACTCGGCTCAAACACTCTCAAAACTCTCAACCCCTGAGTTTCTCTCTCGCTCAGAGGGAATTCTGCCCAAACAAAATTGGCAGCAGAAAAGCCAACGGCGAGACACGACTGGCACAACAAATCTCAAACGGACTTACTTACGACGTATCGACTCAACAACTTTCCTCGTTGGTTTCCCTGGCTTCGGCTCGGTTGCGTCAACGGCGTTGAACGAAATCGGTAAGAGAGGACTTGGGACAACCACAATGAGAATAACACTCTAAATTTCACTACAACTTCAATCTTTATTATTTACACAAATTGAGCTTCACGCTCCACTTTCGAACACTCGAAAGTCACGGCTCAAAATTCACACTCTCTCTCTCACTACGACAAAATTGTTACAGCGAAGGACTGCGTTCTGGCGCGGCAAAACAATTTTTCCACAACTCCACACTAAAAACAATGGACGACAATATTACACACTTGTTGTCTCTTGACTCTCTCGCCACGTGCTCGTCTTCTTCATCTCTTCTTCTCTCTCGTTCCACTGACTCTCCTCTCTCTGTCTCTTACTACTCACTTGGCCCCTGCCCTCTGTCACTTTCTCTTCTACTAACTAGCCGCGCGACACACATTCATCACTGATAGTAGGTCACTCGGCAGTTCCGACTTTCTAAATTATCATACCAATTAACGATCACGGTTCGGGGATAAATCCGACAGATGACGTGACGATTCAGATTGTCGAACCACAGGAGACGACAATCCACAACGTCACAATACAAAAGTTAAAACTTACGATTTTAATGTTGAAAGACTCAAAAATAAAATATTTTCCATCTAGGAAGAATACGCCATTAGGTCCACAAGAAGTAAATTGTCGATTAATAGCAAATCGTATTAAATCCGCACAAGGTATATTAGACCACCAATCCTTCCCTTTGTATTTAAGATTGTCATACATAACATAAAAGTTAGGAAAAGTTCCCTCTCTTGGTCTCCAAATGTCATATTCTTTCAATGGTGCAGTCAATTTTTCAAAAACTGATAAAGATTCAAAATTAAATATTAAATTATTAAATAAATTGAAATTCTTGTTTCCAAATTTTAAAAAAGCTCTTTTGGCATTAAGTTCTTTTTCCAATTTTACTCCGTAAATTGTCGAAGGTAACGCATCGATACACTCTCCTAATTCTATTCCATAACTCGTTGAAGGTACCGCATTTGTCAAATTATCTTCTTGTCGAGAACGTTTTTTTTCCGGCACATCAGCATTTTCACCTAATTTTCTTTTTTTACTTGTAGGAGTTATCACAGTTCTCAGAGTACACTCCTCATCCAATTCCATATCACTAAAACTACACTCTTTGTCAATATCCTCACCAATGATTTTATTTATATCAAAATTCTCAAGAAAATTTAAATCCTTAAGTTCTTCATTTAAAAATTGTTCTAGGTCAAGAGCACGACTAGTAAAAGACATTATCACGAATCACGTATACGATATAATAAGAAAAGATCAATTATAGGAAACATACAATATGAAACTGAATCTCAAACATAGGGAAACAACCATATCCTACTCACCATCCCTACTTTTTCTTTGTTTTTGTCTTCAAACTTAAGAAACCAATTGAAAATCCCGATAGCATAAGGTGGGTTGTACCTAGAGTGATAAAGAAAATCAAACAGACAAGGGATGCTAAATTTGAGGCAGGTATACCTATAAGTTAGATAAAATTGTCGAAGAAAATGTTTATTTGGATTCCGCTAAAACTATTATATAAAACTATTTTATATAATATTATATAATAACTATTATATATAAAATGCATGTTGAAAATCTAAAGTATTACAAGATTCAAGTTTGGAAAACAATTTGTAAAGAAGTTTTTGTATAAAACATATAAAAATTGTAAGTTTTAAAGTATATAAAAAGGTTGTTAAAAATGTAGTAGTTATATATACTTCTTATGTATTATAAATTTATAGCATTGATACAAAGAGCATAAAAGGTTATAACATTTCCTCTGCAATATAATTATAAATAGTTTGAGCATGTTTTGTTTCACTCCCATGCTCAATCTGAGGGGGGAGGTGTTACGTCCGTAACTTCTTCCCATATACTTAATTTAACTATAATATTTACATGTTTAATTCCTTCTAATTTTGCCTATATATTATATTGTTGTATTTGAAATACTCTTTCGTATTATTGCACTATATTCAGTATACCTTATAAATATGGTTATTATTATATATTTTATATGTATCTAAACAAATTTATCAATTATAACATACTAAAGAAAGAAGAGTAATATTTTAAACAATGTAAAAAGAATAACGATCGCGCATCAAGCCACACGACCTACCACAAGTTTCACTACACGAAAGAAGAAAAGTAATGTGGAATCACGTAATCAAAATAATAATTGTGCATCAGTTCAACGATCTTCAACAACCTTCGACACGTGTAAGAAAAGCAAAATGTGTATAACATACATGTTCTATAAATTAAGTCAAAACAGCAGTAACAAAACCCAACAAACTGGCATGAAGACCTTGTCGCACCAGGAGAAACCAAGGACATTCAAACATTTGTCCGTGGAACAAGCAACAAGCGACAACGACGACGCATGAAAAAGCATGACTAATGAAGGAAGTTCTAACTGGAAAAACAGCCAAATTTTGATATAAAAAGGGGTACCTTTTCTGATTAGAACAGAGAGTAATTTGTTGGAAATCAAACAGAATACATCAGATCGTCTACAAGTGAACACAAAGTATATCTTTAAAAGTGAACAGTATATTCCCAAGTATTATTTTTAAATATACATTTTTAAAAGTGAACTATTCCCCAAGTATTGAATTTGAATTGAATCAACCTCTTATAATTCATCAATTTTCAAAGTATAAATTTTAACTATTTTCAAAAAATATAAATTTGGAAATAAACTCAACTATTAACGAAAGTCTAATATTGAAACAACACATTCCAAATTTCGAACCATCGACATTTGCTCAGGAGGCGACAACCGTCTGGAAGAAAGCAGATATATTTACAATACAATACACTATCTCATTAGTGTAAATAAGAGGACTAATACCAAACCATTAAGGACAACAATCCTGAGGCCCCTTCACGTCTACGGCTGAACACCATTGAGATTGGACTACCAGATAATCATCACACCACCAGTAATCGTTATTCTTTAAGTAAGATCTATAATTTTAATTATACTCATTGTATTTTTGTCAACTCTTTTCTTTCTTGTTGGTTTTTAAATAAATTATTCTCTCAAAACATTTAGTAGGCTCATTGACTTATCCTCATCCCAAATTAGATTCATTTATGAAACTAATTTTAAACGAGGAACGTTAGGTATATTTTAAAAAGGTTTCTTGTTTTGACGTAACATTATGTTACGGTCACCATCCTTCTAAACAATGATTGCATAGATACTTAAAAGAAATGTACAGTTGCATTTGTTTGCAAATTTTTTAAATTGTCAAATTATTCGAGAACGTAAAATGTCTTATGAAAAATAAATATTTATTTACTATTTTTCTATCAAAATTAAAATTTCTAATTTTTGAATTTTCTAATTCGAATCTTTTTAAAATTTAACAAAATATAATCTAGTAATAAATTTTATTCCTTACCATCAACTGCCAAAATCGGTTCAGGTACAACTTCTGGAACTTGTTGTTCCAGTGGATTCTCTGCTGGAAGTTGTTGTTCTTGTTGATTCTTTGCAGGCAATTCTTGTTCCAGTTCATTCGCTGCATCTGCAGGAATTTTTTAAGGATTAAGGCTACGACCGAGTTGTGAAATGTAAACAAATCAAAAAGTAACCAAACCAAGCACTAAAATCACATTTTTTAAACATCTTTTTCTCATACAAAAATTAACATTTTTACACATTCTTTTCGGAAATCATGAACTAAAGTGTCATACTTTCCAATTGTTACTTTTACCATACCGTTTAGATTGACTTTAAAATATCTATATATAAATTGTTTGCAAAAAGAAGCAAACTGATTTTATAATTTTTTAAATATGCATTAAATTTACCACACTAAACATATTATTATAATATAAATATAATTAAGGCAATTTGAACCATTATGACATCACAATTTTAAAACACATGGTCTGCAAATTCCCGTGATGTGTGAAGAAAATTTTAGACATACACATACATTCATATAGACAAACATATGGAGGGAATTTTTTTACTACTACAGTGGAACTTCGAATTTCTGTCTGTTTTGAAATTCATGCAACATTTTTTAAGTATATTGAATATTTTAAGAAATATTTAAAGTTACAACGATAAAATGATGTTTTAGTACTCGAAACATTTAAGGTACTGGAAAAATGTAAAAAAATTTGATACACCTAAGACATTATACTAGTAATTATTACAAAATTCAACTACTTCTACATTTTTGATTTATTGAAGAAGCAATCGTACACGCATAGAAAGGGTTTGCTGTGGCAGCAAACTTTTTGCTGCCACAGCAAACCTTGTTCGTTGAAATAGGGACAGCGAAAAAGTTCGCTATGAGATCAAACAAGTTCACTATGACAGCAAACTCGCATAAATTTTTACTAACGTTTGCTGCCACAGCTAACATGTTCGCTGACACTGCAAACTTCTTAGCTGTGGTAGCTAATTTTCAGAGATTTCACAGCAAACGTCTGTTTACTGCTAGAGGTAATTTCTTTTTTTCCGTGTATAGATTTTAAAATTTTTTCTTTTTTTTCTAAAGATAAGATTTCGAAAATAATTTTTAAAAAAATTTTTCCTATTTTCAGTAATATATTACAAATTTTGATCCTAAATAAATGCTTGAAAAATAATGGGCAACCTTCAACAATGTTTATATCGAATAGTGGAAATTTCATCGGTTTCTCTTCTTAAGAGAAGGTACAAAAAGATGATTTTGTCATTTAAGGGTAATGTTTTTTTAAAGTTTAAAAAAATTTTTCTTATAGAATAAAACATGATGTTACCTACTTTTTAAAAAACATTTTAAATGATTTTGTGTTGATTATTGTACATAAATGATGAAAAACAAGAACAACAACAACATTCAATAAGTGTTCATTGTTTAATTCTTACCATCAATATTTTTCCCTCGATGGAATTCACATTATCAACTTCAGTGGTTATTTGTTTATGCGCATATGGAAAAAGATTAATTTATAAAATAATAGGTATAATATTGATTGATTTAAACAAAGCTGTACTTAACTGCAAATGACGAAGATTTTGGCCGTCAAATCTTAGTCACCGCAGTTAAGGGGTTAACATACACTACCCATCAAAATTGAGAGACAATCCATTTTTACGAGACTGAAAACTATTTTAAAACATAAAATGTATGTAAACTAAAATTTTTTGTTCCATTTTTTGAAAGATGATAAAATTTTGAAAAGAACAAGATATTTCAGAAATCGTTTGGCCAACATTTTACTTAAATATTTTTAAAAAAATCGCAATTTTCTATTTTTTACAAAAATTTGAATAACTTATAAAATAATCAACTGTTTTTAATGACTTCAGGCTTTTTTAATAGTCATTTACTACACTATGGGGTCAAATCGTTATAAATCGAATAAATTTAACTAATTTCTAAAAAAAGTGCCATTTTTTGCAGTCTCCACTTTACACCCATATTTTAAGAAAAAGTAATACATACTTTAATATAATTCTTTTCATTTCGTTTTTCATAGATAATACAGATTCATTTCTAAAAGTATCAATTTTTTTAAATTAGGCCGCAACAACTGTATTCAAAATAAATAATGGTTTGACCCTATAAGAATTACTTTTTTAAATAAATAACATATTATTTAAATTTTGTGTACTAACGTTCTATGTTCATCTCATTACTTTCGTCTGCAAGTAAAACTAGATCTTGTTGTTCAGTTCTATTCATATAAACTTTGAGATACTGGATTCTTGTAAGTGCATAATGAGATCGGCATTGATTGAGAAATTCGTCAATTGGCAATTCTGAACTATCTAATTGCCCCCATCTATTCCTAATTCTTGAAATGTCATTTCGATTCAACAATTTGAAGGCGAGAATTCCTCTTGCGTTACTTTCAAGTTTACCATTTTCTTGAAACGATTTCAATTGAAGCTTAAGTATACCAACTATAACATTACAATAATATTAAGTGTTAACTTAGTTTTTTTATTCATGAAAATACTCAAGGAATATAAAATTTATTATTATTATTATTATTATTGTTATTATAGTGTATAGCATTGTACAGGGTTGTTATGATTTAAATTACGTGTTTCTCATAAATATTCAAAGTTACAGAATAATGTACAAAAAAACTTATAAATTTAAAGTTTAAAGTCGAAAAAATTGATTGACCTGTTTGTATGTGAAAATAAAAATGCTTGGAATTTTTTTTATTTTAACTTTCAATTTTTTCAAGATGGCCGCAAACTTTACTTTTATAATGTACTATTAAAAGTTGTCTAGATCCTATAAATTTTATCAAACTTTGTAGGCTTTTTGATTTGTCGGCTCTAGACAATATTTAATAATAAATTTAAAGAAAATCCTAGTTAATTAATTATTATTATTTATTATTAATTATTTATTTAAACCTATGTTACGTCCGTAACCTATTACCCTATAAATTATATTACTAATGTATGCGTATTCTTATAACATATTGTATTTAACTTTCATATATTAACCCTTATAATATCTATTTTAATTATTGCATTATATCCAGTATATTTCTCTATTAAAATATCGTAATTATCATTTATACACATTTCTATTATAGTATTATATTAGTACATTTTTATATTGTATTCTATTGTCATATATATTTCGCATATTGATTACTGTACATTTACCATGTATTTTGAAAGTATAACAATCCAAGAAAGGAAAGTATTATTATGAATCATGTAAAAAGAATAACGATGAAGCGACAATTCGATAACCTTCTAAAAACGTAAGCCGGACGAAAGAAAGGAAAAGCAGCAAACCCCGACGAGCTTAGGTGTAAACAAACGCCAAGTAACTCAGCGAAAGGTGATGCGTACAATCTCCTGGATTCCATGCATAGAACAGTTCTTACGCTATTAACTAGCACAAGGAGAGACAAATTTCAGCACGTGTACAATTTTTCGGGTACATTACAGTTATGAAATTCAATATATAAAGGGCAAGCAGTTTCATTCAAGCAGAGAGTAATTTTTTGGGAATCAACTTGAACACATCGTGAAGCATCGCTCTAGGGTAAAGAGAGTAATTTTTTGGGAATCAACTTGAACACATCGTGAAACATCGCTCTGGTGTACAGAGAGTAATTTTTTGGGAATCAACTTGAACACATCGTGAAACATCGCTCTGGTGTACAGAGAGTAATTTTTTTGGGAATCAACTTGAACACATCGTGGAAGATCGCTCTAGTGTAAAGAGAGTAATTTTTTGGGAATCAACTTGAACACATCGTGAAGCATCGCTCTAGGGTAAAGAGAGTAATTTTTTGGGAATCAACTTGAACACATCGTGGAAGATCGCTCTAGAGTAAAGAGTATATTGTCAACAAGTGAATTATATCTTCAAGTTTTATTTTTGAAACGAAGTATCTTAAAGTACAAATAATTTCCAAAAATATCAAATTGGAAATTAACCCAAGTTCCAACGAAAGTTTAATATTGGAATAGCAGTTCCAAGTTTCAACAAAAACTTATATCGAAATATAACAAATTTCGAACCATCGAAATTTGCTCAAGAGGCGACAACTGTCTGGAAGAAAGCAGATATTTTCCAAATACAATACACTATCTCATTAGTGTAAACAAGAGGATCAACACTCAGCCATTAAGGATAACTGTGCTAGCCCCCCATTGCGTCTAGCCCTCAACGCCATCGAAGATCGGAAAACCAGATACAACCACCAGTCTAAACAACACCAGTAATCGTTATTCTTTAAAAGTAAGATTTTCTAAACTCAATTATACTCATTGTATTTTGTCAATTCTTTTCTTTCTTGTTGGTTTTTAAATAAATTATTCTCTCAATACATTAAGTAGGCTCATTGACTTATCCTCATCCCAAATTAGATTCATTAATGAAACTAATTTAAAACGAGGAACGATAGGTATATTTAAAAAGGTTTCTTGTTTTGACGTAACAGAAGCCCTTTTAAATTTTGGTGCATCGGCCCGGGAAAATTATAAAGTAGATCAGCCATTATTTTGTCAAAATTTTATTAAAATTCGAAAATTTTAATGAATTTAATTTTTTTAATTTACTAAACATTTTTAATAAATCAATGAGTATACCATTTGTTAAAAAAAAGGTGAAATTTTTTTTAATAAATAATAATAACAAATAATATCATTATATTAAAAAATAATTAATATTTTCATTTAAATTGGTACATTTTATATTGATTGACAACATTATACAAGATTTAAGTCGCAAGGTGCATTCTAAAAATATATTTTATATTGGTTTTAATGAATAGGGGTTCGAGTCCTCTTAACTTATAATTTTTAAAGTTGCAAGGTGCATTCTTAAAATAAATCCAGTATTATATTGATGAATAGGGGTTCAAGTCCTCTTGACTTATGGAATTTTTTGTCTTGTATATGAATCATTTTGATATTTAATTTGTGCTAAAACAAATTTTGTTTCATTCTTTTGACTGTTATTTGTTATTGTTATTAAATATTTAAAATATTTTATCGTCCAGAGGTTAAACAAAAATTTTTTACTATAAAAGAAAAGTATATTTTATATTCAAGAAACAAGATTGACAATTTTACAATTATTACGCATATTATAAATTTTGATACTATGCAATCTTTTAATGTCTTCTTCGAATGAAAATACTACCGATTCCTCACATTTAACTCGCTCAAAAATAAAAAATAATCCAGAATTGTTATTGCATTCGGGAATTCCTTATAATAAAGAAAAACCACACACAAGTACACCCAGATATTCTAAAGAAAATCCTCATTCCGAAGAAATACATAGAGAGTTTGACTCAGGTTTTGTTAATTCTAACCTTTTTGACACTGACGGTAATTCTTCTGAAACTAACGATAACGACAGCAAAGATTCAATATTAGAAAATACTCTAGTAGATCAAAATTTACCAAATCATTCAAGTTTAAATAACTCTTTAATTGACGAAGTTAAAACAAACGATCACTCTGAAAACAATTCTTTTGATAACTCTAGAGATAATATTAGTTTTGAAGAAAACATGGCTCTCCCAAATAATCAGCAAGTGTCTTTACGCGATGCATTAGAAACTATACCAATGTTTGACGGAAAAAATATTCCACTATCAATATTTATTGAAAGTTGTTTAGAAGCAAAATCTATGCTTCCTGAGAACGCACAAGTACAATCAAATTTAGTAAAATTAATTAGGAGTCGAATTTCGGGTGAAGCAAGAAGAATTATAATAGGAAATAATTTCAATACAGTAGAGCAGTTAACAGAAAGGTTAAAACAAATTTACGCACCAGCAAAATCTGTTTATCAATTACAAGGAGAACTAGGAGCAATACATATGTGGGAGCACGAAAATGTAATTTCTTACGGTTCAAGAATCGCAGAAGCAGCAGAAAGAATATTAGACGCACACAGAATTAGCAATGAAAATAGAGTAAATGAAGCATTTAGAAGAAGTTTAGATGAAGCAACTATCGATTGTTTTTCTCGGGGACTAAGAACAGAAATTGAAATACGAATTGGAACAGCAGATACATTTCAAGAAATAGTTAATAAAGCAGTAGAAATAGAAAGAAAATTGTTATAACACCGTGAATTAAGAAAAAGTGAGCATAATACTGAGTATAATTCTCATCTTAAAAATAATAAAGAATTTGCTAAAACAACAAAAATTAATATCGCTCAAGATAATGTAATAACTTGTTTAGTTTGTGGAAAAAGAGGTCATTTTGCCGTAAATTGTTTTCAACTTAATGAATTGATAGGAGCAAGACGAGAAAACTCTTCTTATCCATGACCACAACAAAATTTTTCAAATTCAAATCGATTTATCCATCAAAATCCAAATAAATTTCAAAGTCAAAACTTTTACAAAAATCCTCAACAAAATCAGTTTCAAAATCAATTTAGAAACACATTTCAAAATCAATTTAGAAACATACCACAAAATCAATTTCGAACTCCATACCAAAATCAACAACAAAATTTCTACCAAAATCAACAACGAAATTTTTCTCAAGAACCACGAAATAACACCATCTCAAATTTTCCAAATAGAAATCAAAGTATAACGTGTAATTATTGCAAAAGGTATGGACACATTTCCATTAATTGTAGAAAAAAAATGTGGGATGATAACAATAAACAAACACAACAACAAACAAATTCGCAAACTCAAAATCAGGAAAACTCCAAAATTCCTCTTCAGTAGGATGCTCTGAGGAAGAATTAAGAAGAAATTACTATGCATCCAGAAACATCAATTTAGCAAAAACTAATACAATTCCATATATTCGAATTGACACTAAAGAGTTAAAGGTTCCAACAACAATGATGATTGACACAGGAGCAGGACCAAATCTGTTAAAAATTCGCACATTAAATTCTGATATAAAAATTGATAAAAATAAATGTCTTAAATTAACAGGAATTAATGATCATGCAGTCTATACTTTGGGACAAGTAGAAATTAATATTTTCGGAATTCCAACAACTTTTAACCTTTTATCTAATGAAGTTCCAATTGAACATGACGGTATACTAGGAACAGAATTTTTTGTCCAAAATAAAGTAAAAATTAATTATGAAGAAGGACATCTAGAAATCAATAAACAAAAATTTAATTTTGATTCAAAAAACTATTTTTCAATACCAGCAAGATCAATCTATAATATTCATGTAAAAATTTTAAATAAAGATAAAAAAGAAGGTTATATTCCAAGACTAGAAGTAAAAGATGGTGTATACTTGGGTGATGCAGTAGTTTCAAACATAGGAGGCTTAGCGTATTTAAAAGCAATTAACACTCTAAATGAATCAATTGACATCCCAATTTTTGAAATAAATTTAGAAGATTTCGATGAAATAAAACAAGAAACACAAATAAACAAATCTAATATTAAAAGTGAAGACTCATCAATTCAACAAATCATTGATGTATTTTCGAAAAATATTCAATCAGAAAATATTTTCAACATTACAGGCAACGATAGAATTGAAGAAATAAAAAAATTACTTCGTCTGGACCATTTAAATAAAGAAGAATTACAACACATAATGAATTTAGTAAAAAATTATTCAGATCGATTCCATATACCTGGAGAATATTTAGAAGGGACTGACCTAATAAAACACAGAATTATAACTACTGATGAAACCCCGATCATAACTAAACAATATAGGTTTCCGCCTGTCCATAAAGAAGAAATGACACGTCAAGTGAACGATTTATTGAAACAAAAAATTATTAAACATTCTGACTCACCATACAATACACCGATATGGATAGTACCCAAAAAAGATGATTCACAAGGAAATAAAAAATGGAGATTAGTTTTGGATTTTAGAAAACTTAACGAACGAACGGTAGGTCAATTTTATCCCCTCCCTAATATTACGGACCTACTTGACCAATTAGGAAATGCTCAATATTTTTCAGTCTTTGACTTGGCGTCAGGTTTCCATCAAATAAAAATGGATCCTAGGGATTCTTATAAAACGGCATTTTCCACGCCATTTGGACATTATGAATTTGATAGAATGTCTTTTGGATTGAAAAATTCACCAAGCACATTCCAAAAACTTATTGACCAGGTATTATTGGGTTTACAAGGATCAGAACTATTTGTTTATCTAGACGACATTGTCATTTATGCAGACACCTTAGAAGAACATGAAGAAAAATTCTCGAAACTTATGGAACGACTACGTTTTGCTAATTTAAAACTCCAGCCAGATAAATGTGAATTTTTAAGGTTAGAAGTAGGATACTTAGGGCACATAATTGATAAAAATGGGGTACGACCTGACCCGAAAAAAGTAGAAGCTGTTAAAAGATTTCCATTACCCAAAAATGTAAAAAATATAAAACAATTTTTAGGATTAGCAGGATATTATCGTAAATTTATAAACGGATTTTCAAAAATAGCAAATCCCTTGAATCAACTTTTAAAAAAAGATGTACCTTTTCTTTGGACCGATAAACAACAAACAGCTTTCGATGCATTAAAGAATAAACTCTGTGAGGAACCACTATTAAAAAGACCAGACTTTGCACAACCATTTATACTTACAACGGACGCTTCAGGTTTTGCAATAGGAGGTATATTATCACAAGGTATAATCGGCAAGGATCAACCTGTCGCTTATACATCACGAACATTAAGCGATTGTGAAAAAAATATGACACTTACGAAAAAGAAGCATTGGCAATAATTTATAGTGTGCAACATTTTCGACCATATCTTTATGGAAGAAAATTTACGTTAGTTACGGATCACAAACCACTAGTTTGGTTTCAAAATTCAAAAGATCCTTGCTCAAGAGTAACAAGATGGAAGCTAAAACTAGCTGAGTACGATTTTCAAGTTGTCTACAAAGCAGGCAAAACCAATGTTAATGCTGATGCCTTATCCAGAAATCCAGTTGAAGATATAATTGAAGAAAAAGTACAAGGAATAAAGGAAGAAAAAATTCAAGAAACTCAGGAAATTCAAGAAAATATAATGAAAAGTGTGCACGAAAAAATGAAAGAAAAATTGAAAGAATATATACAACATGTAGCAAATGAAAATGAATCAAATTTGGAGATAATAAGAAGTCTCCACGAAATTGAAAAAATGTTTATGGACAATGAATCCAATGGAAATTCGGAGATACTAAGAATTCTTCGATCTATTAAAAAAATTTTTGTGGACAATGAATCCTATTTGAATTTAGAGATAAGAAAATGTCTCCAATCTATTGAAAGAATATTGAAGGACAATGAATCCTATTTAAATTTGGAGATAAGAAAAAGTCTCCCATATATTGAAAAAATAATTAATGACAATGAATGCTACATGAATATGGAAATAAAGAAAATTCTTCAATATATTAAAAAGATATTTAATAAAAGAAATTATTGTACAAGTATTGAAACTTGTAACGTTATTACGAGAAATCAAAGAAGAAATCAAGAAAAAGAAAATCAAGAAAATAATATATGTGAAAAAGAAAATGAAGAAATACAAGAAATTGAAGATAATGAAATAAAAACACACAAGAAGAAAAAAAGAGGTAGACCGAAGAAACAAAGCACACGTTTGAATACCTCCTTTTCAAAAAAGAGAAGGGGAAGACCAAAAAAGGTATGTAACGCAAAGAAACAAAGAAAAGAAATATTTTATAATGAAATTATTCCTGACGAAATTGAATCAGATCCTGAGTATAACAAACAAGAAACAAAATTAAAGAAAAATGAAGAAATTGACCAAGGCTACGAAAATTCCAATTCTGAAGTGTCATCTGAAGAAGAAGATAACTTAGTGGAGAATGAAGATTGTGAAAATTTAAATGTAAAACAAGAAAGATATATTATCGACTGTAGAGACCAATTACCAATGCGTAGAGACAACCTAACCTACTTTCTTTCAGTCAACGGAGACCCTCGAGATAATGGCTCCAGATCACTTGCCAAACGTGAAAAATTGCCAAATTTTGGTAAACTTAAATTAGGTATAGCAGAAAAAAAAGAGAGGTATATATTACCATATAGCTCTCCCTATAGAAAGTGAAATAAAAGAAAATTTATCTGATACAATAAAAAGAATTAAATCTACGATTCTTTCATTAAAAAATATTTGTGAAGAATTAAAATTAAAAAGTATCAGTATTGCAAAGACAGCCCAAATAAATAATATAACTTGGGACGAAATCCTGTCAATGATAAAATTAATTTTGGAAATTCATTTGTAAAAGTTGTTGTATGCAGTGGACATACAAAATATCCCACGAAAGAAGAATATATGCAATTAATTGAAGAAGCTCATTCAAGCTCAGTTGGAGGACATAAAGGTGTAACCAAAACTTATGGTAGAATACGACAAAATTATTATTGGGAAAATATGAAAAATAATATTCAAAAATATATACAAAGTTGCCTCCAATGTCAATTAAAAAAATTAGTTAGAGTAAAAACAAAAGATCCAATGATTATAACAGATACACCAGGTACAGCATTCGAGAAAATAGCAATGGACATCGTTGGACCATTACCAAAAACTAAAAATGGAAGTGAATATATATTAACAATACAAGATAATTTAACTAAATATTCATTAGCAATTGCACTTCCAAATCATCAAGCAAGTACAATAGCTGATGCATTCATTAAAAGATTTATTTGTATCTTTGGATCACCCAAAGGAGTATTAACAGATCAGGGAACAGATTTTTTAAGTAATTTAATGAGAAGATTAGCAAAAAGATTTAGAATACGACAATTTAAAACAACCACTTTTCATCCCCAGTCTAACGGATCAATCGAAAGGTCTCATCACGTTTTAGGAGAATATTTAAAACAATTTATAAACAAAAACGAAGAATGGGATGATTGGTTAGAATTAGCCATGTTCTCATATAATACAAGCATTCATGAAGGCACCAAATGCACCCCGTACGAGTTAATTTTTGGAAAATTAGCACGATTGCCATCAAGCGATCCACCACTTGAACATGAAAAATTGGAGACTTATGATCAATATTTAACAGACTTAATAACCAGACTTTCACGAAATGAGACACATTGCTAGAGAAAATTTAATTCTAGCAAAAGAAAAGTCAAAATTTTATTACGATAGAAATTGTAATCCACAAAATCTTAAACTTGGTGATGAAGTATTTCTACTACATGGAGGAAAAATTCATAAATTTGCTGATCAATACACAGGTCCACACAAAAATATTAGAAATATTAAATAAAGGAAACGTTAAAATTCAAGTAAAAAATAAACAAAAAATAGTACACATAAATAGACTTAAACTTTCCCGTATTAGACAAGAGGAATAAAAGAATGTTATACTAAAATAAGTATAATCTCTTTCCAGATAATGGAAACTGGAATGAAGAAAATACTACACCTATTTCTACTACTTGTGGTAATAAGTATTACCCATGCATTCATAGGATATGATTGCGGATCTACGGAACCAAACATAACAACTCTATCGTTAAGACAAGTAGGAGATTGTAATATTGAGAAAAAACCGGTAAAAACTGAACAAAGTTACGTGCAACTAATACAACTAAGTGGTACTACAAAAACAAAAGTCATACAATGTAAAATAAAAATAAGTCGTCATATTGAACATTGCGGTATGTTTTCACACACATCAGCTGTTAGCAACGGACAAGGAATATATATTCAAGAAGTTTCTTACGATGTTTGCAATACTATACATGTAACTGGACTTTTTTCACCTACTACTAATACAAAACTAGCTGATTTAAAAGTAAACTCTACTAATTACCGCAGTATAACCCTAGCAGGATCCATAGATCAAGATGGAGATTGTGACGGCGAATCATACAGTGATGTTTATGGTTCATGGAAAGACGTAATAGTCCAAGCATCATATGAAATAACATTACAAGAATACTATGCAACAGTGAACCTAGATACAGACAAAATACATTTACAATCGGGAACAATTTGCAGCCTGTCAGAATCAAAATGTATAGATAGAGAAAATGGAAACACATTTTGGAACCCAATACCAGAAGATGTGTGTAATCTAAAAAAATATGAAGTAATTTTTGAAGGAATAGCCAATAAAACATATGAAGCAGATAATAATGAAGAAAACAAAGAAATATTATATTCCTTAATAAGTCAGGATATAACCTTTGCTTTAGCAGAAAAATCAAGAGAAATGATTTGTGGTTATGTTTATGTAAGAACGGAACACCCGAAATTAGTTATATTAGAAACAAGACCAGGTGGATCACCCTTAAATAATAAAAAGCCATTAGTACAAAATATGGATATGTTCTCTTATGTAAACACTAAATTTATTTACATAGAGCGCCATCTACGAAAGGAAATGTATGAGTTATACTATGACGTGCTAACAAAAAGATGTTTACTAGAACAAGAAGTATTTAGGAATTCATTAGTTCTTGCTACTCAAGCACCTGATTTATTTGCATTTCACTTAATGAAAAAAGAAGGATATATGTCAGTTCTAGCAGGTGAAGTTATTCATATGATTAAATGTATACCAGTAGAAATCAATTTAAGGGAAACAAAAGAATGTTATATGCAATTACCAGTCACAAAAGATAACAAAACATATTTTTTAACACCTATAACTCATGTTTTGACTAAAGTAGGGACACCAGTCGAATGTAACACATTTTTACCATCAATGTTTATGATAGGGAATTCTTGGTTTCAAATGTTGCCTAAATTAGTAACTGTAGTACAACCGGCAGTATTAAAACCAGACAAAAGAGAAACCTGGAAATATAATGTTCCCCCATATCTAGCTACCAGTGGATTATATTCACAAACGGACCTAGAAAAATTAAGAAACCATATTATGTTACCTGCAGAAAAGCCTATAGTTTTAAACACACTTGCAAGAGGGATAATGGGTCAAACTATGCATAACTCAGGTCTTAAATTTTCAAACGTATTAGACGAAGAAACAATAAATAAAATAGCAGAATCGGCATGGGGAAAAATTTGGACAACTTTCACTAGTTTCGGAACTGTAAGCGCAGGATTTATAGGAATAATAATAGCAATGAAGACAATTAAATATGTTGCTGATACTTTTATTCATGGCTACGCTTTATATAGCGTTTTCGGATGGTCCCTCCACTTATTAGGATCCATATGGGATTCTGTAACTAATGTACTATTACATTTAGGATCAACTTCTAAAACACCAACGACACCAACAACCACAAATCTAACCGCTATAACTACTGAAAAAGAAGAAGCTTCAGCACCGACAGAAGAAATTAGTCTACTGCAAGATAAAGAAGGTAATATCAACAAAGAAGAAACACTCCAATTATATCCTCAATTACATCCAAATTTAAGTACCTTCCGATTATAAAATGGCAACCACATTTTTAAGCATTTTAAACTCTGTACTAAAAGAAAATTCAAAAGAAAACATCATTATTAATTCAAATTATCAAGCACCGGCAAACGCTATTCATCAACCTCAATACGTTACAGAAATAAGATATAAAAATTACATTATTTGTAGTACTAGTGATGACCTAGAATTATCAAAAGAAAATGCAGCGTTTCGTTTAATTAAACAATTAACAAATGGAGAAAACTCATTTCTGAAAACTGCAACAATAACATTTAAAATTAAACTAATTCAAAAACTAAATGATTATTGCTATCAAAATGAAATGGGTATTCCAAAATTTGCAAACACATCAGAAGTTACAGCAAATTGGATAACAATTTGCACAGTAGAAAAAATTAAAAAATCAGCTATATCAAGTGATTGTTTGACAGCAAAAGCAACATCAGCATTAATGACTTTTGCAACCTTACATAACATAGACAGATATAATAATTCACTAAAAGATTCAATAACAAACTGTTTTTCAAAAATGACAATTGCAAACGAAAAGAAAAATTCCTTTACAAACACAAATTTTCCTTCCACTTCAAAATCCCATGAAGAAATTAAAAGTTTTAAAAAATGTCATTTTTGCGGACAACGCAAAAATAACATTTATCATAAATTATAAAAATAATAATACTTAATTCTGTTTCAAAAATGGAGAATAAGAATAAAATGCTCTTAGTAATTTTTACCATTTTAATAGGAATAAATAAAGGTATATCTCAAATTATACCTCAAGATATTCCATTTACGCAAGCTCCAGGACTATATTACGAACCTTTAAAAACTATACAATTTCCTATTGGTGAAGTAAAATTTATTTATCATACTAATCACAAATTATTATTCAGTAAATTATCAAACTTTAAAAAATTTCATGAACAAATCAAAATAAGTTGCGTATTTCTCTGCATAGATGCAAGACATCAATTTGAACGTAAAGTTTTAGAATTTGAAGAAATAATTTATGAAACAAAAAAAACTTATAATTGAGTCAACAGAACCAGTACAAAAAACTGACATTTTTTATATTTTAGAAAAAAAAGAAACAGTTAACAATATCACAATGAAAACTGCAGATAAAAATACCTTTATACAACAAATTTTTATTCTTGACTCTCCTAATTCAACTGATATATACAAACAATTATATCTAATCGAAAAATACATTAAAACACTGCAAAACATACAAGAAATTTTACTAGCATCAATAAATAATAAATGGCATCAATCTATTCCAATAAATTCAGATTTGTTAAATTACACCAGAAATACTAAAAATCTTTTTAAATTATTAAAAACTAAATCTTTCAGTTCAAATAAAAATTTATATATCGTATACTCATTTCCAGAAAAAATGTCAGAAAGCTTTGAGCTATTTAAAATTTATTTCGTATCCAATATTTCATAAAACATCTTCTATTTCTATAAAAATAGACTCTCAAATAATAGGTCTGTCCAGTAATAATAAGAAATATTTTCTAACCTCAAATTTAGAAGAAAAATTTACACCATTTATTAATCATGCAGAAATAAATCCAACTTGTGAATCTAGCATATTAATCAATTCAACATATTATAACTGCAAGTTTATTAAATCTAGTACATTTCCAATCTTAACTCCATTACTTCAACATAACTCTTGGATTTATGCTACGCAAAAATTAAAACAAATTGATATTCAATGTTTTAAGAGATCCTTTACTCAACTTGTCAGAAATACTGGAATTATAAAACTACCTTTTGATTGTTCAATAAAAATTAATAATCAAATCTTACCTATAGAAATAGAAGAAATATCTAAGTTACCTTTAAAAGGACCAATTGTTATCGAGAATGAAAAAACTAACTCAAAGTTTTAATACAAAAATTTTTAGTATATTTGAAAATGAGTTGGATGCATCAATTTTTAAAAATGAAAGTTATACTGAAGTTATTGAGATGCAAACATACAAAATTCATAATTATTTATTGATAATATTTCTAATAATCATAATAATCAATTTATCTATTACTCTAATATTCTATTTGAGATTAAAGAAAAGTCATAAATTATTGACTGCAAGAAATTTACTGAATAATTACATAAAAAATGAAGTATTAATTGAAACAACAGTAAGGGAAACAGGGGTATGAAACAATGAAAAAGGAAAATATTATTCTAAATTTTTTTTATTTTTCTTTTTAACAAATATATACAAATATTTTGATGATATATAAAAGTATATTTGGTATATACTTTTTACGGTCCGAAATACTGAAAACAATAAATAATAATTAATTAAAAACCAATTTACAAATGGAAGTACGTTTACATAATTGGTATACACTTACGCGCTCCACCTTTTTACACCGTATTGTCCATTTTACACCACCCGCCATGAAAGGATGTCCTAAAGGATCCACAGATTCAAATATGTGACTCTTCAGGCGAGATAATCCCTCACTTATAGAGCAGTGTAAATTAACTTTCCATTCGAACGGAATCTCCAAAGTAACATTATGGATGTCCGTAAAGACTTTTATGTCTTTATTATGCAAAGGTTTTAATTCCCTGTCAAACCATTTTCCATAATCACCAACCTACAACAAAAATTATACATAGCAAAGTAGTAAATATATAATAAAACAAATAAAGAAAAAATGCAATAATAATTTATACTTACTCGAACCAAATCATTGCCTATGAATTTTACTTTTCTATTAAACAAGAAAAAAGACTTCCCAGTATTATAGAAAAAATCAAATAAACCTCTATTGTCCTGGAGAATAGAATTTTTAACGGCAGCAAATTCAAAAGGTAACTTAATGATTGTGCTGTTGTATATAACTTGAGGAACATCTCACAAAATCCTTTTGTTACCATGCCAAGTAATCCTCTCTTTGTCAACCTACCAAACAAACAACATTTTTTTTATATTATTAACAAAAATTTATTACTATAATTATACAAAACATAATATTATTAATGATAAATAACTAATATTAACAAACATAATAATAAATAATAATAATATTAACAATATGAATATATTGTAGTTATAGTATATGCGTAAATTAATAAATATACTAATAAATTTTTGTTTACTTACAATCCTAATCCTAGTTGTATCAAAAGTAAAATGTTTTCCTTCTAGGTAATGCAATCCTTGAGGCCCATTTATTGCAAACTGTCGTGATATTGCATATCTTATCAATTCTCTTTCTGGTAAATCAGACCACCAATCTAAGCCGCGATACCTCTTTGAGTTATGATGAATTAGAAAATGAGAGAAATTTCCCGCTCTTGGTTTCCAAAGATTTAAAGACTTTAATGGGTTTGTTAATTTTTCAAATACAGACAAATTAGAAATCCTATTTGAATTGAATAAAATAAAGCACATGGATTCCATTTCAGAAATCAGTTCACTTTTAATTTCTTTTCGGAAACGTTTTTTATCCGGTACTTCAACATCTTCTTCGCTCTTTCTCTTCCTAATTTCTTCCATCACAATTTTTTCTAATTTTTTTCCTCTTACTTTCTTCAAACTTCACATTTTCTTCGCTCTTTCTCTTCTTACTTTCTTCAAACATTACTTTCCTCGATGAACATTCTTCATCTAAAATAATGTCTTCATGACATTCTTCGTTCGAAACAATACTTTCACGACAAACTTCGCGAACACTACACTCTTCATCAATCTCCATATCACAAACCGAATAATCCTCTTCACTCAGTTCAAAATTTTCAAGATCATCTAAATCCTTTAATACATTATCCAAAAAATTCTCTAAACCAACGTCAAAACTAGGAGAAGACATTTTTATGTTTATGAAAGTATCAAGTATATAACTGAAAAGATCAGTCGCGAGAAACAGATAATAAGAAACTGAATTTTGAACAAAGGGAAAACAATGCATGTCCTGCCAAACATCCCTACTACTTTTTTTTCAAAACTCAAGAAACCAATTGAAAATTCAGAAAATCGTCTTATTGCTAGGTGGGTGTTGCCTTGAGTGATAAAGAAAATCAAACAAACTAGGGACGTTGGGCAGGTATACCTAGAGAAAATGAACCTTGTTTTTGCATAAAAAATTTCTTTTGAGGATTGTAGCTTAAATATTAGGTTTAGAAAAAAGTTGAATACAGTTTTGGAATCAGCGCAAAAAAGCGCATCGAATTACATCATAAAAAATCGAAATCGGTCAAGAATTACCGGAGTTATGACCACTTTTGTAAAATTTATGAAAATACAAAATTATTTTGCAAAATTATTTTTCGTTTTCAAACATTGAATTTCTAAAAAAAAAAAAAAAAAAAAAAGTAATAAAAATTTTTTTTTTGCGGAAAAAAAATTAAGTAGTGAAATTAAAATGTTTAAAAGCAAATGAAATTTATAAAGTATGATTGAAATTAAAATGTTTAAAAGCAAATGAAATTTATAAAAAGTGCAAAAGCATGTGAAATTTGTAAATTACGATTGAAATTAAAATGTTTAAAAGCAAATGAAACTTATAAAATGTGCAAAAGCATGTGAAATTTATAAATTACGATTGAAATTAAAATGCGCAAAAGAATATGAAATTTATAAAGTATGATTGAAATTAAAATATATATGATGTATCTATCTATGATTGAAGATTGAATGCATAAAAATTAGATCTATAAAGTATGAGTATATTAAGTTATTGCGTCGTTTGAGCATGTTCGTTTTGCTTCTCTCATGCTCAATCTAAGGGGGGAGGTGTTATGTCCGTAACCTATTACCCTATAAATTATATTACTAATGTATGCGTATTCTTATAACATATTGTATTTAACTTTCATATATTAACCCTTATAATATCTATTTTAATTATTGCATTATATCCAGTATATTTCTCTATTAAAATATCGTAATTATCATTTATACACATTTCTATTATAGTAATTATATTAGTACATTTTTATATTGTATTCTATTGTCATATATATTTCGCATATTGATTACTGTACATTTACCATGTATTTTGAAAGTATAACAATCCAAGAAAGGAAAGTAATATTATGAATCATGTAAAAAGAATAACGATGAAGCGACAATTCGATAACCTTCTAAAAACGTAAGCCGGACGAAAGAAAGGAAAAGCAGCAAACCCCGACGAGCTTAGGTGTTAACAAACGCCGAGTAACTCAGCGAAAGGTGATGCGTACAATCTCCTGGATTCCATGCATAGAACAGTTCTTACGCTATTAACTAGCACAAGGAGAGACAAATTTCAGCACGTGTACAATTTTTCGGGTACATTACAGTTATGAAATTCAATATATAAAGGGCAAGCAGTTTCATTCAAGCAGAGAGTAATTTTTTGGGAATCAGCTTGAACACATCGTGAAGCATCGCTCTAGGGTAAAGAGAGTAATTTTTTGGGAATCAACTTGAACACATCGTGAAACATCGCTCTGGTGTACAGAGAGTAATTTTTTGGGATTCAACTTGAACACATCGTGGAAGATCGCTCTAGTGTAAAGAGAGTAATTTTTTGGGAATCAACTTGAACACATCGTGGAAGATCGTTCCAGTGTAGAGAGAGTAATTTTTTGGGAATCAACTTGAACACATCGTGAAACATCGCTCTGGTGTACAGAGAGTAATTTTTTGGGAATCAACTTGAACACATCGTGGAAGATCGCTCTGGTGTACAGAGAGTAATTTTTTGGGAATCAACTTGAACACATCGTGGAAGATCGCTCTAGTGTGAAGAGAGTAATTTTTTGGGAATCAACTTGAACACATCGTGAAACATCGCTCTGGTGTACAGAGAGTAATTTTTTGGGAATCAACTTGAACACATCGTGGAAGATCGCTCTAGGGTAAAGAGAGTAATTTTTTGGGAATCAACTTGAACACATCGTGAAGCATCGCTCTAGGGTAAAGAGAGTAATTTTTTGGGAATCAACTTGAACACATCGTGGAAGATCGCTCTAGAGTAAAGAGTATATTGTCAACAAGTGAATTATATCTTCAAGTTTTATTTTTGAAACGAAGTATCTTGTACAAATAATTTCCAAAAATATCAAATTGGAAATTAACCCAAGTTCCAACGAAAGTTTAATATTGGAATAGCAGTTCCAAGTTTCAACAAAAACTTATATCGAAATATAACAAATTTCGAACCATCGAAATTTGCTCAAGAGGCGACAACTGTCTGGAAGAAAGCAGATATTTTCCAAATACAATACACTATCTCATTAGTGTAAACAAGAGGATCAACACTCAGCCATTAAGGATAACTGTGCTAGCCCCCCATTGCGTCTAGCCCTCAACGCCATCGAAGATCGGAAAACCAGATACAACCACCAGTCTAAACAACACCAGTAATCGTTATTCTTTAAAAGTAAGATTTTCTAAACTCAATTATACTCATTGTATTTTGTCAATTCTTTTCTTTCTTGTTGGTTTTTAAATAAATTATTCTCTCAATACATTTAGTAGGCTCATTGACTTATCCTCATCCCAAATTAGATTCATTTATGAAACTAATTTAAAACGAGGAACGATAGGTATATTTAAAAAGGTTTCTTGTTTTGACGTAACAGTGTATTCTGGAAAAAGTTGGTAAGTAACAACAATAATTTGTAACCTATTACCCTATAAATTATATTACTAATGTATGCGTATTCTTATAACATATTGTATTTAACTTTCATATATTAACCCTTATAATATCTATTTTAATTATTGCATTATATCCAGTATATTTCTCTATTAAAATATCGTAATTATCATTTATACACATTTCTATTATAGTATTATATTAGTACATTTTTATATTGTATTCTATTGTCATATATATTTCGCATATTGATTACTGTACATTTACCATGTATTTTGAAAGTATAACAATCCAAGAAAGGAAAGTAATATTATGAATCATGTAAAAAGAATAACGATGAAGCGACAATTCGATAACCTTCTAAAAACGTAAGCCGGACGAAAGAAAGGAAAAGCAGCAAACCCCGACGAGCTTAGGTGTTAACAAACGCCGAGTAACTCAGCGAAAGGTGATGCGTACAATCTCCTGGATTCCATGCATAGAACAGTTCTTACGCTATTAACTAGCACAAGGAGAGACAAATTTCAGCACGTGTACAATTTTTCGGGTACATTACAGTTATGAAATTCAATATATAAAGGGCAAGCAGTTTCATTCAAGCAGAGAGTAATTTTTTGGGAATCAACTTGAACACATCGTGAAGCATCGCTCTAGGGTAAAGAGAGTAATTTTTTGGGAATCAACTTGAACACATCGTGAAACATCGCTCTGGTGTACAGAGAGTAATTTTTTGGGATTCAACTTGAACACATCGTGGAAGATCGCTCTAGTGTAAAGAGAGTAATGTTTTGGGAATCAACTTGAACACATCGTGGAAGATCGTTCCAGTGTAGAGAGAGTAATTTTTTGGGAATCAACTTAAACACACCGTGAAATATCGCTCTGGTGTACAGAGAGTAATTTTTTGGGAATCAACTTGAACACATCGTGGAATATCGCTCTGGTGTACAGAGAGTAATTTTTTGGGAATCAACTTGAACACATCGTGGAAGATCGCTCTAGTGTAAAGAGAGTAATTTTTTGGGAATCAACTTGAACACATCGTGAAACATCGCTCTGGTGTACAGAGAGTAATTTTTTGGGAATCAACTTGAACACATCGTGGAAGATCGCTCCAGTGTAAAGAGAGTAATTTTTTGGGAATCAACTTGAACACATCGTGAAGCATCGCTCTAGGGTAAAGAGAGTAATTTTTTTGGGAATCAACTTGAACACATCGTGGAAGATCGCTCTAGAGTAAAGAGTATATTGTCAACAAGTGAATTATATCTTCAAGTTTTATTTTTGAAACGAAGTATCTTGTACAAATAATTTCCAAAAATATCAAATTGGAAATTAACCCAAGTTCCAACGAAAGTTTAATATTGGAATAGCAGTTCCAAGTTTTCAACAAAAACTTATATCGAAATATAACAAATTTCGAACCATCGAAATTTGCTCAAGAGGCGACAACTGTCTGGAAGAAAGCAGATATTTTCCAAATACAATACACTATCTCATTAGTGTAAACAAGAGGATCAACACTCAGCCATTAAGGATAACTGTGCTAGCCCCCCATTGCGTCTAGCCCTCAACGCCATCGAAGATCGGAAAACCAGATACAACCACCAGTCTAAACAACACCAGTAATCGTTATTCTTTAAAAGTAAGATTTTCTAAACTCAATTATACTCATTGTATTTTGTCAATTCTTTTCTTTCTTGTTGGTTTTTAAATAAATTATTCTCTCAATACATTTAGTAGGCTCATTGACTTATCCTCATCCCAAATTAGATTCATTTATGAAACTAATTTAAAACGAGGAACGATAGGTATATTTAAAAAGGTTTCTTGTTTTGACGTAACAGTGTATTCTGGAAAAAGTTGGTAAGTAACAACAATAATTTGTTTAAACATTGTTTAAACAATAGTTACATTTTTATTCTTTATTAGTAATTATATAAGATTTAGTTAATTGCAAAATTAGGAAAAAACTGCAACTTTCTAGGTGCATTCTGGAAAAAGTTGGTAAATTACAACAATAATTTGTTTAAAAATTGTTTAAAAAATAGTTAAATTTTTATTCAACTTTTATTTTTTATCTGTAATCATATAAGATTTAGTAAAATGCAAAATTAGGAAAAAACTGCAACTTTCTAGGTGTATTCTGTAAAAAGTTGGTAAATAATAACAATAATTTGTTTAAATAATTTTTTAATAATAAAACAAATGTTTTGTGTCATAAATGTCATAAAACATTATTAAGATACAGTATTTGTATTAATGCATAATTATATTCAAAACTTTTGATGAATTTTAATCGTTTTGAGAACATAATAGTAAAAAAGCGTTTGGCCACCCCGGGTGGCCGTCCGGTAGTCCGCGTATACAAAAAGTATTGGTAGCGCGAAGGTTAAAAGATTTGAGGTAAGCTCAAAATTATTGAAAATAATTAAATTTACCAAGAATCTTAGGCAAAATCAACTACCTATCAAAATTGTTGATAATAAATTAATTAAAAGAATTTGAAACTAATTTGTACACTTAATTTTTAAACTTGAAAGATTTCATAATTAAAACGTTTTCAATTCATATAGAACTTAATTATATTATTAAAAATAATTTATTTGTTGAAGAAACTAAGATAAAACTTTTAGAATTAATTGATTATTTAGACATTCCTCAATGAAAATTTTGGTTAGTTTTACTAGCTGCAGATTTTCTTACAAATTTCAAACAATGATTAATTTTAGAGAATACTTCATATAAATAGTACATTGTGAAGTTTGCGGCTCGAGCGTAGCGAGAGCAGCAATCACTCGAGAAAAATCATTCTTTCACCACGAGTTGTGCACTACGTTTTCTCTAACACCTTGCGAGGAAAGGTTTCTTCGTGAGTTTCGTATAATTTTAATTTAACGTGTGCTTATGTTTAATATAATAAAAGACGAATGTTTTGAGTGGGGAAGAAGTTAGATACAAAATAAATCTCGGTCAAAGAAAAAGAATAAGTTCATGATTTACTTTCGCCACGCTAAAAATTACTTTCGCCACGCTGAATTTTACTTTCGCCACGCTCTTCAGAGCAGTTGAGAAAAGTTCTACTTTCGCCACACTTTTCTACCAAGAAAAGTACTCCTTTCAGAGCAAGTGTTGGAGAAAATACGTTACATAATACCATTTTCAGAAAAAAATAAATTTCGTGAAATGTCAATCAAAATTTTTAAAAAATGAATTTTAAATAATTTAATAATTGAATGATATTTAAAATATTTGGATTTTTAAGAATTTATTCGAAATTCGGGAAAATTTGTATTAAAAAAATTGTAATTAATTTTGAAAATGCTCAAATTTTCAAAGATGTTTAATTAAAAGAATTTTACATAGCTCGAATTTTCTAAAATTTGTTTTTAAAAAAAAGAAAAAGATAACATTTAAAGTTTGGTTTAGTAATAATTGTTTTTTAAAGCTATTGTCGGAAAAAAATTAATAAAGGAACTTGAAAAATTTTATGAAGCTCTGAAAAATTGTAATAACGTTTAATTGTATATTCTAAAAAACGAAAAAATGAACTCGTTGGATACTTACTCTCGCTTTCCAATGGCTTCTTGGGTGTCTGGATTAATTTGTATTAAACTGCGTTCCTTGGTGATTTCACTACCGGGTTTGTCGAGGTCCTCTTTGAACTGGATTATATGTGTAAACTCTTATTGACTTTTTATTTTATTCCAATCTTGAGTCAGTGTTAACAATATTGACAATCAGATAACAATTTTCCATTATTATTCTTACAAAACTGACAACTACTGGTCCTGCAATTGCAAAATTTACATTAATCATAGTCAAATTTTAAGGCGAAGAATTTGTAAAAAATAGCATCTAATAAAAACTCAAAATATTTTTTAAAGAAAAGTTTTAAGAATGGCAAAATTATTAATGTTATTAATTTCACTATGTTTAATTTTCAAAGCATTTAAATGATGATAGATTATTGTGTTTCATTACTATTAAAGTGAAATTGACTGATATATAAACAATTACCTTCAGGTATGAAATCGATTGAAAAGTTTTTTTTATTAAAAATAAAATTAATAATTGCTATCACTCACCGTTTTCACATTCAATTATTGTCAAATAATGAAGAAGATGCTCCGTCTTTTATTTTTCCTAAAAGGAAAGATGCTGAGTCACACTATCAATAACTTTATCTATAATGTTATAAGATGCCTTCCGACCATTCTTTCTCCAATCTTATCCTGATTGTTTTGAAGTTAGGTCGCAATTTTCAATATTTAGTCCCGAAACATCGGAAATCAACCAGAAACTTTTTTCCTTCGTCCGCGATATCTGTTAACAAAAATGTTTTTTCATTCTCTGTTTAATAGAAAAATAATATTCACAATACTTTCAAAAAATTAAAATAATCCGGAAACCACAAACACACACGTCACTCCGTCGTTAGTAATAAAATTACCATAGTTCATAAAGACGATTTTTTTTAAATTCACGATCAGATGAATGTTAAACGGAAGAAAATTGTATTGTCATGTCAATGGCGAGAAATTTTTCTAAACTTATTTCTTCTCCACTCGAAAATCTATGAACCGCGCACACAACACTAAGACTATTTCTTTAGAAAAATCACTGTGATAGTCACGAATCGGCGACGACAATTTCGCTTATGGCCGAACTCGATCAAACTCTGTTCCATACTTCAATACAAAAAGACTAACAGCGGTATACAAACACTGGATTTTTTTGTTATTAACGAGAATAATCGAAGCGTAATTTCTGAAAAGAGAATTCAATTTTTAAACGAATAGTAACACTTTAGAACCCGGGAACCACAAGCACATACGACACTCCGTCGTGGGTAATAAATTTACCGAAGATCACAAAGATGATTTTGTTTTCAGAAAAGTCACTATCAAAACAATGTAAAGCACTTACAATATCGAAATACAACAAAGAAAATTATTTTATATTCTATCGGTATATATAACATTTTTTCTTAACACATTGCTGCTGTTGAGAATCCCAAGTACACACACGACACTTCTATGTTTGTAATATAATTTCAAAAGATCAAGATAAAACCGCTCTTGTCCGGAATTGACGGCGATGATTCTTTTTTTGAAAATAGACGATTAAAACTCTGTTCCATACTTCAACCCAGAAAGACTAACGGCGGTATACATACACTGAATTCTGTTGCTATTAACGAGAATAATCAAAACGTAATTTAATTTTTGAACAAACAGTAACACTTTAGAACCCGGGAACCAAAAACACATACGTCACTCCGTCGTTGATAATATTTTTACTGAAGATCACAAACACGATTTTCTATTTAGAAAAGTCACTGTCATGTCAAAACAGTGAAAAGTACTTACAATATCGAAATACAGCAAAGAAAATTATTTTAAATTCTATTGGTGGATAGAAAATTTTTCCTTAACAAATTTTTTTAAATACACACATGACACTTCTATGTTAGTAATATATTTTCTAAAGTTTAAGATAAAACCAATCTTGTCTCAAATTGACGATGATGATTCTTCTTTTGAAAAAAGACGATTCGTTCATATAGTATTTGTGATTGTTTCTAATTTGCTAATATAATTTTTACTATAAATATTAATGTTTGAGACTTCTTTTATTTCAAACCTAGTTTCTTTTGTATCATCTTTATCAAACTTAAAAACTTTTTTTCTTCAAATTATTTTACACAAAATTTCAGACAGATAAAAATCTTTACAATTGGAAAGTATAAAGTATGTGAATTCGATTAAAATATTATTTGTTTACATTTCTATAAGGTTAACTGACAATTCGAAAGCATTGAATTTCGTTCAATTTAAAATTCGTTTCAACAAAAATTAGTCTAAAGGAGCATTCAGACCTCTGCAGACTGCCTGCCTGTGCAGGCAGAAGATCGTTCACACCTCACTTTTCCCGTTGAAAAATGAGGAAAGATTTAAATATCTATTAAAATTCAAATCTTCCCTCAGTTTTTAACGGGAAAAGTGAGGTGTAAACAATCTTCTGCCTGTGCAGGCAGGCAGACTGCAGAGGTCCTGAATACTCCTTTAATTGCAAATCGTCAATTGTGAATTAGACTTAATAATTATTACGCTCTATTCATTTTGGGGAACATACCTGCATCCCACAACAGCTTTCTTAGTGGGTGTTTCCGACATTCGCTCCCTGACCGCTCTGAAACTACGAAACATGATTGGTTGGATTAGGGGAATTGTGGATTTTTATTGGTTACAATTCTAACTCGACAGTTTCGTGCTCTGCTTTTTCGCTCCATAGAGATATACGGAGCGTGAGAGCAGAGTACGAAACTGTTAAGTTAGAGTTGTAGTCAATCAAAATCCACAATTCTCTTAACATTATTCACAATTCCCCTAAGCCAACCAATCATGTTTCGTAGTTTCAAAGCGCTCAAAGAGCGAATGTCGGAAACACCCTGAGACGCATAATTTTCCCCTAATCGTCAAGTGGTCGAATGTTCAAATGGTCGAATGCTAAAAACGTCGAATCGAACTATTCGACGTTTTGAGCATTCGACCATTTGACAATTCGACGTTTTAAGCATTCGACAAAATGACGATTCAACGATTTGGTATTCGACCGTTTGAACATTCGACCACTTGGCGATTAGGGGAAAATCATGCGTCTCCTTTCTTTTTCTTGGTCGTGTTTTTCAGGCTGCTTCTAGAACAGCTTTTTTTTTATCGACACAAGCAAAATGCACTGATAAAAGTCCAACGCACAATAGGTTCGCGAAAGTCGTTCGCGAACGAGACGCATGATGTTTTTCTGGACACAAATGTTTTTCTGTCTTTTGCTAACTCATGCTTTGGGTTCGCGAACGATTTTCGCGAACCTATTGTGCTTCGGCTACAGTTACACCTCTGCAGGCAGCCTGCCTGCCTGCAGGTTGTCATGGTAACGTACAAGAGTAAGAGAGTCGATGACTTCAAACTTCTCCCTTGCTCTCGTTGCTCCTGCCTGCGCAGGCAGGCAGCCTGCAGAGGTGTAACCGCAGCCTTAGGCCTAAAACCATGCAAAATATTTACGCTCGCATCGTTTTGACGCTCATTTCGATGAAAAAAAGCTGTTGTAGAAGCAGCCTCGTCGATATAAACGTGAAAACGATGCGCGCGCAACTATTTTAAGTTGAGTCTCCAATGGGAATAGGTGTTTATCGATAGTCATAGCTATAATAAAGGTATACTAAAGTATGCTGTAGTATATCTATAGCTATGAACATAAATGCGCACCTTCTCTAATTGGACACTCAACTTCGGGCTGATTCCAGAACAACTAAAAATCGTCTTGTCTTTCAAAACGATACGATGCGCGTAGATACATTTTTGTTTACTGCGCATCAAATCGTCTTAGAATTCCAGACGATTTATCTTATTGTGGATTCAACCTTACATGGCTTAAGCTGCTTAAGCTGCACCTCTTCAGGCAGTCTACCTGCCTGCGGGTTGTCTTGGTAACATACAAGAGAAAGAGAGTCAGTGAAATCAAATTTCTCTCTTACTCCTGTTGTTCCTGCCTGCTCAGGCAGGCAGCCTGCAGAGGTGTAACCGCAACTTTAGCAGAGCTTCTTGTTTGTGTCGATGAAAAAAAGTTGTTGTAGAAGCAGTCAAATGGGCATGCATCGCGTCAGCGTTGCGTCGTAATCCATTCTGGAACCAACCTAGGGGTCATTCCAGAATGAGGCAAAACGCAACGAAGACGCGACGCGTCCCCATTTGATTAGCATTGGGACGCGTGTGCGTTACGTTTGCGTCAAGTCCATTCTGGAACCAACCTAAGGTGGATAGATATTCCATGGTACGCGTACGTGAACAGAAAACGTTAACCGAAAGCAGAAAATCATGAGAGTGAAAAGAACACTAATATCTACCTATCTCTTTTGCACACATAATTTTCTGCTTTCGTCGACGTATTTTGCTCATATGGGATTCCATGTGAGCAGAATATATCGACTGAAAGGAGACAATCGTGAGACATGTCATTATGCTGTATCTACATGCCAGAGAAAACGTAAGACCCAACGCGAAACGCACAAAAATACTATGTATTTCCAGCGCGTTTTGCGTGGCGTCTCGCGTTTTCACTGCCATGTAGATAAAGTAAAGGCCTAAGCACAACTGAGTCGGGTGCGGGAGAAGGTTACGGGATATGTAACATTTGCATACATTTTAAGGTTAGGACACTCATATCCCGCACACTGTAAAAAATCCTAAGAATATTACACACAGTAAATGTGTCAATTTTACAGACAAGGGTAAAAGTAACGGGTAATAATGTTATGTTGCCACATTGAATGCGGCACTTTTCCCCTTGTCTGTAAAATAGCCACATTTAATGTGTGTAATGTTCTTATGGCATGGTTACACCTCGGCTGCCTGCCTGCCTGCGCAGGCAGCCGCCACGAGAGTAAGAGAGAGGAGACGAATAATTTAAATTGTCTGACTCTCTTACTCTTATGTATTGCCATGACGACCTGCAGGCAGGCAGCCAGGCAGCCGAGCTGTGACCGTTCCATTAGGATTTTTTACAGTGCAGTCGTCTCCCGCAACCGACTCAATTGTGCTAAGGGCTTTTAGCGTTGAGCAGTGAGTGCAACAAGGATAAAAGTATATGTCTTTCTTTCTCTTTCTCATTATACAACACAAAAGGCAGCGTCCAAACGCAAGCATGAAAACAACGCCTCAACAGGATAGGAAGGAGTCCTATTTCAGCGTCTTACGTTGCGTTTTATAACTGGACAGAGAGAGAGATGGAGATATATATTCGCTATATTTGCACTCATGGTCTTGATAAGCTCTAAGCACAACTGTGTTGGTTACAGGCCAACGCAGAATAGAATCTTTAACCGGAACCGCAATCGTAACCGTAACCGTAAGAATCAGTTAAAGAAGGATAAACGATATACCTATCCTTCTTTAACTCATTCTTACGGTTACGCTTACGATTGCGGTTCCGGTTAAAGATTCTATTCTGCGTTGGCCTTAAGGGAGACAACTGCGAAATATGGGCTTCCTAACCTCAAAATGTATGAAAATGTTACATATCCCGTAACCGTCTCCTGCACCCGACTCAGTTGTGCTTAGGCCATAAAGGAGGATAAGGAGATGAAACGGTCTACATTTATTGGCCCTTAAATGAGGGGTCAGAGTTGTGGAGTTTTTTTTCTCCCTACTGTCTTCAGCGCCACATTAGGTAAAATTTAGAACTATAATTTATCGTCTGCAACATGTTTGTTTATGACATTTATGAGATGACAGCTGAATGAATCGAGTTATATTTAAAGTTTGAACGAGTTTTATGACTGGAATTGAAAATATGAATGAAAAGTTAGTATAAAATAATAAATTTGTGAGGAAGTAATATTATTTTAAAATAAAAATTCATTCTTGCTGCCATTTCACTTCAAAAACATTGAGGTTATATTTATGTTTTTCTCCTTAGATCACGTAATGTTGTTCTGACAGTCCGCTGAGCCAAAAGTCATTTAAGAAGAAGAAGAAGTAGATCACGTAACCAAATAGTTAAAAAATTTACCACTGTGACAAGAAGACTAGAGACAGGAGGGCTAACTGCAGTAGTGGGGGTAGGACAAATATAGGGGGATTGCGAAGGCGTGGTTAGCTTGCGCCAAATATCGTGTTTTGATTCTGCACTTCCCCTCACACACGCGTTTCACGTATTTAAATATATAACGTAAGAGTGTGCGAGATGTGCAGAACCGAAACAAGATATTTGGCGCAATTTAACCACGCCTTCATAATTCCACTAATTCTGACTCACTACTGTGAGTGAGAAAACAGCCAAGTTAGCCCTCCTGTCTCTAGTCTTCTTGCACTGTGAGCTCTGTAATCAGTAGGGAGAGAAAAACCGCACTACTCTGACCCCCCATTTTGGTGTCAACTTTTTCCGCTATATACTATAAGCGTTTCATCTCCTTATCCTCCTTAAGGGGCTTTCTACAACAGCATTTTTTCATCGACAAAAGCAAAATGCACCATGCAAAATAGTTGCGCGCGCAACGTTTTCACACAGATTTCGATGAAAAAAAAGCTGTTGTAGAAGCAGCCTCATAGCTTAGGCCTTTACAAATCGCACCGGAAATAGCTGCCATGGAACTGCAGCCTAAAGTCCAATGTACAATACAGATTTTCGAACGAGACACAAGATAAGGGAAAGGACACAAATATATCTTTGGTCTTTTCTATATCATACTTTGAGTTCTCCTATGAAAGAGGCATAAGTTTGTCTCACTCTACATTTTCTGTTTTTGGAAAAAGTAAGAAAATGTAGAGTGAGACAAACTTATGCTTCTGTCATAGAAGAGAGAAAAACAAGAACAGAATATGTCGACCGAAAACCGAAATTTAAAAGTTTGATTTCAAATTCAACGACCCCAAGAACGCCTAAGCAACAAGTTGTAAGTCAATCCAATTGATCTGTAATTTTTTTCATCTGTCATATTGGATCCGCCATTTTTGCTTTAGATTAGTAATCAGCGACCTTGAAAACCCTTATATACCCAGTTTGGTAGAAATTACACTGTTTCAGTTGTAACGTCAGAGTCGATTTCAGGTATGACGTCAAATAGCTGCAGGGAAAACAGACGGCGCAATGCAATTGTTAAAGGAGAATAAACAATTTCTTTTTAATATTTTGAAAATTTAATGCATTTTAAACACTTTATATCTACATAAATGTCTACTTGAAATGATTTCTATAAAATAATTGTAGTGAAATTAACATTTTACACTTCACAAGAAGTTTCAAATGTTTTATACGTAGAGAAAATAGTTGTAAACATACGTTACTAACGTCAAAACCATAAATTTTAGCATATTTTCAAGTTCCTGTGAAGTGTAAAGTGTTAATTTCAGTACAATTATTTTATAGAATTCATTTCAATTACATATTTATGTAGATGGAAAGTTTTTAAAATTCATTAAATTTGCAAAATATTTAAAAGAAGCTATGTAACGTCATACTCGAACTCGAAATGTCTCGATGTGGTGAAAAAGCTGAATTGAATTTGTGCAAATAATTAGGGTTTTAAAGTGTTAATTTGTTTATAGCTTTAAATAATTGTAAAACAATAAGTTTAAGCAGTATTTATTTATATTTTTCATTGTTATAATATCATTCTTTGTATATTTTACGCGGTTTCATTAGATTTCCTGAAAAATATAAATATTTTAAAAAATTTAATAATTGGTTAATAAATAAAGGCTGTAAACCAGGGTTGGAAAATGACGCATCAATACATTAATGTAAACTACGTAGAAAACTTTTGACGTAAATTATAAAATAATATACATGTAAACAACTGCGAAGATTACCTTAGGTAGTTTACGTTCCCAACCCTGCTGTAGACTGTTTTGAATAGTAAATTGCAGATTGTGGCGCTTGATTTTCCCCTAATCGCCAAGTGGTCGAATGTTCAAATGATCGAATACCAAATCGCCGAATCGTCATTTGGTCGTCGAATGCTAAAAACATTGATTCGTCAAATGGTCGAGTGTTCAAATCGTCGAATCGTTAAATAGTCGAATGCTAAAAACGTCGAATTCTCAAAAGGTCGAATGCTAAAAACGTCGAATTGTGAAATGATCGAATTCTAAAATCGTCGATTCGATGTTTTGAGCATTCAACCATATGACGATTCGACGTTTTGAGCATTCGACCATTTGACGTTTTTAACATTCGACCAATTGACAATTCGACGAAATGACAATTTGACAATTCGATGTTTTTAGAATTCGATCATTTGACGATTCGATGTTTTTAAGCATTCGATCATTTGAGAATTCGACGATTTGAACATTCGACCATTGGACGATTCTACGTTTTAAGCATTCGACGAAATGACGATTCGATGTTTTTAGCATTCGACCAGTTGACAATTCGACGTTTTAAGCATTCGACAAAATAACATTTCGACGCTTTGGTATTCGATAACTTGGCGATTAGGGGAAAATTATGAGTCTCCAGATTTGAACCATTGTGAATCGCACCCTTAAAGCGGAGAAGCCAACGCATTCACAACGTTTCCTCTAAAGGCCTTTCTCCAATAGGTTCCCAATACTCTGGATAGCGTTGTTTGCTATGGCAAACCTATTGTGCTTAGGCCTTTATTACTTCTATGATTCTATGTAACAGCGCACTTTTATTACGCATGCATTTGAATCAGCGAATCACATTGTGGTATATATTTCGAAGGAAAAGAATCCTGATCAATTTTGCGGTCACACATAACCATCTTTAACATTATCAACGCATCAGGTGCAGGAATAACTTTGCTAGCGGAATTTTGGTAATTATTCTTTTTTATTATTCCAATTTCACTTTGCAGTAAATAAAGTAAACAAATAGGATTTGTATATATTTATTTACTATTATTCATATATTTATTTACTACTTGCAACTGATTATTAATTATTTTCATTTAGTGCCTAATTATATTTTTCAATTTAATTTTTTTAGAATTCTAAGCGAAGATGAGTCCCAAGCTCAACACTAGAAGTATGTAATATTTATTTATTATTTAAATATATTTAAATTTCGACGTATATTTTACTACATTTATTGAAATTATTTTCTTTTAATAATAATTTTATAAATTATTTATTTTGTAGAGTCTGGTGAAAACAAGGACGCCGATGGACTTGGTTCAAATGACAAACGCCTTGTCGAAGCAGAACAGAAAGCTGCGGAATTTGAACGTATAGCTAAGGAGCAGCAACGTTTAGTCTGCGAGTCGGACAAGCGACTCGAAGACGCTTTAAAGAAGGAGAAAGAGGCTAAGGAGGAGGAAATTTTTTTGAAAAAAATAGCTGAATCAGAGGATCGAATAAAGAAAGCTAATCAAAGAGAAGAGGAGGCCAGAAAACAAATAAACGAAACTGAAGAAGCTTTGCTTATAGAAAGAAAAGTGGAAGAGGCGGAGAAGCGAGCTGCTGAAGCAGAGCAACGTGCGAAACGTCTGCGCGAGATGAGCCATCATCATGGAAAATTAGAATTTCCATTAGATGATGATAGCGAGCCCGATAAAGAAACCGACTTCCAAAGAGAAATGAAGTCTCTTAAAGTAAGTCTCAATATTTTTAACCAATGTAACTAAATTAAAAAACTAATTTAACTAATCCGCTAATACTAGAAATCAAAAAAACTATTATAAAAAAATTATAGTCAAATAAGTCAATTATTTTAAAATATTTTAATAAAATTGTTCGAAGGAAATCAATTATTTTAAATGCAAATGAAATTAAATTTTTTAAAATTATTCAATTACTCTTTTCGTCTTTAGTAAAATTTTCTCATAATTTAATAATTTACAGAAATATTTCTTCAAAAAAATTCTATTATATCGAGAAATAAGAACATTATTCTCGAAAAGTCAATTATTTTGATGAATTTTAATAAAATTATTGGCAAAATTAAATTATTTTCATATAGATAACAATATTTATTACAATAATTCAATTAATTCTAAAAATAAATAAATTTTTTCTTGGAAATTCAATTATTTAAAAAATGTTTAATAAATTCGTTTTAGGAATTTAATTATTTTTTAAAATATTTTAATAAAATACTACACAGCCATTTAATTATTATTTAAAATTTTAATAGAATTCTTTGTAAAATTCAATTATTTTTAAAAACTTCTCACAATTCAATGATTTTTAATATCTATTATTTTCATAAAATTTCCAAACAGAATTGACATGTTTAAAAAATTGTTGGTAAACATGTACGTAAGAATTCAGTTTTTATCAAAAGTTAAAAAAAATATCAGGAATTTAATTATTTAGATTTAATTATTAGAATTTTCATAAAATTTGTCGAAAGAAATAAAGTATTTACAATTTTGTTTAAATCTTCACAAGAAGAAAAATTAGTCTGTAATAGATTTAGTGTAAAATTCAAACTGCTTTTTGACCCTAATCTTCTTATTATTTGTAATTTTATTAAGTCTCTATTCAGCTGTATTTGTCTCATGTTATTGTTTACTCAACTAATTTAACATCTTATATTTCAGAAACTAAAAGGTCAACTTTATTCAAAACTAAATCTTCTGGAGACTTATGGACGCGGCAAAAGCTATGGACGCGGCAAAAATTATGGACGTGGTAATGGCTATGGCCGTGGTAACAACGGATATGGACGTGGCAACGATTATGGACATGGCAGCGACTATAGACGTGGTTCTCAAGGTGGACGCTTTGAAGGTGGTTATGATACTGAATATGAAGATTGAGAATACAGCAGAAATTAATTTTTTTAACTCTTTTATACTTATTTTATTTTTTTATAATTTTATAGTTATTTTTCACAAAACTTTTAACAATTATAGTACTTAAGAATGAATTCAATTGAAAAAATTTTCAGAAATAAATAAATAATATTAATAATAATTGAGTATTTAATTTAAACAAATATCAACGTTTGAATTTTTTTATTTAAACATTCTAGAAAATTTTAATTAAATATTTAAAGATAATTGGATTTTCAAAATATATTTAGAACATTTTAAGTAATAGAAATTTATTAAAATTTTAATAAAAAATAGTGCTTTTAATGGACGCTATTACTGTGTCTGGAAAGTATTTTTTAAACTCTACGCTTTACCAAAATTCATAACAAAGACCAAAACAATTTTAATATTGTTGTATAGATATTTTCAAGGATTTCCTTTTCTAGTAAAAAAAAATTTTGTCCATTTTGTACAAATTTTTATAGCTCGATGCTTTTGAAATTTTACATAAGATAAATACTTATAAAACCGGAAATTATTAACAGGTTAGAAACAAAACTTAAAGACGATTATTCATTATTTTTAATGCTAATAATTAATCGAGAAAATAAAAATAATATAATTCTTTTTAAATAACATTAGTTTAAAATTAATAAAAAATAGAAAAGCTAATATTTCTGTTTTTTAGAGACAATTTCCACTAGTTTAAATTTGCTAATATCCGAAATTAAATAAATATTTTCAAAAATTGTAATCAAATTCTTTAAAACGATTCAATTATTTCCAAAAACTATTCAAAATTCAATTATTTTTAATATCTATTATGTTCATAAAATTTAGCAAATGAATTAAATTATTTTCATAAATAATAAAATTTCCACAGTACTTTAATTAATGTAGATCAGAAGTTTTGAAAAATCAATTATTTAAAAAAATTTTATACAATTCTTCACAGTAATTCAATTACTTTCACTAATAATATTTTTCAAGGAAATTTCCTTTTATAAAGAAATTTAATAAATACAATTCTAAGCAAGAATTCAATTATTTGAAATAAAATTTTCATAATATTTATTACATTTCGAAAACATTAGGGGAGACCGGGGCTAAACCGGACAAGTTAAATATTTCCGAAACTGTGAGGAATTTCAAATCGTGTAAATAACCTATGAATGCGCAATTTCGTGATGCATTTGCTGCATTAGGTTTAAGGGACATACGTCCCTCCATCATTTTTTTGTAATAATAGTTGCCGTTAATATGTGGAAATATCATTTTTTGAGGTAAAAGTAACAAAAGTTTTTTCTCATTTTTTTGGGTTTTTATCGTTAAAATTAAAGTGCCAATTTTAGGATATTTGTTTTTGAGGTATTCACCTTCGAAGCAATATATCTCCAAAGCTACTTAGTTTTTTAAAATCAAACAAGTGCGATTTGTAGGAGAAGGTTCAAGCTTCAAAACGGTATATTACTCTTTAGCAAAAAATATTTTTTTGTGAGTTTTCTGGTCAAAGACTAAACCTGTCCGGTTTAGCCCCGGTCTCCCCTATTTATTTAAACCAATGCTTATAAAATTCTTATGAAGAATTTCCATTAATAATAATATTCTTTACAAAAATTAAATTATATCGATAAATAAAAATATTATTTCCGTAAATTCAATTATTTTTATGAATTTTAATAAAATTATTGGCAAAATTAAATTAGTTTCATATAGATAACAATATTCATCACAATAATTCAATTAATTGTAAAAGTAAATAAATTTCTTCTTAGAAATTAAATTATTTCAAAAATGTTTAATAAAATCGTTCTTAAAAATTCAAATATTTGCATAAATAATAAAATTCTTTTCAGGAATTGAATTATTTTAAAAAATAATTTAATAAAATACTACACAGACATTCAATTTATTATTGTTAAAAATTTTAATATACTTTTTTGTAAAATTTAATTATTCTTAAAACTTTTCGCTATTCAATGATTTTCACTATCAACTATTGTCGTAAAATTTTGAATGGGAATTTAGTTATTAAAAAATTTTGATAAGAATTTAGTTCTTTTCATGTATAATAAAATGCATTGCAGGAATTTGTTTTATGAGCTGGATAAAGAAGAAAGTATTTTTGATGAAAATTAGGCAATTGTTATGAAAAGAAAATTAATGGAATTTTAGTCAGTTTTGTGAAGTATATGAAGTAAGTCTTTTTTCTGAAATTTTGAAAGAAACAAGGGGATAGCAATATTATAAATTTTTCTGTCCACTGTCATTTATTTTAAGTTTTGTCTGTATGTCAAATGACAATTTGTATGTCAAAAAACAAATTGATCGGGACTGGAGAAATTGGAAGGATGGTAGTGGTGGACTAGTAGGACACAGAGGCTACTACGGAAATTACACTAGCCGTTATTAACATTTAACATTTTTATTATTTTTTATAATTATTAATATTATATTATTTTTTACAATTTTCTCTTTTTTCAATTTATCAAAATAAAATTAATGTAAATTGTTTCTTCGCAAAGGTAAAGTTTTTGTTAATTAATTAACCTAAAAAAACCGCTGCCAAGTTGTACGTTTTCGTAAATCTCGTGTTCATTTCATTAACAGTTTGCTTCCTCATAGAGCCAAATTTTGAAAAAAAGATTATTTTCCAAAAATTTAGATTTTTAGAAGTTTAATATCTCCGGATAATATGAACGAAAAATGTTCAATGAAGGCTCAAGAGATGACTCTTAAAAAGCCCTACGAAAGTAAGGATAAACATTTATAGGTGCCCAAACATTTTTTGAAAGTTATGGACAAAAAATATTTCTTTACAAAATTAAAAATGAAAAAAAATATTAGTCAAATTTTATGAATCGGTATGAAAATACTCTAATGTTATGTCTCCCGAGAAGACCTACAATTTAAAAAAAAATGGAAGCCTTTGGCTCTTTCTGGTTCTGAAAATATTGAGGCAAATGTAATGTTTGTACACACATCCGGACAATTTTTTTAAATCCGCTTTTTGGACTCCTAAGCTAAAATTACATGGAATTTTTTATTTATAAAGTACTAAAGTATTATGTATAATGACAAAAAATTTATAAATATGTCAAAAAATGCCAGTCCAAAATTTGCAAATACTTTTTTTGTTTCTTATGTCGTTTTTTAGTTATGAGGGTTGCTACAAATCAGAAAATTCAAGAAAAATACTGGCAGCAGAATTAATCAGGAAAAGTGAAGGGATTTTATGAATAGTACTGAAAGAATATTCAATTTCCAAATATCATATGAACATTCTGAATATTGATAACTTTTTTGTCTGCTTTATAAACATTGTATTTACCACGAATATATTTTACATAAGTTAATATTATTACAAAAATTTTAACGTTCTTTCTTCAAAAGAATTTAATTATTTTGATGAATATCAAAATTCTTAACAAAAATTTGCAAAAAAAAGCAAAATTTTTCGACAAAATTCAATTACTTCCAAACATTATAATACAATTCATGTCAAATCATAATCTTGGAGCTAATTAAATACTTATCTGTGAACGGGTCTCTACCCAGCGCTACGCTTACACAGCGTGCTGCAGCATGCAGGCCACAACTGGAACCATCATTCTGATTTTGAAGGCAAATGAAGCGTATGTTTTCAGATGACAATTTCGGATATCTCTTTTTTATAAATATGTGTTCTTCTTCAGCAAGATCTTCGTATTTTAAACTTTGGTAAGAGCTGTCAAAAATTGTAAGATTTCTATCTTCCGATGTTCCATTCCTATAATAGTAAAATCGCCAGTGTCTTATACAATTCCCTCCAACAATTTGAATGTCCTCATCATTAATACATTCAGGCAGATCTACATGCTTCATAATATTATGAACGCTTAGTGTTTGGAAGTTAGAATGCTCTCGCACAACTTGTAAGAATGTATCTAAAGCTTCGTCGTCTAACCAGTCACTTTCGCTCTCGACAATTTTTAAGCATGGTTCCAACTTTTCTGGAGCCCAAGCTAACATTACCTGTTTTACTTTTTTCATTCTCCTTGTTGGCACTTCACTTTCAATGCTTTCTTCTTTTTTCTCTTCTGTCAAGAAAATCTCTTCAATTTCCACGTCGTCGATCTTTCTTTTGCATTTTTCGCATTTTCTTCATTTTCTATACCATAAAACTCAGCATCTGAAGGATCCCTTGATGAGGGGTACAACAGTTTCTTCACCATAGGAGCACACAACGTTGTTTTTCGTCGTTTACAAATGTCTCCAAAATTTGAAGACGTCAACATTTTTCCATGGAAATCTTTCCACTCATCATTAAATCTTTGATCTAAAGTACGTTCAGCAATGGAAATTCTATTTCTCTGATAAACTTTTAAAGTTTGGAGAAAAATTTCTTTTTGAGTGTCAAACATTTCCTCTTCCATGTCTGCTTCCTCTACATGTGGACCGTAATTCTTGTCATTAAATTTGCTGGTTATTTTCTTGTTTCTTTTTTTAATTTTTTTGTATTGCTTGTTCCTTACTCTTTTTTCTTCTCTTTGCTTCTCCATCTTCAGTACAGAAGCAGGTACCGAATATCCCAGATGTTTTAAAACAACACTTTGCAAATGTTTTGTACTCCAACCAATTATTGCGCAGTGACATCGAGCACAATAGCTCCCAGTCTTCGAAAGAGATAGTCTTTTTCCTGCACAATGCTTGCAAATTAATACATTAAATGATTCCACTACATTGGTTGTAGTATCCAGTAATAGACTGTCAATTATTAACAATAGTCTTCCATGTAAACGCTGAAGCTGCTCAATGATTTGAAATTCATTTAATAAAGAAATATCCTTTTCTTCCTCAACATCGTTAACTTCATTTGTTGACTCTATTTGTTGAGAATTACATTCTTTTTCTGTTAACTCCATCTCTTGAGAATTAGATTTATCATCAGAATTCATACAGGACCATCCACCTAATGAAGAACAGTTTTCATGGCTACCAAACACGTGATGAGGAACATTTAATATGTCTTTTTTAAGAAGCGCAATTTTTTGATCATAAGATAATGTACTATCTTCCCTTCTTCTTTTCGCAGCTGCTTTTATCTCTTTACGAAATTTTTGCACATTTTCCTTCAAAATTTTGCGAACTTTTGCCATGCGTTTTCTAACGTTCATTTTGACGATGCGAGCTGGTTTTGTTCTAATGATATGACGTCCTTTTTTTCGAATAACCTTTTTAGCTCTTGTAGCAAATGCTTTTTTAACTTTTTGTATTTTAGGAACTACTGCTTTACAGTACTTCGTATGATTTTTCAGTGCATGATTAGTACATGCAAGCTTCTTAACTTTAACTCCAAATTTTTTGTAAGGATCAGCTTTCTTAATAGCACAAATTGCACTACTGTCTCCGTCACCAATAAAATTTTTATAGACGATGCCGTGCTTATCCCAACTGTTATTAAGCGCTTCAACAGTTCCTACTGGTTCCATTGACGAAGAAGCTTTGTCTGCGCTAAAGTTTTGATAACAGTCGTGATTATCAACATTTGTTCCTCCTTTTTCGCACGTTGCACATGTTTTGCACATAACTTTTAAATCCAAAGGTTTCTTCGTTTCTGTTCCTATTATGGTAACGGCACCACCAAGAGAACCGTAAAGTCCTCCAGCAAAACTTCTTTGTAACCACGAGCCGTCACCATGAACTGTACCTAAAGGAACAATGACTTCTTCCCCTTCTGGTCCTTTAATTGTTTTATACAGCCCTTTTTTAATAAGGGCTTCTCTCTCCTCTTTTCCATTTTCTCGCATAATCTCTTCAGATGTTTTTATTATAAGCGGAATCAATAGTTTTTGATGTGTCAAATAAGCAGTTGATGAAATGCATGGTATACCTGCAGCTGCAAGCAATTCTTCCATATTTGAGTGACCACTGCCTGCAGTCATACTCCCAAAAACCATCGCTGTATTTACATCCATTTTATCAGGATCTGTCGGATGAGATTTTTGTCGAAATTTTTTACCACAGCCTTTACAACAAAAGTGAATAAATGTCTTAAAGCCTTTTTGAGTCGTTTTCTCTATTTCCCATCTCTTTTGAGTACAAAATTCTTTGTGTTGATCTTCGTCATCGTACGCTAGTTTAAAAAGGCTTTTTATCAAGTACTCCAAGTCAACAATGCGATTACCTTCAATTTTGTTACTTCCAACATTCACCTCCTCAGTTTCATCACCCTCATCATTGTCATTTGTAAATGGCAATTCATCAGCATCAATAGTAGATGAAGATGACATAATATCGTCTCTGGAAAGAGCCGTCATTGTGGAAGCAGTAGACATTTGATCATCTTCCTCATAAGCCGTCCTGGTGGAGCAAGTGGATGTATTCTCATCCTTATCATTTTCAATGACTTTTAAAGAATAATTATGGTCACCAGCATCAGGACTTATATTAAAAGCTGGATTATCGATTTCCGGAATGTGATGATGTAAAGGAAAAGAGTATGTATCGTTGCAGTATCGGATGTCGCCATCAAAAATCATTTTCCTATTTCGAATCTTTTCCTTTGCTAAATAAATCACAGAATCCCCGGTGACCGCGATTCCTGCTTCATTTTTAGTAATCAAGCAATTTTTACCTATTTCCATTTCAATAGTAAAGGATTTATCCTTTATATCGTCTGCAGCTAAGTTTTCTGCCTTATCTTCAGCCGAAATTTTCTCTAATTTCTTCTTCATACGTCTGTAATAATACATTTCATATAAGTCATATAGATGAACAAAATTTTCTGTTTTAACCCTCGCGCTGACACCTGGGTACAGCCAGGTGTTTACCTATGCTTTTCAACTTTATTTAAATACTAGCTATCGTACTAGCCAATTTTCGTTTCTACCAATACATTTAACAGTCTATCTACCAATCTGGCAAACCGGGAAATAACCAGGCATTTAATTTGACCGGGAAAAATTATAATTAGTTACCATTAACTATTTCAGTAAGAAAATACTATACTATTTGAATCAATGACTGACTTCTTATTATGAAATTAGTTGTTTTCAACTAATTCGAATGCAGAGAACAATATTTGTCAATTTGTAGTACTTTAATTAATGTCTTAAAAATCAATCCAAAATTCCCACCCGTTTTTGGAGTCTAATTCGAAATAATTTTATCGCAAGTAGACTCAACGTTACGACTGCTAAAATCTAAAATAAGACTTATATTGTGAGCTGAAAGATGGGCTTAAATTTTGACTCGGCTTATTCCCAGTTTTTCCCGGTCACATTAAATTCCCGCATGTTTACCGTTTTCTACGGTTGGTAGACACCTTGTTTTATAACTTTTGTCTTTACATTGCTCAAAACATCTCTACAAGTGAAATCTAGAATTGAAATAACAAAACTTTTTAATATTTAAGTTTTTACCCAGAAGCATATTGCTTGTATTGTATCGCAGGTCACTTACAATCTTGACATTCTGCAATACAATTTTAATAACAAAAAATTTCATTTTCAATATTTTAGAAATTCTTGCAATTAAATAAAACAGCTGTCAAGTTATACATTTTTGTGACAATTTTGGTGATCATTTCAGGAACACTTTGCTTCCTCATAGAAGAAATAAATAATAATAGAAATATATGAATAACTTTTTATAAATATGGTAAAAGTGATTAAATCTCGGGTCAATCAATGTATTTTTAAATATCGTACAAAATAATAATAATAGTTTAATAGTTCAAGAAAAGGTTTCAAACAAAAATTTAAGAAAATGTCGTTTTTCACAATTTTGGTATTTAAAATAGGGTAAGAGGTTCGGTTGTGGGCATGGTTCGGCTGTGGACACCCCTGTGTAACTTTTGATAAAAAGCAAAAGAAATCAAATTTGACAAATGTCAAGTGTGTGTTATCGTTATACGTCCTTTTTGTGCAAATATCAAAGTAAACAGTTAATTTTTATTTATTCTATAAAGAAATTTGTTTTTCATACGTGTATCGAGACATAAGTCTATTTTTTCTTATTTTAAAAAGTGTCCCAAATCGAACGAAAAGGTCGGTGCAATGCACAGTTACAAAGCAAATTTATTCATCATTTCTTCATGATTTAAGGCGGTGTAAAAGTCGATGCGATTTTCCCATTGAAGCTCAATGCAAAAATCCAATCGACTTTGACACCGCCTTAATACCGACTGTGGCCAGAATTTTTATAACAAAAATTTTTTCATAACTATTCAATGTGACTACCAAATTCACTTGTGAGCACCTAAATAGATTCGGTTGTGGGCACCCGTTTATTTTTTCAAATCGTAAAATATTGTCACTAATATCATCATAAGTATTTTTTTATAGCTTTAATTATGTTTTTATGTATTTTTTTGAAATAGTTAGCTATATCGAAACAGAAGAACACGGATTGAAGATATTAGTAATGTCTCGACAGACAAATTAATGAATTAATTTGAATTAACAAAATTAATTTTAAAGAGCTGATCGCAGTCATTAAGAGATGTTATATGGAGAAGGTGCTCGTAAAATCGGCTGCTACAGCTTAATCCATATCTTATTTCATTTTTAACAGATTTTTCGAGTGTTCCCACAAAAGAACCAACATTTTTTTATTATCAAAAATGAACATTTTAGGAAAAGGTTAACAAAATTTTTTTAATCAATGGAATCAACTTATTTTCTTCGCCAATAGTTACCTAAGGTCTCCCACTTTCAATAGAGAGGCAAAAATCCGTTTGAGAGTGCAGTCCCATGCTGGTAGAATAGTGGAGTAGTGTAATAGATTTGACCTATCAAAATAAGTGTTAAAAAATCCAGTCATCTGATTGGTCAAAACTGTTCCACTATTCTACTAATCTACCACCATGGGACTGCACTCTAATCTATACTTAGGAAGAAGTTATTACCCAAAAACCAAACTATGCCCATAACCGAACCTCTTCCGTTACGAATATTCCTGAGGTGTATACCTTCAAAACCCAAGACCTAATATTTGGTAATATTACACGATTTCCTCAGAATTTCTTTAAAAAAAAATTCGAAAAAGTGTAGAAAATAAGTAAAAAAAACTTTTCACCCAGCGTTGCACAAACAAAAGTAAAAAAATGTCAAATTGGAAAAATAAGGTATACTACACATGGTTGTTTCAAATTTCTAAATAGCACTTTTAACATTTTCGCCATTTCGGAAATATTGAGGGGAGTCCGGTTTGCTCCACTCTCCCCTAAAGTTAACGATTTACAAAAAAAACTAGTCAAAAATTTCTATCTTCAGAATATTTTATGAATCATATTAATATAGCATTTAATAATTATCGGAACAGGTGTCGGCGCGAGGGTTAAAGTTTCAATAATTCGTAAAGTTAAAAATACTTGCATAGAAAACTCATAGCTTTAAAAATATTCTTTTAAAATTAAATATAAATTGTTAGTACCCAGGTGAGAATTTCGGTCGGCCGCCACAGTTGGAACGTCGGACCAACTGTGGCAGCCGAAGTTTCGGCACCCAAAGGTGGCCCGACTTTGGTTCAATGTTTCTCCCAAAGTCGGGCCAACCATGAATGCCGACCAGGAGAACTAATGGTCGGCCGACAATCAGCCACAGTTGGGCCGACGGTCGGGTGAACTGTGGTCGCCACAGTTGAGAAAACCAACTTTTTTATGGTCGGCCGACCATCGGTCACAGTTGGACCGACGGTCGGGTGAACTGTGGCCGCCACAGTTGAGAAAACCAACTTTTTTATGGTCGGCCGACCATCGGTCACAGTTGGACCGACGGTCGGGTGAACTGTGGCCGCCACAGTTGAGAAAATCAAATTTTTTTTGGTCGGGCCGACCATCTGCCACAGTTGGGCCGACGGTCGGGTACGGTTGTAGTTCATAAAGTTATCACGCTCCTTCTTCAGACATGTGAGCGTAGCATGTTGGTAGCGTGTATGGCTGTAGTGCTTTAGGTTGCGAGTTCGATCCCCCCAAGCGTTAAATATTTTAATATGTTTATAACTAATATAATGTATGTGCGATAAATGTGTGATCAATTGAAGGTAATTGTCAACTTCAATAAACATTTTTTTATTAACATTTGTCATTGGTTGGCAAGACTACCTTTACCAAAGTTGGGCCGACCGTGGTTACCGAAGGATGCCCAACCATTCGATCCCATGGTCGGCGCAACTTTGGCATCCATAGACGGCCCAACTTTGGTGCCAACGGTTGATCCAACTGTGTTAACCGTTGGAAGGCCGGCGTGATCAATCCACATGGTGGCCCGACCTTTGGCTGACCAAGTTGGGCCGACCATGATCATGGTTGGCCCGACTATGGGCCGACCGAAAATTCGCACCTGGGTAAAGTCACCAAATTTTTTTATAATCGGGAACCGAAAATCGTAAATCAACGTTCCTGGTCTTATTTTATTAACTGTTTGGAATATTTTCTTTTAATTTTTTTAGGCTAAGGCTTAAAATTGTCACATAGATGTCAAACAGCTGCAGTGAATAATTATTGTCGAATCCAGAATTTTTTATTGTGTAAGTTCTATTTTCTACAATATTTTGCTCTCAATTCAAGTAGCGAGAAATGCAATTGTAATCGTATTCTAAAGACAAGATACAAACATTTTTTGCTATGAGTTAACTATTAATTTAATTTAATACTACACATATCTGCAAATGACCTGTTACTTTTTGAAGAACTATATGTGACCGCGTCTGAGAAAAGGAACGTATTCAAATTACTGATTTGAAGTTAAAATACTTATAATTATATTCGTCATAAAAAGAAGTATATTTTTCTTCTAAAATTTTTTTGAAGTAAAAAAGAATTTTTAAAAAAATTTGTTTAAACAATTATAAAAAAAATTTTTGGCCTGGGACTAATTGCATTACATTCTAAGGACCTGACAGTGTAAGAAACCATCTAAATTCAAAAATTGTTTTTTTTATCATAAGGTCCCTTTTCTCAGACGCGGTCACATATATTCTTAAAATGCATTTTTTAAAAATATAAATTAATTTTAAGGAAAATATAGTTATAATTGCAATTTTAAGGTATATAGAAATTCGAAGTAATTTTCTAATTGATCATAAGCAATTACAATATAAATAAAGTAGAACTAATTAATAAATATAATTAACTAATATTATAAGTGGACAGAGTAAAATCAGTCAATGTCAAATTTATTTTTAAGTAGTTATTTTCTTATCATATAAATAAAGAATATAATACTTACTTTACTTTTCATTTAAGTATACCTGTATGAATTGTAAAAGTTAAGGTTATTTTAAATTGTATCTAGAAAAACGGCAAAAATAAGCAGCAAACGTTTATTCTATTAATAAACGCTTTTTTTATAACCATTTTTTTAACAGCTGACCAACATAAAAATGTGTCTTGAAAAATTAGACCAGGATTTGCCATAAACTTCACGTCCGCTAAATGTTCTAGAACATTATATGTGACGTGGTAAGTTAAAAGGGGGGACCTTACCACCAAAATAAAGTTTTCGAGAAAAAGTATCCTAAAGTTAACAAGTCGATAATGATACTCCTGCCCGTTGATATGGCTTAAAAATCATTACTCGGGAGGTTTTTGGGTTCGCTGATTACGAATCTGGCATCAGATTTTGAAAATTCAAAATGTCTGATCCAATATAGCAGTTTTTTGAATTTCTGATTATGAATCTGGTATCAGATTTTCAAAATGACGGACGCAATATGGTAGACAAAAATTTTTTTCAATTGTTTAAATTTGCCTGCAATTCATTCATTTTGAATTATTTAAATTTGATATCAGATATACAATCAGCGATTCTGAAAACCCCAGAGTAACAAATTTCATGTAAATGCGATTAATTTTTATACATTTCTTTTGTGCTGATGTTTAGATACTTTTGTACAGCCAATTGCGTCCATATTTGAAACGCATTTGTAAAATATCTAATAAATCTAGAAGTGTGGAATTCATTGCCTTGAAAAGAGCAGATCATTTTCTATAACTTACAAGGTCACATCCCTGGTAAAAATTTCGGACCAATTCCGGATTAAATACAGACAGATTAGTACGGATTAGTCTGAAAATTGTACTAAAAAGGTCCGAAAATGATCCGCGATAGTCTGATATCAATCCGAACGAAAACCTGAATCCGCAAACACTCCGGAGTAATCCTGAATGTCTACGAATTCAGTCCGCAATTAGTCCGCAAGAATCCGAATTTATTACCGGTGAAGAATTCTTCTAAAATAAGTACGGAATTATCCGATATCAATGTGTAAAGAATACGGAATCAGTCCGCAACAATCCGAGTTCTTCTTTGCATTACTTTAGATTCTCTCTTTGAATGAACTTGTATCGTATTTCTGAGAAAGTTCTGAAACCCTTTTTTCTTTATACGTACATGCAAAACTCTCATTTGGCAACCACTGGCAGCACTCAAAAATGACCGATTCCCTACAGTCTGACCTACCGATGCGCAAAACATTTTGCTCACAGTGTAGCGGAGGGCAAAATATTTTGCGCAGCATTTGTTCGCACTGCAAAGGCCAGCGCAGAATAGAATCTTTAACCGGAACCGCAATCGTAACCGTAAGAATGAGTTAAAGAAGGATAAACAATATACCTATCCTTCTTTAACTCATTCTTACGGTTACGCTTACGATTGCGGTTCCGGTTAAAGATTCTATTCTGCGTTGGCCTTAATGCCCTTTCTCCAATAGGTTCCCAAAACTCTGCGTTTGTCTGCGAATGACTGAATGGCCGACGCAGACGCAGAGTTTTAAGAACATATTGGAGAAAGGCCTCAATATGTTCCCAAAACTCTGCGTCTGCGTCGGTTGCTATAGCAACACATGCTAAGATCAACGCAACGCAGTCATTCGCACACTTGTGGTAACCTATTGGAGAAAGGCCTTAAGGCGATCGGACATTTTAAACTACTGCAAGTGCTTTAAGGCCAACGCAGAATAGATCTGTAACCGGAACCGCAATCGTAAGCGTAACCGTAAGAATGAGTTAAAGAAGGATAGGTATATTTGTCCTACCCCCACTACTGCAGTTAGCCCTCCTGTCTGTAGTCTTCTTGGCCTGCACTTATAAAGAAAAATATTGTTCGATACACGGTGCCACGCGAGCGTATGGGCCTAAGCACAGCTGCGAACGACTTTCGCGAAGCTATTGTGCGTTGGACTTATGCCCATTGCTTGTGTAATGGCATGGTCACACCCAGAGATGCCAATGACTGTCCCCAAACGGAGCTGCGCTTGCGCGACAAAATTGCTCTGATTGAGAGATTAGAGCGCGTTTATTTGAAAACCATTGTACATTAAGCGTGTTAAATGGACACGTTTTAATCTACCAATCAGAGTACATTTCGTAGCGCAAGCGCAGTTCCGTTTGGGGTCAGTCATTGGCATCTCTGGTCACACCTCGGCTACCTGCCTGCCTGCGCAGGCAGCCGCCACGAGAGTAAGAGAGAGGAGACGAATAATTTAAATTGTCTGACTCTCTTACTCTTATGTATTGCCATAACGACCTGCAGGCAGGCAGCCAGGCAACCGAGCTGTGACCGTTCCATAATAACATGGCGAAAACTCATGGAGAGTCCACAATATGTGCAAAATGCAGATAGCAAGTCCAAGTGCGATTCCTATACATTTAGCATTGGTTCGCACTTGCACTTCTTGCTTTTTGCACCTATTGTGGACTCTCCATCACTGCTCGGCTTCGCCTCGCATTGAGTTCTCGCCACGCCATTACACTCGCAATGTGCAAAACGCTCTCTTGGCAGCTTGCATCAAAATATACTATTGCTACACTCGTGGGGAAAAATTAGGTGTTATCGAATATTTATACAAAACATGGAATATTTTGTCAAAATTTATTAAATTCTTGTTGTATGACATTATAAATACAAACTAAAAAGTAGGATTCTTTATGATTATGAAAAAACAAGTAATATTCATTAGAATTTTGACAAAAAAACATCAATAATGGAAAATATTGATGTATCGATAATGAAACATGTATCGATAGTATAAATGCCTCCAAACAAAAATATCAATTTTTCTTCTAGAGGTCCTGGTAGAGCCTCACACTGCATATTACAACAAAATGTAATATTTTCAAGTTATTGTATATGACTCTAGAATAAGTGCTAAAAAAGATCCTATCCTTGCCAAATTGAATACATTATACACTCAGATGCTTTAATGCTGTCCTTCCGGTTTGACGGTATTTTGTAAAGTCGAATGATTTCTGTCAAAATGTTTTCAGTTCATGACATATGAATGAACATTCGTATGTTACGAACTAAGAATATTTGATAGAAATGACACGACTTTTCAAAATTCCTTTAAACCGGAAGGCAGCATTAAAGCATCTGAGTGTACAAAAAAGTTTGGTAAACACTATTGGGATTGGCTAAACTCGAATATGCCATCTGGTGGTTACCTACTTCTTTCCTCAATTTTCCTTATCTATCTTTTTTTAATTAGTACGATGGAAAGAGAAAATAATTAAAAATGTTTGCCGAAGTAGGTAAAATTACTAGATTATCACTAGACCGACAATCCCAATAATTTCGATAAATATTCATATTTTTTTATTAAAAATTTAAAGTTGTATAACTTTAAAAAAAATGTTTTCCATAGTGTCTTTATAATTCATAACTTTTTCGTATTGATACGAATATACACTCGCAGTTAGGGTACATTTATACGACTGTCAGAAAAAAAAATTCACAAAAAAAGTCAATATCAGGGTACACTTAGGGAGCGTTTACTCCTTCTGTAAAAATTGTCCAGAACAGAAAATTTGCATTGGAGTAAGAGAGTCAGATACACAGCCTGTATCTTTTACTCCAATGAAAAATTTTCTGTTCTGGAAATTTTTACCGAAGGTGTAAATGCTCCCTTATACGACTGTCAGTAGAAAAAAAATTTGCCAAAAAATGTCAAAATCGCCTTCACACGAATCTGTAGTGGTGTATCTACAATAGTTTGAAAATACTTTGTTTTGTCTCATTGGAAGTAATTTAATATTCTGCTTATAAATTTACGATAATTTGCTTTGTATTTAATCATCTCAGAGTGTAGTCCCATGCAGGTAGAATAGTAGAGTAGTGTAATAGATTTGACCTATCAGAATAAGTGTTAAAAAATCTAGTCATCTGATTGGTAAAAACTGTTCCACTATTCTACTAATCTACCAGCATGGGACTGCACTCTCAAGTGAATTTTTAAGCAGAATGTGCAGTTACATTAAATTAGAAAAACAAATGCATTTTAAAGCTATTGCAGAAACACCTTTACAACTTGGTATGAAGGCGATTTTGACTTTTTTCGGTAAACTTTTTATCTACCGACAGTCGTATAAATACACCCTCACCTTCACACGAAGCTATAAAAGTGTTTCTACAATAGCTTCAAAATAAATTTGTTTTGCCTGATTCAAAGTAATTGTATGTTTTGGATACAAATTTGCAATAATTTGCTTTGAATTTAATGATTTAAAGTAAATTTATATGCAGAATATCCAATTACTTTCAATCAAACAAAACAAAGTATTTTTTAAATATTGTAGATACACCTTTACAGATTCGTGTGAAGGTTCATGTCGATGAAAAAAAAGTTGTTGTAGAAACAGCCTTATACTCGAGGTCTTTTACGTACCCACCTCTGGCGTATAAAAATATATTCTCATAGGGATGAAATAGATATATTTCAACCAATCAGAATGCAGTCCGTTCGGAAGTGTAAAATAAATGGTTGAGATGAAATATACGATAAAGTAGTTATTACAGTTTTCTGACACTTCGAAATATATTTAATTATTATTAAATTTTTTTTAATTGGTACAAAAAAAGTCTCATTAGGTGTATTTTTAATAAATAATTAATACTGAAAAAGGAAAAATTATTAGGTTGATTAATTTTCACGTAAGTGCTGTTTTTTTATTTGTTTTCCTGACAACGCCATCTCAGATGTAATATACGATAAAGTAGTTGTTACAGTTTTCTGACACTTCGAAATATATTTAATTATTATTAAATTTTTTTTAATGGGTACAAAAAAAGTCTCATTAGGTGTATTTTTAATAAATAATTAATACTGAAAAAAGAAAAATTATTAGGTTGATTAATTTTCACGTAAGTGCTCTTTTTTTATTTGTTTTCCTGACAACGCCATCTCAGATGTAATATACGATAAAGTAGTTATTACATCAGTATGTAAAAACTACAGCACAACTGACAGCTGCACGCATTGTTTGCTGGATAACAGTGTCTTTTTATTTTTTTTTAAATGTAATTTTTTTATTGTTATTTTATATGTGATAAGTGTCATTGCATGTATTTGTGACTAATATTTTATTTCTCAAATAGAAATAGCATTCAGTTTTGTACTTTTCACAAAAAGGCTGTTACAGTTTTCGATAAAAACTGCTCATATTTAATTTATTAATGTTTATTTTTTCTAATTATTTTCAATAAAAAAAGGCTCATTGTATGCTTTTTTTTATAAATAATCAATTTCCGAAAGAGAAAAATCATTATATTAATTAGTTTTCACGAAAAGGCTGTCACAAAATTTTCAAGACAGAACGACCATTTATTGTTGATATTCACAACTTGGACTTGCCCTTAAAATCAAAACGGAATTGGATATCAAAAACATTACTTTTCTTTTCGTTTGTTTTCAAAAAGATATAATTAAATTGTTTTTTATTTTATAAATAGAATTTAATTAATATAAATTGTAAACATATGAAATTACAATTTATAAAAATCTAATTTTAGTATCTAATTTATAAAATATACCATATAATTTCCAAAGATTTTATTTAAATGTAACACTCATAAAGTTTCCAATTTCTTTTTATTATTTTCTATTTTTTTCTCTCCCACACATTGTTTTCTTAAAATCAATTTTTTTAAAATTATTTATATCAAAATAAATATTCAAACTTAACCTTCACTTTCATTATTTATTAATGGCTTCTATAAAATAATGAAAATTGACAACTTCATACTTAACAATTTCTTTTCTAAAAACTTTCGAACAATTTCAATCGACCATAATTGATAAATATTTTTACATTGCCTTTACATTAAAGTATTTTTTTAAGCACATTCATAGAATGTAACATAACACATAAAAATATCTACAAAAAGTTTTCGAATACTTTCATTTATTTTCGTGGAATATCATTCGCATTACTACCCAAACAACACCAAACATTTCGACAGGACCTCGTTCAAAGAGGTTAGAAACATTAAATGTAGATATTTATGAGTGATTGTGTAAATGTTCAAATGTCAACATAAACAGAATATTAAATATCAACCTTCATCAAAAATTAAACTCCAATTAACTTAATTAACTTTGGATGATCAGTCAATATTGTATCCATATTGAATGCGTTTTTTGCATATAGTTACAAAAATTTCGTTTGATAATCCCGAGTCGAAATTTAAGCCCTACTTTAACCATGAATTTTCAGGGTTTGTTGAAAGTTAGGAGTAGTATTTATAAACAAGACTTTAATCTTAATTAATTAAATTAATTAAAATCTTAATTAAGTGTTGAAGTTACCGATCACTCCGAGTCAAGTCAGTGGAAAAAGTTAAAACAATTCCTTCAACGTTTTCAACAGCTAATCTGTCCTCTTCAGGAACTATAATTTTATTAAATAAATTTAGACAATATGTTCTTGCAATATTAAAATTATAGTTTCTGAAAAGTACAGCTTTACTTTTGAAAACGTTAAAATAATTGTTTTAATTTCTTAAATTGTATTGACTCGGAGTGATCGTCAACTTTAACACTTCATTAATTTAAAAACCCAGTGGTAGAATCATTATTTTTATTATTATTATTAAAATGTTGTTTATAAAGTATATAATAATTGAAACATGAAATTACCCTTTCCTAAAAAGGTATTCGTTTATTTAAAAATTGGTTAAAATTAAATTAGATAGAATTTTATGCATCAACCCTGATTATTATTATTTCTTTTCCTATTAATGACAAAGAGCTTGAATAAAGTTTCTGAAAAATATTCGAAAATACTTTTTTACATGATTAAATAATTACTAAAAAATAAGTACTACGTAACTCTGACAGTCGCTTTAGAGGCTCTACTTTGTATTATTATTGCCATTATTTTAAAGTTAATATTTTGTTACGTGAATTTTTTTAAAGTTCATGCATTGAAATGTATATGTTTAATAATAATGTAATTTTTTTAATAAAATTATTATATTATTTAGTGCAATAGTAGACATTCTAAAGCGACTGTCAGAGTTACGTTGTTTCTGTGCGAAACAGAAAGATACGTAGTTTTCAAAACAATCCTCTAACTTACGTGATTTCTAAAACAAACGTGGAAGATAGGTAACTTCCAAAATGGTTTTTAAACATAAGTACATTGTACTTGGAGTGAAGAAAATATTTTTTCAATTATAGTAATTTATAAATGTAGGGTGATTAGATTAAAAGTAGGGCCTTATAGACTAAATAAATAAATGTAGGCTGAGAGGATTCAAAGTAGGGCCTTATAGACTAAATAAAAGAATGTAGGGTGAACGAATTGAAAGTAGAGTTTTAGAGGTTTAATAAATGTAGGGTGAACATATGAAAAAGAGGGTCTAATAAATTAAAAGAGAGTCAAAGTAGGTTCTGGATTATAAGTTTCTTGAAACATGATAGTCCTGTAGGTTAAAATATCAGTAAAATAGATGCTAAAGGCGTTAATAGCAGTAATGGAGACTCTATTCAGTGTTTAAATCCTGAAAGTAGGGTTTAAATTTCGACTCGAGATGTTACACGTATAAACCAATATTGTCTAAATATTGACTGAACATCGCAAGTAAATATTTGAAGTTTAATTGTTACCAAAGGTTAATGTTTAGTGTTCTGTTTATGTGGACATTTAAACATCCACGTAATCTCTCATAAAAATTGCCACTCAACATTTCTAACCTCGCTAAATGAGGTTCTGTGGAGTTTCAGGAAATCTTTGATGCTGTGTGGGTATCGTTTTCAAATTTTGTATGCACGTATTTTTTGTGACTTGAATTACAATATTTTTTTGAACAAATGAATCACATCGATTTTTCTATATTTTAAAATAATTCTAGAAACATAAACTTTCATTTCCCATAAGTAATTTTAATGTGCCCCATTTTTTTAACTACTTAATTTTTAATGCCTTATTATAGAAAAATGATAAATATGTAAATTACGTTCAAAAAGATTTAAAGTGAAGACTAACTTTTAAAAGCTTATCATTTTTTTCACAATTTAAGACCTCCACGAAACAACAACCTATGGCACATTTTAACATCAATGCATTTATAATGAAAATATGTGTAAGTATTATTGAATTTTGAACCTAAATGAATGAAATCGTGTAGTTAAATAAATAGAAAATATATTTCTTGGTTCTCATTAGATATTGTAGTAGCAATAACGATTTATAGCAATTCAAAGCTGAAAATTGTAAACATTTTTAAATGTGCCATAGATCGTTATTCCGTGGATGTCTTCAATTAACAAATTATTAATTTTCATTGGGAAAAGTGTTCACTGTTCAATTAACTTTAAAAAAATATGTCTCAAAATTAATAACACACGCCTTCAAATTTTCGCTTAGTTTTGTTTAGGCAAGTGTAGGATTTTACAACTAGGAAGGCTGATATAAGTATAATTATAAAAAACAGGATAGTAACAAAGGGGACGTCCATAAAATATGTGGGATCGAAATAGACAGAAAGGATTATAATCACTGCTATATCTTACCCTTACTGGTTGGTTTAAGAAATAACGGGCAAGTTATAAAACTATTAGTGAATGCAATCAAAATGACATTTTGAATTTTTCTTATACCCACATTTGCCTAAATGAAAAATTTCACATCTATATAACTTTTTTTAAAAAAATCGGAAAGCAATTTTAAAAAATGAGGTTTAAAACTTATACATGTTACTATACGATACAATTTTGCAAATTGAATTTTTTGGTTAAGCAAAAAAAATCAAAAATAGCCATTTTGGCCATTTAAAACAGTATTACAAGAAATTGTGGCGTGATGGGCTATTTTGGAGGTCGGATTTGTATTCTACGTTAAAAAAGCTATAAGAATCACCTTCCCATTTTTCTGTAACAGAAATAAGGCAAAATTTGCAGGTCTGTGTAATTTTTATTCAAAATAAAATTTTATCATTTAGCCCATTCAAAAGTATAGAGTAAAATGGGATGAGACAGCCAATTGCTTTTTTGCAAGTGTAAGATACGTCAAAATGTTCTACAGCAATTTTTTAGCCAAAAAAAATGCTTTTGAAAGCGCACCATTAAAATTTGAAAAAGTATTTGACTCGTAAACAATACTCTATCGTCCTGGTTGCCACCTCCAGTTCTACTATAGTAAGAAACGAAAATATATTGTAAAAAAATCGAACACTATTAAAGCACTGTTAAACTTTTCTATATGAACAAATTTCTTGCAAAATTTAGAAAATTATGAGTGGTCATAGAACTTTTTTAATAAATAATTCAATGAATTATAGGATTTCAAAGTTTAGAATGTCAAGAACCTCATTCAGAAAAAAACTAAATTAAAAAGTTTGATACAAATTAATGTAAAATTCATTATCTGAATAACTTAACAGAAGAACTAAAATATCACAATGAATTGGTATTACAAGCTTTAATTACAATTTTTTCAAAATGATATTTTTCACATTCTAAACTTTAGAATTCTATAACACATTGAATTTTTTAACAAAAAAGTTCTATGACCACTCAACATTTTCTAAATTTTCCAAGGAATGTTCCCAAAGATGGATAAAAAATTATACTAATAATTATAATTTTAAATATAATTACTCAAGGAACCATAGCTCTAAATTAAATTTCAAACCTCAAATAAATATTTTTAAGTGAAAATTAATTTTTGAAAATAAAATCGTCATAAAACTCGATAGATTTACAATAAATTATTTAGAATAGGTTTGTTAGTAAGATATTCTTAACACCTTTCGGAATTACTTTAATATTCTAGGAAAGATATTTTATATTAACTAAAGATTCGAAGAGTTATCTAATCGAATTTTCAAGAGTTCAAATTTGGAAAATGTAGTAAGACAATTATTATATGAGCGATTCCACGTCAAGTGATCAAGGGGTCTTTTGGTGTAATGTTTATTTTAATAATTTTTTACTCTTAAACTATTAAACATATAAATTTGGCAAGGGACATTTTCGAAAGGTTTTTTCATGCTCTTTCGATTGGAAATAAGCATTTTGGAAAAAAAAATTTTTTTACCCAAAAAAATCAAAATTAAAAATAAATTTCAATTTTTGGAGGAGGGAGATACGATTTTTTTTAAACGAAAGCTGAGGTTTTTTCCTAAAAGGACATGTATATATATATATAAGAATAAAATATTTAAACATTGAAATAAAGAGGTTTCTACTCACCGAAGCGCTCTAAACCCGGTTTTTAGCTCCATTTAGGAAAAAATTCTTTTTTTCATTGTTTAAACATTCTACTCACACTTATATATATATATATATATATATATATATATATATATATATATATATATATATATATATATATATATATATATATGTCCTTTTAGAAAAAAAACCTCAGCTTTCGTTTAAAAAAAATCGTATCTCTCCCCCCTAAAAATTCAAATTTATTTTTAATTTTGATTTTTTTGGGTCAAAAAAAAATTTTTTTAAATGCTTATTTCCAATCGAAAGAGCATGAAAAAACCTTTCCAAAATGTACTTTGTCAAAATTGTATGTTTAATTGTTTAAGAGTAAAAAATTATTGAAATAAGCATTGTACTGAAAAACCCAAAAATTTAACCCTCTCCCCCTCGGAAAATATTGGACTAGGTAAAAAAATATTTTCACTAAAAATTACTATCTATTAGTACTACAAAAGCCCCAAGTTTAGGCACGATTGGAGAAAAAAAATTTTCCACCTTGATCACTTGAGATGGAATGGCTCATATATATCAATACCTATATTTAGAATATTTCTTAGATAGACTTTATAAATTTTAAATAGCGGAGGGTGGTCCTATACCGACCTTCCGTACCATACCGACCCCCTTATGTTTCTTAAAGGTGGTACCACTAAAAAATTCGAAAGTATTATCAATCGAACACTTTCACAATACCAACAACTGGGCAACAGGTTTTATCAATGTGTTTGATTTCATTTTGGAGATTCAAGCAATATTAGATTTTAGCATTGGTTAAATTAATTTTTGACCTATGCGGAATTTGAGCTAACAGTGTTTTTTGAATACAGAAAAATTTTTACGAAGTTAATTTTAATTGTGTATGACCTTAACTTCAACGCACAACATTCAAATTAAATTGATTCCATTGATATAAGTGATTAGCAAAACATTTTGTGGAAATAATGAGGGCGGTCCGAAACCGACCCCCATATATACCCATATATATTTTTTAAGAATTTATAAAATATTTTACTAGCAATCCCATCACATATTACTTAACATTAATTCTCTTTTGGTTAAATATTTTATTCATTGTCAGTTGTCAAATGTTCTTGACAAGGCTATATCAATTAAGAAACGTACTTTTCGACATCTTTGGAAGCAGTTAAGTACAGAAACGAAAAAAGATTAATAACAAATTTCGTATATATTTTACTAAAAATAGGGCAAAAATTAAAACAGGCAAAACCATTGCTGCTATTATATTGGAAATTTAGACACTGTTTAACAATTTATATTTATCATCATTTCAAAGAAGGTCTTATAATTTATTTAAATAAAGTAATAATATTAATTCAAGTTCAACTATGTCAACATAACTTATAGGCATAAATAATTTCACAGTAAAGTTACTAATAATTCATTTACTTACCTTTTTCTTCAGAAAAAGGTCCAAAAATGTATTTAAATTGAGTCAAAATAATTTAACAGTTCATTACAGACTATTGAATTTTATTTTAATTACCATCAGATTTTGATATCTTAATTTTTCTTGATATTTCCCCCCAAAGAAATGGGAGTCGGTTTCAGACCATGGAGGGGGGGTCGGTTTCGGACCATTTTGAGAAAGTTAAAAACGTAAATTTTCGCTTTTTCTTTAGATCTTTCATTAATGACAATTAGAAACCTCGGCAACTGTCAGAAAACATTGAAAAATAGTTACTTTACTCAAAAAATTTTTTGACGAAAACAAAGAAACACATTAGTAGTATAGCTAGGCCGGTTCTACGGCGTGTCGATAATGTAGATTCCTACTTACCGACCTTTAGGGTAAGTTACCGGCCGTTGGTGGGGGTTTCTCATTTGCACAGTAGATTCTTACTTACCGACCCCTAGGGTAAGTTAACAGCCGTTGGTGGGGGTTCCTCATTTGCATATATTCAAATTAGTTAACCCTTTTAATTTGCATTTATGCAAATTATTTAACTCTTTTAATTTGCATAACTCTAATTTGCATACGTTTTCTATTGTTAACCCTTTCATTTTACGCAAATACCACCCACTTTTAACCCCCTCTCTTTCAGTTTACGCAAATACCACCCACTTTTAACCCTCTCTCTTTCAGTTTATGCAAATACCACCCACTTTTCTCCCTCTCTCTTTCAGTTTATGCAAATACTACCCACTTTTCTCCCACCTTCTTTAAGTGTTATGCAAATTCCACCCTTTTAGACGTGGAATATACAAATACCACCCACTTTCACCACCCCCTTTTTTACCTTCTACCTAACCTGTATTGTTTTTTTGCAACCACCCCCTCCCACCACCCACTCACCCGTTACCTATGTAAAATGCATTGCTTTAAGTTTAACCACCCCCCTCCCCCTCCCACCCACTTTTTCCCTTTATATATATATTTTCTATACTACCACCCACCACCACCCACTTTGCATAAACCAGAAATTTCAAAAATCGTATAGAGAACCGCGAGGGACCAAGTGTTCACGAGATACCGCGCAGACGTATTGGGTAGTGGGAGTGGGTGGTGGTGGGTGAAGTGGTAAGGCCCAGTGCGTAGCGGAGGTGCGCGTACGGTTACCGCGTTGAGTGAGTGAAAGTTCCACGCGTTAAACCTGTCTATCCGACACTCGCAGCATGATTCACTGTTAATACAGCATCGTAGGTATAAATGTATTGTTTAAAAATATGTGAGCAAGTTTTAACTTGATTTTTCCCAGATAACAATAGTATTGTTTAAAAATCTTAATACAAGTTTTAACCTGTATCTTGAATAGAATACAGACATTGTCTAGAAGAAAAAAAAACCTTTAAGTATACGTATCTTTGTCAACACTGTTCTCTTCGTGGAAATCTGTTCTTTTCAATTTTACAGCTACCTGTAAACCTTATCATAAAAATAGTTTTAACTTGATTTTTCCAAGATAACAATAGTATTGTTTGAAAATGTTAAAGCATATTTCAACCTGTATCTTGAATACAATAAAAACATTGTCTAAATAACCTTCAAGTCTACGTGTCATTGTGAAAACTGTTCTCTTCGTGAAAAACTGTTCGTTTAAATTTTACAGCTACCTGTAAACCCTATCATAAAAATAGTTTTAACTTTTTTTTTCCAAGATAACAATAGTATTGTTTGAAAGTGTTAAAGCATATTTCAACCTGCATCTTGAATACAATAAAAACATTGTCTAAATAACCTTTAAGTCTACGTATCCTTGTGAAAACTGTTCTCTTTGTGAAAAACTGATCTTTTCAATTTTGTAGCTACCTGTGAGTCCCTATCATAAAAATAGTTAAAACTTTCTTTTTTTACAATCTTTAAATATATTGGGGGATCTAAATTTTTAGAAATTCTTCCGGATGTCCTTTAAGTCTACGTATTGTTGTGAAAACTGTTGTCTTCATGAAAAACTATTCTTTTCAATTTTGCAGCTACCTATGAACCCTATCATAAAATAGTTAAAACCTTCTTTTTTTACAATCTTTAAATATGTTCGGGGAGTGGGGGGATGGAGGTGAGAAAATTTTTGAAAATTTTTTTCGGATATACTATGAGTCTACCTATCATTGTGAAAACTGTTCTCTTCGTGAAAACTGTTCTTTTCGTTAAAAGTGTTCTCGTAGTGAAAATAGTAGTTCCAGTGTAAAATATATTGAAGAATATTATTTTCACAATAAAAAAAAGATAGTGAAGACTATTATTTTTATAATAAAAAAATAAGAATCCTTTAATATTATAAAATGGTATGTATTTTTATTTAATATTTTGAAATCAAATTTAAAAAGTTAATATACGTTTTATTTCAATAATAATACTAATATTGTTTATTTACAGAAGATTATATTCAAACCTGGAGGTGTTGTAATTTTTAAAATGTTTAAGGATCCAAGGAAAAATAACTTGGAAAGAATAAGCAGCTTAAAAACGATTGATCTGGAGGTTTGGAAAGAAAATGAACAGAAAGATCCGAGGAAAAATAACTTGAAAAGAATATCCGAATTAAAAACATTTAACTCAGAGGTTTGGAGAGGAAACACTAAAGATCCAGAAGATTGGAAAATGACACCTAGAGTTAAAAAAAGTAGGTGGAATACACCACGTAAGGTTAGAAAAACTAGATGGGATTAAAAAAAGTTTTTTGTAAAAATAAAAGTGTAAATATAACTAAATTTATATTTTCAATTTTTAGTTTTAAAAATTCATATATAAAATTTTTGTAACTATATGTTTTCTTATATTTTATAAATAAAATGTATGTAAAATTTTTTAATAAATAAATAATGAAAATTAAAAATATATAAAACGTGTTTTAATAAATAAATAAATAATAAAAATGTATGGGAAAAAAATCCCTCAATAAAAGGGTTAAAAAGGTTTAAAAATGGACCAAGAAAGGGGTTAAAAAGGGTTAAAAAGGTTGCTAAAAAAGGTTTAAAAATGGACCAAGAAAGGGGTTTAAAAGGGTTAAAAAGGTTGCTAAAAAGAGGTAAAAAGGTAGTCCCAGAACAGGGGACCGTCACTCTGTTTCAGGATTCAGCTGCAATAACATCTCCAACTCCAATACCACCTCGAGCATCAGAATTACCAGCCAAACCACTACAGTAAAGCAACTCATAGTAAACCAACAGTAGAGCATTCAACAATCTCAGAGTGATAGCTTATACGAGTAGATGTTTAACCAGGCATTCGAAAAGGATTCTGTATATTTTAATAACAGATTGCTGTATGTTTGAGAAACAAAGGAAAAGGAGTTCATTTTGATGCAGGTTTCAATAATTACTTTCATGATATAAAATATAAACAGCAACAATTTTATATATAAAATTTTCTTTACAGATTCAATATTCGAAACAGATTCAGTGCAAGACGTTTGTGTAAGGGTTTCATCAACTCACTTTTATGTAAGTATTTTAAACTATATATGTATTAAATTATCAATTGTTTTAAATTATTAACATGGAATTTATTATTATTATGTTACAGATTATCATTTATAACAAGGAAGGTTTCTTCATAATAATCTGCAGATCAACGCCTACAAGGTTCTCTTTCCTTCTTGCATTGATGTCACGGAAGAAGCACACTTAGCTGTGGACAACATTTTTTTTCTTTTTTTTACTTCTTTATTTCAACTTTGTTTCAGCTTCTGCTTCTTTGTTTCAGGGATTCATTTTTTTAAACATGTCTTACCGAAATCATAACCGACGAAAAACAAATGATCCATACGTGAGAGTAGCATCTCAAGACAGCATTGATGAAATTTGTGAAGTCTCACAAAATTTCATTGATGTTGTTGGAAGATTATTAATAAACTAAAAATTTGTTACCAATATTATGTCTACTTTATTTATTAAAACCTTATAAATTAGATTACATATTATTTAAAATTATATTAACTAAATAGTAAATTATATTTAAATCAGTATTATTCATTTTATAATTCATATACAAGAAAAAAAAACATTCTTAAACCATTTTTAAACTTTCTATTTTCTATTCAAGTTAAAACCTGTTTGAAGGTTACTTTCTTTGTTCTCATCAAAAGTCAGGATGAAACCTGTCTAAAAGTTTTGTAGACAATTTCTTTATTCTCTTCAAAAATCCGGTTAAAACATGCTTTTTTGGACAAAACATTCGTCCCCTTCAAAAATCAAGTTGTAACCTGCTTGTACTATTCGTTGTAAGTATACATTCTTTGCAGTATTAAAATATATTAAAGTAAGAAAAAGTTAACTTTAACTTTTCAAAAAGTTAACTTTAACTTTTCAAAAAGTTAACTTTAACTTTTCAAAAAGTTAACTTTAACTTTTACATATCTGTCTTTTTTATCCAACTATTATGTGAATTATCAAAACCTAACCACTTTACAAACACTTCATCACGACGATTCTTTAGAACTTTTTCTATGAGATATATATCTGGATATTTCACTTTAGAAATTTCTTCTTCGTAGAAACCACCTTCGATGGGTTGATCTTGATAATCTTTCAGCTTATAAGTTACTGGTTTTGTTGACTCAACTTTAGAGATGGAAAATATTTCAGTTGACCAGTTTGGTGTATATCCTTTTTCGAAAACATGTTTATTCTTGCTGACTCGAACTCTGTCGCCAACTTTGAATTTTGCCTTTTTATTTAAAATTTTCCTCTGCTTTGAAATGTGTTTTAATAATTCCTTTTCATCTTCTTTTCTGACATCCTTTGGTTTCATACCAAAGGATGTTCTATGTTTCTGATTGTTATATTTTAAAATTAGAGATGGTAAAATATCTTCCCATTTATAATTTCCTCTTAAATTGAACTGTGGCCACATCATATTTTTGAGTGTTCGGTTAAATCTTTCAATTATTGATGCTTTTAAATTACTAAATGTTGAATACAGCTTAATTTTATGTGATTTCATTAAATTTTCGAATATTAAATTATAAAGTTCTTTGCCTCTATCGGTATGTAAATTGTTAGGTACACGTCCATGTACAAGTACAGATTTCTTAGCAGTAGAAACATCTTTTCCAGATTTACTTTTTACAGGTACTGCCCATGCATACTTGGAAAATGTATCAATTACAGTTAACATATATTTGAATCCTTTGTTAACTTTCGCAAATGGTATCATTTTAACAAAATCTGCTTGCCATGTTTCGTCTACACCACGCAATTGTACTTTTCGACGTGGATAATTTCTCCGGGCTTGTCTATGTAATTCTGTGACCACTGTTAACTTTTTAGCATCCATTTTTAAGATATATATGAATACATGAATACTCAACATAGTACTGATTTAAAGTTAACATGTATCATCTTAATATATAATTTTAGATTCACGTAATTCTTCAAGAATACTCATAATTTCATTATTGTGACTTGGATTGCCAGCTTCTCGTGACGCTATAAGTAGACGTAAACGATCGACAAGTTCATTTGGATCATCCCAGTAGATATAGTCTGAGTATGATTTATTTTTTACTAACATAGATTGCGGTAATAAAAAATTTTTTTGTAAGGATTCTCCAGTTTTCTGATAAAGCTTAGCAATGACGTTTGTAAATTTAAAACTTTTGTTTATACGAATAGGTTTATTTGGGCTGTAATTCTTTCTATGTGCATTAGTAGATTGTAATATTTCTTTATAGTTGGCTAAATCATTTGAACTTATAGAAGCTTCATTAGGTTGCTGTCTGAATAAAAGTTCTAGTAATCCTTCTGTTTTATTATATTTTTTCTCTCCAACTAAGTCAATGAAAGGTCCATTGAAATTAATTTCTGTATTACCTATCATAAAATTTCCATTTTCAACTTTCCGCACTCCATAAACCATATCCAAATATTGTTTTCTTTTTTTATTCAACAATTTTATGAATTTATCTGTTAATTTGTCAGAATCTTGGTCTTGTAGATTATTCTGCTCATCAAACTCTTGACTTGTTAAATTATCATTTAACACATTGTTTTGCTCTTGATTTGATAAGTCATCATTAATTATGTTTTCATTTCTTACATTTTGTAAATCTACTTCAGATACAGGATCATGAAATGAGTTATAATTATTATTATAAGAAGATATATCAAATGGTTCATCTTCACTAACAGCAGTCTTGAATGTTGTTTCAAAGTCTTCTTGTTCTTCATCTTCTTCTTCTTCTTCTTCTTTTTTAATTTTGGATACATTTTCACTCTTGGTAGAATTATACGATCTATTAACTAATTTTTCCAATGGAGTAACTAATGGTTGAAAGGTTTCTTTCAAAATATTTTCTGCAGTCTCTCTACCACTTTTAAGTATGCGATGTTTTTTACGTATAGCATCACTTGCTTTAGCTATTTCATGAAGCGTTTCTCGTTCCTTTCGAAACATGTTGCTATATTGATGTCTAATATTATACTAATGAAATTCTCAAACCAATTGATACTTATAACTGAATAAAGCAATCGAAACCTTTTCTATATCGTCCTTCATTTAAATTACAGTCTTTGTCTATAACCACAAACCCATATCTATCAGAATTCCAACATGTTGAGCATAAATCACGAAATTTATTGTAAGTCATATCTGTATTTACATGATCATTATAAACATGCTTAAGGTTTCTCTCATCTTGTTTAAAAAGTACTAATAAGTTAATATTATCTCTGACAAGATGTTTGGGAATGTGGGCATATGTCTGACATAGATAGAAACTGTCAACATTAACATGTCTACCCATACAAAAAAATGCTCTTACATTGTCTTGCTTCTCACAAGCAATATCATCGAAAATAAATACTGAATTTGGTTTAGCGTCTTTAGGTGAAACCACTTCTTCATGTTCTCTAAATGGAAAGTATTCAATACCATCCACTTTACTAAGAACTTTTTCTAAAAATTGATATTTTGGTTGTTGTAAAGACTTTGAATATAAATATATATTTTCAAAGCTTAAGCCATTCGGATGTATTATTAAAGACAAAAGTGCATTTGTTTTCCCACAATTCGACGGTCCACAAAAAGCTGCACGAATGCTGTTTGAAAATAAACTTCCGTGTCGTTTAACTTCATTATCCTTGTTTGGAAGAAGGTTATCAACATTTACAATTGGGAGTTGAACATCTTGCACCTTGAACCACATCTTGAACTCGACTGAGTGTGCAGCTATAAATATATTGCTTATATAGGTTTTCCAATCAGTTGGTTTTAAACCACGGTCGAGTGAGGAATGATTACTCATGATAAAGTGAAAAAGAGTACCAAAAAAATTTCTTGTCGTGGTCAAGGCTTTCTCAATAGTATCATCAATAAATTACCATTCGAGTTTCATTTTCCGGGTTATCAATATTGTGGACCTGGTACGAAATTAGCAAAACGTCTTGCACGTGGTGATCCTGGCATAAACCCTTTAGATACAGCTTGTAAAGAGCATGATATAGCTTATTCAAAAGATACAGACGTAGCTACAAGAAATTCTGCAGATAAAATACTTGCTGAGAAGGCGTGGGAACGAGTTGTTTCTAAAGACGCTAAATTAAGTGAAAAAGCAGTTGCATTAGCTGTAACTAATATAATGAAAACCAAGTCTAAATTTGGGATGGGGATAAAAGTTAATAAGAAATATAAAAAGACAAGAACCAAGAAGCAGAAGAAGAAGAAGACGATAAAGAAGAAGAAGGTTGCTTCTAAGAGACATGTTTCATTAAAAAAGATTGTTCATGCTGCTAAAAAGTCTATGAAATGTAATAACAACTCTTTAGATACAATTAGAACTGCTATTATTGGTGCAAGAAAGGCTATAAAACAATATGGCGGTAAATCTAAGATTATATCACCTCGAATTCTTCCTATACCATCCAAAGTTGGCGGTATATTACCGCTGGTTCCAATTTTTGCTGGACTAAGTGCTCTAGGGGCACTTAGTGGTGGAATAAGTGGTATAGTGAAAGCTGTAAATGAAGCTAAGGTTGCCAAGAAAGAACTTTCAGAAGCTCAACGACATAATCACACCATGGAGTCTATTGCCTTAGGAAAAGGTTTATACATGAAACCATATCTACGAGGTTTGGGTCTTTATATGCAACCTTATAAAGGTAAAGGGTTGAGCAATAAGAAAAAAAATTCAAAAAACTAATACTGAAGCTACCTCACCGTGCACTAAGTGATTATGATCTTCTAAAATATACTACGAGTTTAAAAATACCATATTTTAGAGGAGTCTTTATGAGAAATGAATTACCAATAGGAGGACCACTTCAATATGAATCAGCAATCATAAATCTTGATAATAAAGAAGGTCCAGGAACTCATTGGGTTGCATATAAGAAGGTAAACAATGAAACCGAATACTTTGACAGTTTTGGCAATCTTTCACCACCATTGGATCTCATTGTTTACCTAGGTGTTGGTAGCTGTATAAAATATAATCATAAAAGATATCAAGATTTTGATACGTATATATGCGTCACTTGTGTCTTAAATTTCTATGTAATCAACTTAATGTGAAGAACAGTTTCAGTCTATATAAGACTGTGTAATCATTTGTATACTTCAGTATAAAAGTAGATATTCAACATGAATGATTCATTTACTTTTACGTTAAGTGGGAACTCTTCAGTTCTGGAAGCTTCATTCTTCCCACCAATTGAACTCACATCCAATAAAAATTATGTACTTGGTCTTGTTGATCTACTTACATATAACACTATTCCCAACATTGATAAAGGATGCAATAAGTTTTATACAAATGTTTTTGATCCTATACATATACCAACAGGCAGTTATGAACTTAACGATATTATAGATTTTATTAAGCGTCAAATAACATCTGAAGATCATTTAGATGTAAAAATTAATCATACTACATTAGGTTTACGTCTTAAATCAAATATGGAAATTGATTTCCAACCTAAAGACTCAATTGGTAAATTATTAGGATTTCCTCCAATTAAACTAAGTGCAGATAATTATCATTTTTCTACAAATCTTATACAAATAATGAAAGTAAATGCTATACGAGTTGAATGTAATATTACAACAGGAGCTTATATAAATGGTCAAAAAGTACATACTATACATGAATTTTTTCCAAGTGTTCCTCCAGGATATAAGATTATAGAGATTCCAGCAAACGTCATTTACCTTCCAGTCACCGTGAAGACAATACATAATATTCAACTTCGATTAGTAGATCAGAACGGTGATATTGCTAATTTTAGAGGAGAGACAATAACAATTCGTTTACATATAAAATCAGTGTAATGGGAATTATTCACAATCATAAAAAAAGAAAAGTTGGTGGTAGCTATAAAAATCAATCAACATGTGTAATGAAGAACAGTGTGAATGTAACTCGCAAGGTGTTAACACCTCAGAATCTAATATTTCTGAAGAAACTTGGTCTACGAATCAGACATCAAAAATAAAGAAAAAGAGAGGTGATAAATTCTTTATATTCATTTTGAGTTGTTGTTATAAGAAAAATGGACGAAATTCTTAGCATTCCAGCTCCAGTGAACTTTGATGAATCTATAGCTAATTATGAAATTCATAGTCATCAGCCATATGTATCATCATCTTTTAACAACAGCGATGAAATTCGGATTATAGTTCAAAATCAAGATTTATCTATTTTACCGAGCAGCAGTTCTTTACATATATTTGGACGCATGAAGCAGAGTGGTGGAGACGTTTTAACAGAAAATGTTTCTCTTGTTAATAATGCTATAGCCTACTTGTTTGATGAAATTCGTTATGAATTAAATGGTATTGAGATTGATCGATGTAAATATGTCGGCCATACTTCAACAATAAAAAACTTGGTTTCTCTAACTCCTTCTCAACTAAAGCGTGTTGGAAATGCAGGTGTCTTTGAATATTCTGCTTTGGATTTAAAAATGACTTTAGAAAATGGTTATTTTAATATAACAATTCCACTCAGTATGATTTTCGGTTTTGCAGAAGATTATAAGAAAATTGTTGTAAATGCTAAACATGAACTAATTTTGATAAGATCAAGAAATGATATAAATGCTGTTATTCAAACAGGAAATCTTAACAATAATGAAGAATTTAAAATCACAATTAATAAAATTGAATGGTTAGTACCATATATTTTACCATCTGACGGTAATAAAATTAAATTATGAAAATTTATTGAGAAGGATCCATTAATTTCTATGAGTTTCCGATCGTGGGAAATGTATGAGTATCCTTTACTTCCAGCTAGTACAAGAGTTATGTGGCAACTTAAATCATCATCTCAATTAGAGAAACCACGATATGTAATTGTTGGATTTCAAACTGGGAGAAAAAATCAACTTAAGAAGACATCCTGTTACTTTGATCATTGTAATATTATAAATGTAAAACTCTTTTTGAACTCTCAATCTTACCCTTATGGAAATTTAAATCTAAATTTTGATCAAAATCAGTATGCTATATTATATGATATGTATGCAAACTTTCAATCTTCTTATTATGGAAAAGATTCAGAACCTACTTTAGCGATTGATACTTTTAAATCCAAAGCACCTTTAATTGTTATTGATTGCTCGAAACAAAATGAGTTTTTAAAGCAGTCTTCAGTCGATGTACGTTTAGAATTTGAAGCAAGAGAAAATATACCCAACGATACAACTGCATATTGTCTCGTTATACATGATCGTGTAGTACAGTATAAACCAATCAGTGGGATTATTAAAAAGTTATAAGGAGTGGAGAGGGAAACAAGTGGTGGGGGTAAAGTGGAGATGTATATAAGACATATTACTGAAGCAGATACTCATTTCTATTCTAAAATGGAGTTTATAGTAGACGTTCAAGGTTTTAAAAAACCCTGCAATGAGTTTATTTTCAAAGAGTTGGCTATAGTTCCTCTGGAGGCAGATGCTCAACCAAGAGTAAACAATATATTTAAGCTTCGAAAATGGTTTTTGAATGTAACTAGTGAACTTAGAAACTTCTCAAATGGTATCGACGAAGTGGATGATGTGAATACTAATTTGAAATCATTTTATGAAAATTATGAACAACTATTGTAATAAGTTTGAATTTCTATATATATATATATGAATAAATGAATTTTATAATTTTAAAAAATGTTGTACTTCTTTCATCATATACCTACTCCTTTAATATTATATACTTGAATTGTTTTTCCTTTAACTTTTATAAAAATTTACTTGTATAATTTTATAAAATAATTTTTATTTATTTGAAAATGGTTTATAATATGAAGGTGAGATAATAAAAGAAACCATTTAAAAGTAATTTTTTTAATTAATTAACACTTATAAATATTTACATAATTTTTTTTTACAATATAGCCTTAGAATATATATTTTATTCAAACTCAATAACATTAAATTTACCACCAATATATTTTAATCGCAACTTTTCCGATTGAACGGCTTCTTCCATCATTGTGAAGGAGGTAGGGTCAGCTTCAAATAGTTTTGCGAACCTTGCCGGAAGAAAAGTCGTAAATGCTGCATCCAGGTCGACAACAATCCTAGAACCATATTTGGTCTGCACCTTGTTTATTTTAGTTACGTTGTATAACTCATTTACGGTCAACTCAGAAAGCGGCTTCGTTGGCAGAAATCTCTCCATTCGACCAGTAGCGTTAACTTTTTGGAAGTCCATTGTTATAATATCTGTAAACAAAGCAAAAAAGAAAGGTTTTTAATATTAAATTTAAAAAACAAATTTGGAAAACAAAATTTTTCAATATAAGAAAGGAAATTTACCTATCAAATAAGATGATGCTTTAATTTTTAAAGCTGCTAGTACTGCTAATGTTTGCTGTAGAAGCTGAAGCTGCTGATACTGATGAAAACTGTAACAGAAGTATCGAATCGTGGATTCCAACCTACCTTATATCCTTCAAACCCCACTCTTCTTCAACTCCCACTTTTTACCCCCACTTTAAAGATGCGCACGCAACTACCTCCACTTTAAGTTAAAAAGAAGAGTCATTTGGAAGACATGTTCAAACTTGTATAAAAAAGAAATGACGTCACCAAAAGGATTCTTAAAAAATGTCTTTGTTATTATTAACAGGCTGGTTAAAATCTCTCTGAAGATTTTTTTTAGACAATGTCTGTATTCTATTCAAGTTGCAGGTTAAAACTTGTATTACGATTTTCAAACAATACTATTGTTATTTGGAAAATAGGCAAGTTGAAACTTGCTTACATATTTATGGACAATACATTTATCCCTACGGTGCTGTAGTGACAGTGAAGCTTCCTGCATGAGTCAGACAGCAAGGTCTGACGCATGGAACTATCCACTCACTCAACGCGGTAACCGTACGCGCACCTCCGCTACGCACTGGGCCTTACCACTCCACCCACCACCACCCACTCCCACTACCCAATACGTCTGCGCGGTATCTCGTGAACGCTTGGTCCCTCGCGGTTCTCTATACGATTTTTGAAATTTCTGGTTTATGCAAAGTGGGTGGTGGTGGGGGGTAGTATATAAAATATATATTTAATGGTAAAATGGGGGTGGGTGGGTGTGGGGGGTGGTTAAACTTAAAGCAATGCATTTTACATAGGTAACGGGTGAGTGGGTGGTGGGAGGGGGTGGTTGCAAAGAACAATACAGGTTAGGTAGAATGTAAAAAAGGGGGTGGTGAAAGTGGGTGGTATTTATATATTCCACGTCTAAAAGGGTGGAATTTGCATAACACTTAAAGAAGGTGGGAGAAAAATGGGTAGTATTTGCATAAACTGAAAGAGAGAGGGAGAAAAGTGGGTGGTATTTGCATAAACTGAAAGAGAGAGGGTTAAAAGTGGGTGGTATTTGCGTAAACTGAAAGAGAGGGGGTTAAAAGTGGGTGGTATTTGCGTAAAATGAAAGGGTTAACAATAGAAAACGTATGCAAATTAGGGTTATGCAAATTAAAAGAGTTAAATAATTTGCATAAATGCAAATTAAAAGGGTTAACTAATTTGAATATATGCAAATGAGGAACCCCCACCAACGGCTGTTAACTTACCCTAGGGGTCGGTAAGTAGGAATCTACTGTGCAAATGAGAAACCCCCACCAACGGCCGGTAACTTACCCTAAAGGTCGGTAAGTAGGAATCTACATTATCGACACGCCGTAGAACCGGCCTAGCTATACTACTCACATTTTTAGCCTTCGCACTTTAGGGGTCGGTATGGGACCACCCTCCCCTATTCAAAAGTTTATTGCAACGAATTTTTAACAGTTCAAAAAATCATTTCAATGCATACAAAATTTCAGATTCCTGATATTCTTATTGTGCAAACAAATAGGGGAGAATGAGACAAGTCGTCCAGGTGTCAATATTTCCGAAATGTCGAAATTGTCATAAGTATTGTTTACAAATTTTTAAGAACCTTCTTCAATTTTTGTAATTTAACATTTTAACTTGTTTTTATGCAATATATACAGCAAAAGATTTTTTAGTTACGATCAACAATCACTATGATAGAAATTCAAATTTATATTTTTCGAAATTTTAAAGCATTCTTAAGTAATATGTCAAATAACCATCTGTTTTCTTTTATTTGAATCATATAGACTAGATTTGTATTCTAAATGCTGTTTCAAAAACATTGACACACTTTAACAATATAAATATGGATAGTTCTACAAACGAAGAAAGAAAATGAAGATAATTTTGGCACATTTTTTTACATTCAGAGTTTAAAAAGTAGCTTAAATTCAAGTAAAATTATAAAAATTACCTAAAAATGTCTAGTCAAAACACAAATTGTAAATTTTACATAATTTTTCGTCTTAAAATTGTTTTAAAAAAACAATTGTGACGCGCTCCGAAGAAAGGTACCTAAGAAACAAAAAATTTGAGGTTATGTTTTTAATTTTTCAAGTAAAAATACAGAAAGAAAATCAATTAATCTATTGTGAATATCAGAAATAATTCTAAAACATTGAAAGGTTGCAAATAGATTATAAAGAGTAATAATCATTTTATATTCAGTACAATGAGACACGCTAGGAAACTAAGAATTTAGGTCTTAAATACTTATTTTTTTAAACCAAATAATGCACTATAATTCTCATTAAAATAGCACTAAATCATTTGGCACATGACTTTTTGCCATTTCGATAATACTATTCTATTAATTCAGATTTAGAAAATAAAACAGGATAAACGTATATAACGAGTTTCTATAAAAATCTGATTCAATATATATTTAAGAAACTATAATTTTTTGTCTTAAAATATGGTAAAATTTTAGTAATTATTGTAAAATTTCTCAAAGTCTTGAATTTTTTAATAGAAAAATAATTTTAATATTAAAATGAATTTTAAAAATTTACAGATATACAATAAGAAAATACAATAATTGAGGGTCTAAATAAGAAAACTGGCTACAAAGCACGGTTGAAAGACAGCCACATTCAATCATGTATTACAGGCAATTATGCTATCCAGACCCTCAATTATATTAAGATGTTTTCAATATATCTTTTTTATAAACTCTTCTATTACATTATAAGAGAATATAATCAAGGTTAACCCATCTTTTAACTTTTGTTTATAACTTTTTCCTAAAACTAAATTTAATCACTTGAAATATATTGTTGGAAAGACCTGTTTAAAAAGTATATTAAAAAATGTTCCTAAATGCAAAAATATTCCTATAGAAACTTTTCTGCTGTACATAAGATACAAAGAAACAGATTTTTTTAAAAAACATCTCGCTACATTAATATTAACATTTTATTTGTTCTCTCTAATCCATGTTTTTCCAGATTGTAAGGAACCGTGAATCTTCGGACAATCATATTCTTCTTGAGTAATTCGTTAAACTTGTGATTGTCATATTCTTTTCCATTGTCGGTTTATAGATACTTAATCTTTTTCCTTTTTTAAGTCTCCATGAATAATCTCAAATTATTGAATTTGTCTATCGCTTGACTCTTTTTTTACCATAAATATCAGAGCAAATTAGGTCCCCTATCCCTGCCGGAAGAATAGACTGAAAAAAGACTGAAATTGTACTGGCCTACAGTATAATTTCAGTCCGTTTTTTTAAATGTTTCGGTAGACATTTTTAAAGTCCTTTAACAATTGTTTCAATTGTAGGTTATGTCAACAAACCATTGTTAACAGTTTGGAAGTGAAAATAAGAAAAGGTTAACAAAATTTTCAACGAAATTCCCGTTAAGTTTTAAATTTATATTGCAACCCCTGCTTTAACAATAGACCCGAAAGCCTATTGCTGTATGAGATTATAATTTTATGGCTTAAAAAATTTACAATTTAAATAATTTAATTTTCAAAACAAAAAAATTTGAATCTGTGATGTTTTATGATTACAAGTATCTAAAATTCATTATAAAAAATATTTAATTAAAAAAGTTATAAACTATCTCGCAAACTCTAATTGTTACGTAAAAACGGATATTATTTTTGAATTTTGATTAACATGAATATTTAGCATACACGGAAAAGTTTTCGAACGAGCTGCGTTCTCCGCGCGTAGAGAAGGTTTCCTAAAAGAGAGAAGGCATATTGCCTTGTAAATAGGTGAGCTTCTTTCTCTACTGGGAACGCTGCCCACCCAGTGCTGGACAAGCTGCGCTGAAAGTCAGTGGTACATACACGACTGGTAGAGCAGCTCGTCCAATGATGGCCTGCTGCGTTACCCTTTTGCGACTACTGCTCCACCAGATGTGAATTTGCACAGCGTTACTAGAACAAATAGAGTTGCTCGCCCAAAAACTTTTCCGTGTACATAATAATTACTTGTAAAGAATCTGAGTTCTTGAAAAACAAATATAGTGTTGAAATATAAATAAAATTTTTTTTTAACATTAACAAAGAAATATTCGTCCTTCAACTTAATGACGGTCTAGCCATAAACATCACCGATAGCGACCCTTTTGCAGATAATTTTTCCCAATACAATTTCAGTGCTAAAACGGAGCAAATTTTCACTGAAATAGCACTGAGCCCTCAGTACTAATTCCCCAGTACAATTTCAGTTTATTCTTCCGGCAGGGATGGCCGTAACACGTATGGAAAACATTCAATTGAAAAAGAAAAACCAGTCATTTTAACTTGAAGAAAAATAGTATACTAAATATTTTCATTGACACGTTGACCCTGATACCTTTAACTGTTCCTGTTTTTATTTCTGACTTGTTTTAACGACCACTTTGTTCACTTTTATTCACAGATTTATCAGAAATCATTTAATTTTCTGTAGAACTTCGATTCACATTCTTTCGTGTATCGTATGCTTCAATAACTTTTATGCGAAACATTTCAAAAGGAATAATTCGTCCTGAAAAGTCATTACACATTGAAAACAATAGACACGCTCTACCGATTGCTATAAAAAAATTATAAATTTTAATTGTTTATATTAAAAACTGCAGATAATACCATTTTCCATTTGTAAAATTGTTAAAAAACAGGCCTAAAATTTTGATATTTGAACCTATGTACATAGATTCAAATTTCAATGGACATATATATATATATATAATATATCAGTTTCGATCAGTATACACTGTAAAAAATTTAGGGAGTTAACGGACTCGGGAGTTAAATTTTTCGAGTTAAAAACCAACTCCAAAAAAAGGTTAATTTACTAACTCCCTTCTTTAACACCTGTGCGAGATATTTTTCCATGAAGAGTTAGCATTTAAGTGTTAAATTTTAACTCTCTTGATTTAACTCCCCTGGCATTAACTCCCCAATGGATGCGACTTATATAGAATCCCCTGGGGAGTTAAAATTTAACTCTCTTTTTTTACAGTGTATATAAAACTCTTTATTAATTAAACATTTTTTTATTAGAATTTTTTTATTAATTTCCATCTTGTAAAACTTAAAACAGTGAACATTTAAACTGTATCAGATGAAAAATAATCATTCGACCCATAAAATACGAAATTACTAAAATATAGGAAGCATTTAAAACATTATGACGTCTTAATTTTGAAATGCATACTTTTCACAAATTATAACTTCATAATGGTTCATATTCCCTTAAATGTTTTTAAAATGTTCTTAAGTTATACTGGAACAAAGTGGGATTTTTTACAATTTACTGTTCAAAAATGTCTACACAATTTTCGACCATTTTAAGCGTTCTTTGACTTAAATTAAAAGGGAATAAATTTCTGAGACATACCTTGAAACAGATTTTTAATTGTTTATAACATTTAAAAATTAAAAAATTAATACAATTTTGTAAAAAAGGATGTGTATTTTTTATTCCGTTATTGCACATGATCTAAATCAATTCAAATTAATCCAATATATGACCACCAGACAATTAATAAAACACAAAATATTTTATTTAAATTATTATAAATAATATTATTTAATGAATAGTTAGTTTTTGTTCTTTTCCACTAAAAATTCCTTTCACATTTTCTTTTTAATATAAGTTAATTTAAAGCATATATTGAATTATTCTTAAATAGTTAATTTTTGTATGTAACAAATATTCAAAATTTTCTCAAATAGTAAAAATTTCACAGCCTATTTAAGATAAGAACTTATACTAAGGGTGAATGCATTTTTGCGATTTTTAAATTTAGCAGTCTTTAAAATAAAAAAATTTCGTCATAATTCGTTTTATTCCTTGCTTCGCAACAGCATTCGTTTATACTCGAAGTGACAGTTGCGGGAGGAAAAAGCGGTCTTATGTCTATCTTCCGGATGTGTTTCCACCTGGTGGAAACCACTAGCGAGATCAAACACCGTAAAATACCGCGCACTGCCCAATTTATCAAAAACTGAAATTATGCTCGGAAGTGGAAAAGCATCGCCCACAATGGTCTCATTTAGGGCCCGATAATCCACTACGATTCGCCATTTCTTTTCCCCTGATGCATCAATTTTTTTTGGGGACGATTAGTAAAGGCGCGTTAAACGGGGAATTTGAGTTATCAATTATTCCACTGTTGAACTGCTTTTTGAGCTGGGTGTCAATCTGTTCTAGGGCTTCAAAAGGGGACCGGTATTGCTTTTTGTGAATCACCTTATCATCAATGGTAGGTATCCTATGTTGAATAAGGTGAGTGCAGGAGAGCATTTTGCCATTTAAATGGAATATATCGGCATAGTCCTCCGCCCATTTAGTAACGACCTTTCGTTCTTCGGGGGAAAAATGAGCAATATATAGGGCGTTCTTTACCTTAATTACTCTTTCCGCATAAGTTCGATTTGCTTCTTGGACCTCTAATTCGGATTCGGTTAATTCTTCCCCTGGGAACTTGCAAAAGTCGAAGGGGGTCAATTTTTGGGGGTGAGTCTTATGTCGATGTCTTCTTCGGTAGTGTTAATTGCCATTGCATGACATACACCATTGCTATTAGATACCACCGCCTCACCGAGGTAAAGCTCATTGGGAGTTTCTATCCGAGGAAGGTATCCTTGTTTTAACTCAGAGGTTATAGTGTCAATCGCTATTGGAGTTCGCGTACGGGATGTAATGCGCAGAACTCGAGCAAAAGGCTTTATTTAAGATTTTAGGACCTTTCTTGCTTCCAATAATTCCTTATCAACAAATGGGATAGGGGTCACTGGATCAGACACTGTAACCAGTGTGTTGTGTCTGAAAGAAATTTGGGCTTGTTCTTGTCGAAGATAGGGCCGTCCAAGAATTCCGTGAGTAGAAATCGGAAAATCATCTTCGACCACATGGAATTCTACAGGCCCACTAGCAATCGTCAAGTTTATTGTTCCGAGTGTTGTGACGGCATGGTTTGTAATTCCCGTAATCTCAATACATTTGTCCGCAACAAGTGTGAGTTCGGGTTTCAAAGCACATAATTTCACAATATTGGTATCGGAACCTGGGTCTACTAAGAATCTGACTCCCGTGTGTCTACATTCTGGGGTCGTGAGTTGAACTACTGGGGAGTCCTCTGCTTCTGACTTTGCTCTAAACACCCTACTGTGTTCTCCGCAAAATGGACGTTTCTCGGACGCTGAGGAGTTGGGCTCGCTGTCGCGTCCGGGCGGCGAGCCGACTGATAGTTTAAATTGTCGGTAGTTGCCGGGGATACTGGCCTTGGGGGAGGAGTAATTGTACGGTAGTTTTGGTTTTGTCTACGGTAATTGCTCGGTGCAGAGGAGGGATCCATGGGTGGTTGTAAAGGAGCAGGTTGATAGGGCGGATTAGGGTAGTATGCAGGGTTTTGAGGTGAAACTACCGCTGGATGATATGGAAAAGCTGGAGGGTATTGGGGCATCATGGATTGATAGAAGGATCCAAGTTGTTCTGGAGTGAGATGTAACATCTCGGAGGACGCATGTTTTGACGAATAGTTAGAACGACTTGGTTCTCTATCTGTTTCTGACCTTTGCTTTATCACCGTAACAGGTTTTTCCATTTGCCTCGAAAGGGACTAGGAGACCGTGGCCTATCTTCTGATCGCGAAATGTGATAAGATGATGAGCGTGATTTCTCAGTATAATTTTCACGATCCTCTGCGTGGATAGCGTATTCCAGCGCCTCATCCAATGTCCTAGGATTTCTAGCATCAACAAATTTGGACACCTCCGTAGGGAGTCCTCTTACAAAGGAATCAAGGGCACATTCGAGAATAGGTTGGAGAATGATGTTGCTTTCTGATCGCTCACGAATTCTGTCGTCATCCCTAACCTTCCTGTACATTCGGACATATTTCGGCTCGAGAGCATGCCGTGCTCCACTAATTAACCCTTGCAAGCGATCGAAATAATCATTTGCAGTCTCAGATTGCTTTCGTCTCAGTGTTATTATGCTTTCAAAATACCACTGATATTTTTTTGTGGGAGCAAATCGTTTTTTTAAATGTTCGATTAGTTCGTTGAGATGATCGAAATCTTTATTCTTGCAGCTGTCCCAAGCCGCTCCATGTAGCCGGCTTAGCACAGCTTTAAAGGCTCTTTTAAAGGCGGATTTCGGCCATCAAAAAGAGGAATATCATTTGCACTCTTTCGCAAATTGAATCGATCGAGGGCTGTGACAAAGCTAGCGTCAGCATTTGCAGTGACATTTCGACCCGTTGCATTCGGATCCCGTTCGTTGTTTGGGGGACCATTATTTCCTTCGGTAGAAATGGTTATATATGGGTATTTTATACTTATGATTTTACAAATTAATAATTAATACTTACGTCACTACACTAGGAGGTGGAAAGAATAGAAAAGAAGAAAGTAGGAATAGTAGTGTATTAGTGTTTTTCAGTTCTCCACCGCGAAAATTACTTGTTCCTTGAGTCGAAAAATTTCGGTGGTCAATTATCTCTTATTGTTTTTTTTTGTTTGTTTATTTCTTGAGGTTGGTTCATTTTGTTAAATTGAGAGAATTGAACATTGAATCTTTGTCCCTGTGTTTTTTTATAACAAAAACAGGTGTGCAAAAGGGAGAACGTGCCGTTGACTTTGTGATTGGATTCATATTGTGAGGTTGAATTTACAATTTAAAATCCTACATTGATTGTTCCAATTCAATAGATGACTTTGTGAGAATTGAATCTTCACGGAGACGTAGAACAATTACATAGTAATTCTTTTAAATTGAAATTTTTTTTTATTTTGAGATTTTAATCTAATGTTAGAAACTAGCGAAACAACGTGGACGTGTGAGATGCCCACCTTAATTAGAGTCCTGAGTTGCATTAAGACGATTCCGTCTTTGATTTCGGATCCTTTCTCTCATTTCGTCTGTAATTAAGATTACCCCTGGGGGTGGGGGAATAAATTCAGGTTGAATAGGAAGTTGGTATATTGGAGGGGGAACAATATCCGGAATTAGTTTCTGATAGCACATTGATCAAAATTTAATTCATAATGGAAATATTGAGTGTCGGATTTTGTAAAGAACAACTAGAGGATAGCCAACTCAATGCAACTCACTCGCCCTAATATTGCGGGGGCCGCTGGCCAGATGTGAGAATAAAAAGAATCCACGACCTGGAAGCACACCATTTGATTGTAAACTTGGAGATATATTATTCCAATAATGTCCACGTAGGTGTTGTTAACGCAGTCTGCAGTTGGATGACCTTGAATTGGGGAGCCTGGTTTTAGAGCAGTTTCACAGATATAATTATTTTTATAACCAAAATCTATGGAGACGGTAACCACTTCGCCTTGCAAAATTTCCGAAGTAGCAAGGGTACTTCCGAAGTGATAGGAATTTTCGGGAATAGTCATTGAAAGAAAATAGTAAAGGATTTGTTTTTTTCTTTTGTTTGCGGGAGGGGGGGTATCAGTAACCCCGCTCGACACTGGTTCTTCGTCCGATAATTCCTAGGATGTAAGACCAGGCGTAAGAATAGGAAGAGTCGATCACATGGAAACACACTTCCCGCTCTTCGATCAGAATATATACCACGCCCAAAACATCTTTATGAATGTTGTCAAAATAACCCCCGGTTGGGTATTTTAGTATGGGGCAATCTGGGCTCAAAGCCGTTTGGCAAATGAAATTGTGTTCATAAGACGGGTCTATTAGAAAAAACACTGCTTCATCTTTTAGAAGATCTGAGGTGTTCACAATTGTATTCGGTTGACTAAAGCCTTCGAAATTAAACATAACACAAGAGGGAATTTGATATGGTTATTCCTTTCGATTTCGCGACGTTTGTTTGCTCTCTTCAAGTTCGAGGTCAATTTCTACAATAGGGACTTGTGGTCGAATTGGTTCTAATCTAACGGGTTCTAATTGTCGAGAGACGGGTGTAATCTTACAATTGGGTTGAAATTTTGTTAGAGGTTTCGTAAATTTATTACCTGGCTGTTAAAATTTTCAATGCGTCTGACTCTCAGTTGTAAGGTGGGAGTATCTGTGAGAATGTCAGCAGATTGTACCAACGTTAAGGAGAGCCTTTTCAAATCGTGGTTGTTAACAACTGTAGTCTTATGAAACGGAAATTTTTGATTAAATACAACAAAATAATTTAATTTTTTCGAAATCTCCTTTTCAGAAGTTAAGGTGTTTTGGCGGGGAATATTAGTTCGCCCTAAAGGATTTTCAAAAGAAACTGTATGAAAAGTTTCAAGGTTTAAAGATTTCGCTGGAGTAAAGTTTGTAACCTTACTTTTGCGGTTTCGTTGCGTTGAACGATGACCACGCCGCCTAAATTTATTAGGCATTACCAATGATTTCCATAATCACTAAACAATTTATAATTTTTTTTTATTAAGCTCTCTTCTATTTCTCATTAGTTGTTTGAGTTCAATGTTTAAATTTTTCGAGTCGTCATCAACAACCTTTCGATCGGAGAGCCAAGGTAAATTAGAAATGGGTCATCATCAACGACGAGTCGGAGAGCCAAACTTCTAATTTATTTAAAACAAAGAACTCTTATTTTCTGATGGGACATAGAAGAATAAACAAATAATTAAGATAATTAATACTAAAATAATAATTAATACTAATTAATAATAATTAATACTAAAACCAGTGTCTTAACCCTTTCGTGCCCCCCAAGAAACCAGTGGATGGATTTTGATGAAACTTACCCCTTGGGGGTTTTTGGGGTCGCTGATTCCGAATCTGAGGTCAGATTTCCAAAATTCAAAATGGCGGATCCAATATGGTGGACTTTTTTTTAATTGCTTATATTTGCTCGAAACTTACCCCTTGGGGGTTGTTGGGGTCGCTGATTCCGAATCTGAGGTCAGATTTCCAAAATTCAAAATGGCGGATCCAATATGGCGGATGCTGTTTTAAAAACTTAATTGAATTAGTTCGAAACTGATAACTTTGGGGTTTTTGAGGTAGTATATTTAGAATAAAGAAAATTTTATAAATGTTGATATGTCATTTTTTTCAATTTTCTTTATGATATGTCCTATAGGTTAGTAATTTGTTCACAAAATATTTTTGAATTTTATAAAAAATTATCCGAGGGGGAGGGGGGTAAAAATTATGAACTTTTGCGTGACCCACTCTACTTTGAATATTTATTATTCTGAAAAGAAGCAATTTTTAAAAAAGTTGCTATATTGTTTTTTTAGCGTTTTTCATTAGCTTTCGAATGGCATAAAATATTTTCAAAAAAATTGTTATTTTGTCACAAATTTTGAAAAAATAAAAATATATTTTCACTTTTCTCATCTTTGGATCATTTTTTTCTTTTATATTTTATTTTTAAAAGAAAGCTGAGATTTTTTTCTGACGAAATACTTAATTTCCAGAAAATCGTTTTTTTTATTTTCGAGTAATTAATTTTTGAATATTGCCATTTTGAATTTTGGAAATCTGACCTCAGATTCGTAATCAGCGACCTCGAAAACCCCCAAGTGGTGAGTTTCAAACAAATATAAGCAATTTAAAAAAAAGTCCGCCATATTGGATCCGCCATTTTGAATTTCGGAAATCTGACTTCAGATTCGGTATCAGCGACCCCAAAAACCCCCAAGTGATGAGTTTCGAGCAAATATAAGCAACTTTGAAAAAAGTATTTTTCTTAACATTATACCTATTGTTTATAATAATTATTATTGTTATATGCCATTTATTATTTTTTTACATGTAATAGTAACCCTAGTGAATAAATCAAGCCAAACTATTTGTTGTTTCGTTGAAATGCATAAGAGTTATAACATATTTTGTAGGTGGTACATATATGTACCGGAGGCACGAAGGGGTTAATTGGTTAAGTCGTCATCGACAACCTTTCAGTTGGAGAGCCAAAACCCAAACACAGAATAAGTCATCATCAATAACCGAAGTTGGAGAGCCAAATTCTTAGTTTCTGTGAGACAGAGATTCTTATGTATCTAAAAAAAAAATTTTTTCAAATTGCTTAGTGAACCACTGGGTCATATTACTACAATCATTAATTTTTTTAATAAGATGGTAAAATAAATAATTAAAGGTAAGAAAAGAGAAAATAGAATAGAGAACTTTTATTAACTAAATGTTAAATTTTGAAAATACAACAAACTGACAGAGTCGAAACTCTGATTATTCTGTAGGTAAGAAAGAAGTTTAGGATGCATTTAGATTAAATTTCTTAGTTTATTATAATCTTTTTTTTCATTTAAAAATGTGCATACAGGAAATGTAGAAAGTAAAGTAAAACATAAGATACATAAGAAAAAGAGTTACTTATTTTGAAACGATACGTCGTTACTTACAGTAACCGCAGAGTTGATCCTTCGGAATTACAAAATCCTCCGTCGGGCAATTTGAAAATGTTGTTTCTCTTAAATTTTGTGAACAAAATACAAGGGTAATTTGTGAGCCAATCACGCCAGGACAACACGGGTGCTACACGCACGGACCGGAAGGTACAAGACAAAATATTCGATTAAAGAAATATTCTTTAATGGAATATTTCACCTGGGTAAATTTCAAGCCGACTCTTTCGGCCTATGAACTTGCCGGGTGCAGGACCAGGGAGAAGTTATCAGCAAGACTTGAGGGATAATACTGCTCAGAGTTAGACAATTAGGCCGGTCCCTACCCCTTGCCTCCTGATTAATGTGGGATTAATTCATTAGTGTTTCAGGTGTTGAAAGTAGGAGAATTCTCTCGGACCCAGGGGAAATCGCAAAATGCTGACTCCGGAATGCACGACGATTTCCGTGAGAACGGAAGTTGTCCTGAATCCGATACATTTCGGGTTCGTATTTTTTTTTAATAATTGATAATTATAATTATTAATAATTTCAATTTACAATCGTCAGGCGTGATGACGGCACTGCTATTTTTGTTAATTAGCAGTATAATTTAATAATTAATTAACCAGAATTGCTATAGGTGAATTCTAATTCTGGCATGTGATTCCTTCCTCATTAAAAAATAAAATGAGGAATCAATGTTTCAAAAGCACGTGCGTCTATTGTGATGTTGTCATCGGCAGTTTGTAGGCCCGAGGGGAGAGGAGAAAAGTCTATAGGGAATGAGGCAGCTAGCCGAGACCAACGTAATTGCATCTCTATTAAGTTCCGCTACGCGAGAGTCCAAACCTGTGTTTATTCATGCCAACGGATCTCGCATGTAGATACATGTGTGTAGCCCGTATTGTGGCGCACGTGTCTAAGTCTCACAAATGCCTTGTTCGTTGTTACAAGGTTTTGAATTTTACTATAACATTTTTTCTTTCGAGACATAAAAATATTTATTTCTTTCGCTCTTTTCGGCATTCTTTTATACTTCCTAATTTCCTTGAGCATTGCTACAATTTTGTTGTTCGCTTATTAGCTTCGCAACGTTGAAGCAAGGCTCATTTTCGATTTTATTTCTAAAAGGAATATTTTAATTGAGAGTATAAAATACTTCTCTTTAATTTAACATAGCTTCGAACTCAAACATTTATGCTGACAACGCCGGTCTTATCAAGGTGTCGGGTGTCTCGCAGCAAGGTCCCAATGCTGTGCAGCGAGTCTTGCTGCGAGAGAAAATTATAATATTTATTAGGCGGCGTTGTCCGGTCTAGAAAATTCCATTTTATTTATTTTCTTTTATTAGGTTCACAACACAAATAATACGTTGAAAAAGCTGAAAGATTTTGATATACCTGAAGTTGTCGATGTTGAGCTTAGACAATATTTTTTTAAAAACACTAACTCCCTTTTTATTGTAAGAACCAATATAATAAACCTTCAAATTTATTGGTCTAAATTTTTTCAAAATCGCTGTATTTATTTATTGGCATAAAAAGCAGTATTATTTATCTAAAGGCCGTAACAGTATAAGCATGTAAAAAGTGCCCTCTCCTGGATTGGATCCACATTTAGGAAAGAATTTTGACCTTTTATAAAAAAATTTCCACCAAGATTTAACCCCAAAAAAATTTTTATTTTTGAGTTAAACGATTTTTATGAAAATTCAAAAATTTTGATTTCCTCAAAAATGGTTGAACCGATTTTCATGAAATTTTTTTCACAATATAATATAAACAGTTGACAAAAATATGTCGACCAAATTCTAACAAAGAAAGTCAGTAAAAAGTCATAAAAATTAAAAAAAAAACATGTTTTTACCGAAATTTTGTTGCACAACCGCTATTTTTTTCTATAAAATTATAGCCATTTAAAAGTAACATAATATATTTTTTACAAAATGATTGAAAGGGTAGATGGGCACTTTTTCTAAAAAATATTTTCTAATCCTTTTTGTCTAAAGAAAGCGATTTCTAATTAAATCTGTTTTCTAAAAAAAAATTTTCTAAAAAGTTTTGATTGCTATAAAAAGTTTTTCTAATAAAATTATGATTTCTAATATTCATTTTCCTAAACCTTGTAAAATTCAATAATTTTGATAAAAGTTAGATAATTGTTAAAAAATTAAGATTAAGAAATAAAAGCTATTTTGCATATTTTCTGTATTTGAAATATTACAATTTTGTTCTCAAAATTTATAAGTTTCTTTATTTAAAAGTAGAATTTTTTTTATAAAATTACTATTTCTTATCACAATTTATTTACAAACTTCTGTTCATAAAAAAAAATAAATCATTTTTATACCAAAATTTCCACACGGAAAAAATTTTGGGTGCGCAGCATTATCTACGCTTACAGTAGCAGTGTGATATAGCGTGCTACTTGGGCTATAATTTCTATTTGTTAATTACGATTTCCAACTAGATTATTTAAAAATCTTGTTAAAAAATTTACATAATTTCTATTTTTTATTACAATTTTTAACGAAATTTCAAGTTTTGTTAGAAAAAATTTTTTTTTTAATTACCTTCATTAGGAAAAGAAATTCTTAGAAATCATGAGTGTAAAAAAGATAGGTATATATTGTTGTTATTTTCACTCTCATGATTTTCTGCTTTCGGTCGACGTATTCTGCTCACATGGGAGCGCACCCTTATTAGAAGAAAGAAAATTAGAAACTCGCCTTTATTAAAAAACAGTTTTTTAGAAAATAAAAAATTGGAAAATACGTTTTAAAAAAAATGTACTACAACCGATTGAAAGGGTTTTTATATTTTTGAGCAACATATTGTTCATATTATATTGTACAAAAAATTTTTTTTATGAAATAGTTCAACCATTTTGGAGGGAATCAAAATTTTTTAATTTTTTAAAAACATATTTTAACTCAAAAACAAAATTTTTTTTCGAATTGAAACTTGGTGAAAATTTGTTTCATAATAATTCCCTAAATATGGACCCAATCCAGGAGGGGGCACTTTTTACATGCTTTTATTATTAACTATTAGGGTTGCAGCCGCTTAGCAGCCGCTGACGCTTGGATAATCCCTTTACGTCCCCAAAGTCCTACTAAACCGCCTGACCTAAGCCCAAAGCCCCTTCCATAGAAACAGGACCGCGGCCAGTCCTTTAGTAGCGATTGCTGTCTCCTCAAGGAAGTAACAACCTGTAATCTGATATCGTTCCCTCACCAAAGCAGGGCATCGACACAGAATGTGAGCTGAGGTTTCGTTTTCCTCACCACATTTACGGCATTTGGGATCCTCGACGATGCCCATCTTATGCCTGTGATAGCGTAAATCTCCATGGCCTGTTAACAAACCTGTTATGATTTTCGCCTCTTTTCTATTAAGCTTGCGGAAATCCGCCGCTCTTTTAGGATTTAAGTTTTCCCGAATGAGTGCTTTGGCCTGTCTACAACCTGCAGCTGCCCGCCACTCTTTTTGGTGCTCTAGTGTCCGCCATTGTTTAAATTCCAAAGTCAGACACTTGTTGGAGACACCAACTATTGGTTCTGGTTCGATAAATCGTTTCCTAGCGCCTTCTTTGGCTAGTTCATCCGCTACGTTATTACCCTTAATTCCACAGTGTCCTGGGACCCAGATGAGGGTAACACGGTTAATTCCAGCTAGCCTGTTGAGCGCCTCGTGGCACTCTCCGACCAGTTGGGATGTCGTAACATATCGTTTCAAAGCGCAAATGGCTGCCTTGCTGTCCGAGGCAATATAGATATTTCTTTGGTATGAAGACGACTTTAGTGCCCCTTCACGCTTTTGGGACATATCCAAGAGTTAGACTTGCCCTGATAAGCCTTACCAACGGTCCGACCGCCTGATCCGTCGCCCTTTGCAAAAAGACAGGGAAAACGCCGTCTGGTCCGGGAGACTTATAAGGGCTAAAGGATTCCACGGCCCACCTGACCCTCTCGGCAGTCACGATTCCATTAGCCAACTGTCTCCGCGGCCTATATTCAGCCTGCGGTAGTTTACTCAGAGGCCAAGAATCGGGACCGCCCTTCTCAGACCTAGAAAAGCCTGGGAAATGGGTCTGGACCTGGTGAGCCAAAGTCTCCTCGTCCGACTCGGCAAATCCTCCGTTAGGCAGTCTTAAGGTGCCTAAAATTGCATCTGGGTTTTTTGAAAGCAGTTTGTCTAACCGCGCTGACTCTTTGCCCTTATCGATGCTGGAGCAGAAGGCAGTCCAGCTATCCTGTTGTGCCTTCCTTATTTCATTTCTATAGTTGTCCCTCATTTTTGCATATGTGGACCAACTGTCAGCCGTGCGGTATTTTTTAGCACGTTTAAATAACTTCCTGGTTTCTTTTCTGAGGTTTTCTAGCCTCTCATTCCACCAGTAGGTCTCTTTTGCCGAACGAACTTTCGTTGGTTTGCAGCTGTTCTCAAAAGCTGTTATTATGGCTGTTGTAAAAGTACCAGCCACCTCATCCAGGGTTTCATGATCTCTAATCCTGCCTGGTAATACAGAAAGTGTCTCCTTCAGCTCTGCGCTGTATTTAGCCCAATCCGTTTTCCTGGGATTACGAATCCACTTGGTTTCCGAAGGGACCACAGTCTCCAGCTCGAAGACTATCTGTAAATGATCAGAAAGTGAAGGTTCATTAGATACTCTCCATCTTCTTACCTTGTGTGCAATACTGCACGAGCAGAGGGTGATATCAATCACCTCCTCCCTGACAACATTACTGAATGTCGGTACCTTACCCGTGTTTAGAATATCCAGTCCTGTTCCCAATAGATATTCCAATAGCTCCTGTCCCCTTTGGTTGTTCTTTGAGCTCCCCCACACCCTGTGTTGTGAGTTAGCATCACAGCCCAACAAAAGGGGTAGTCCCCTCTCTGCACAGTAATCCACCAATTTACATACCTCATTTGGAGGATTAACTTTGCTATCATACGGAAAGTAAGCCGATCCAATGACCATCCTTCCGATACCCTCGAAGTTGGTCAATACCGCCATCAGGTCTCCAGTGCACAGGTCCAGCAAAGGTACAACATTAATGCCCTTCGTAAGGATGCACGCTCTTGGTTTGGTAGCCTTGGGGTCCCTGTAAACATTAAAGCCAGCCCCCCCAAGTCCCCTAATAGCACCTCGAACTAACCATGGTTCTTTAATTAGTGATATGCCAGTGTGCATCCTAGTCATGCCCCTCATCAAAACTGCTGAGGCGCCTTTACTATGATGCAAGTTAATTTGTTTAAGGGTAAGCTTACGGGCAGCCATTATGGTTGCTATTCACTTACCCCTTTTTCTTCAGACCCATCCTGACCAAGGCTAGCATGTAGGAGTAAGGAATCAAATTAGTACAGGGAGGTCTCCCGGTATCCCTGACCGCCGTTTACGACACCACCATCCACAGCGCCCCGGACAGATCGACCGTCCACCAGCCAGAGCCCCAACCGGACCGATCCCCCGAGCTTTACGGGTTCACAGCCCGGCCAGTACAGCCCAGACCAACGTCCGGCCGATCCGCCCGGGACACCCGGCGGCTTTGGTAACCTTGGTGCCATCCATCCATCGACACGTATCCGTACGTCTTAGATTGGGGGCAGAGCTCGCGCTCATTACTCTAGTTCCTTTGCCACGGAAACCAGAGGGACCGTTTCTTAGTTAAGGCCCCGCAGGCAACAGTCTCCTCCGCTTCCAGTGGTGGTCATTACTTCCCACCAATGGTCGCTTCCTCACCTTTCTACTCCCTCTGCCGCCCGGACGGTCCCTCCTTTACAAGGAGTGGGCCCTCACCGACAGACTACGAGAGAGAGAAAGGGGTCCAGAGACGTTGCCCGATTAGGCCCGTAAGCTTCCCCACCAACAACAAGGTCTTACGATCCCTAGGAGAAGTACATGCTTTTACTGCTACGGCATTTAAAGAAAATACTTACTCATTATATTTTGATAGTCTTTAAAGCGAATAGGAATGTAATCAGTTTTGCTGACACCAAATGGTCTCTTAGCGCCTACATTCCTTAATTTTTCTGGTGGCCAGTAGCCTGCTGCAATTTTGCGTACTCGGACACTAATCTGAGTAGCGCGCATGGCTTCATTTAAAAGATCAGAATTAATTTTCATTCCAGCATAGATAGTCTACAAATAAATATTTATTACTTATCAATTTATAGTAAATTTTTAAGTAATACAACAAAAAATGTTTATAATTTAATTTTTTAATATTAAAATAAATAAGAAATATAAAAATTTACGGACATAATAATAAAAAAGTAATACAAATAATTAAATAAATAATACATACAGTGTTAGGATCATGTTTAAAAATGTTTCAGTCTGTTGGTTTTTAAGATGTTCCTTAATCTCATTAATTCCAGCTAATACACCAGAATTTTCATTATCTTTTAGTTCTTTTATTACATTTTTTAAGGAACGTACTTCAAGAATCAGGTTCTCTTTTTCAAGTGTAATATTTACGACTGTCAATTGAAGTATCTTGTTTTGCGCCTTCAATTTCAAACATTTGTCACATATGGTCGCATCCTTCTTCTTAATCTAATAAAATATTTTTAAATATTATTCATTTAATACGTTAGGTTAAATAATACATATAGTGGAAAATTTTTCAAGTCCAGCAACCTCAAATAAACACAACAGGTTGTCGTAACAGTAGATTTTTGACAGTTAGTTGATACAGCTGGATTAGGCTCAAATTAAAAATGTTTTAAACATTGTTTGCACATTTGAAAAATCATAAAACAATCCTTCAAGAAACATAAATTAGGACAAAATTTGCTTCTCCCTGTTATATAATAACAATACAAATCTATGCGTGTAAATTATTAATCTATCTTTTACGTCCGATAAATAGTAATTATAGTGTAGGAGAACTACAATTAGGAGAAGTGTAGGCCCTGGTTAAAGAACCGGACAGATTTCGGACTAATCCGAAATTTGTCCGAAACAATGCGGTTTATGGTCAGGTTTTTGTCATCCGCAATTAATCCGGAAAAATACGAATTCTATACGGTTTGTGAACAACTAGTGAAATCGGAGTTGGTCCGATGAAGTCTGAAATTAATCAGGTAATTTTAACTAGTGAATCCGGAAATAGTCCGAAACAGTCAAAAGTTAGTCCGGACAATTTAGTAAATGTTAATAAAAAAATTATACAAGTTTTACATATTAATTATTATTACTTTATGCTACATTCATCATATTTTTCGATTTACCTATCGCAATTTTATTTACATTAACTTAAAATTTCTAACGCTTGGGGATTCGAACCTACACCTATCTAACATTATAACGCACCGAAATCAAATACACTAACCACTATACCACGCTCGCATGGAAGTTTACATTCATAATACAATTTATGAAGTGCCACAAAAAGAAATTACAAGAAACTAACACATCAGTGTTAATTTTAATATTGAAACAAGATAACTAATAATACCTACTAGTGAATTTATAAAAACAAACTGACTGCAGAATTAAATATTTTATTTACCGTAAGTAAATACCCTGAATAAAAAGTGGGACCGATTTCAGACTAATCCGGAATTTGTCCGCATCAGTACGGTTTATTGTGTAGTTTTTCACCATGAATTAAGTTTGAAATTATCTGCATTTTATACAAATTGTTTTTAATATATAAATTCAATATTATACCAAAATCATTCCTGATTAAGTCTTTGAATTGGATTGAATATGGATTGTTTTGAACTGTCTGTGGATTGTATATATTTACAAAATCTTATAATAATAAGACTTATTTTCGGACTGGGGTGTTTTGATCGGATATTATTCGGATTGACGCTGACTATTACCGAATTCTTTGCATACAGATTTTGGATTGTTCCATACTTGTTTCGGATTAAAATTCTTTTAACTGGATTAAATTCGGATTATTGCGGACTGAATTCCTATTCTTTGCATATTGATTTTGGTTTATTACGTGTTTGTTTCGGATTATACCTTTTTGTTGGATTAAATCCGGATTGTTGCAGACAATTTTCGGATTCTTATCATACAGTTTTCGGATTGCTTCGTACTTCTTTCTGAAAAGGATTTTGACACACTTAGTTTCAAATTGTTGCGGACTAATACCGGATTTCTTGCTTACAGTGTTCGGATTGCTCCAGACATTTTGCGGATAAAGTTTTTTTAACTAGATTAAACTCGGATTGTTGCGGACTGATTCCGTATTCTTTACATATTGATATCGGATAATTCCGTACTTATTTTAAAAGAATTCTTTACCGGTAATAAATTCGGATTCTCGCGGACTAATTACGGACTGAATTCGTAGACATTCAGGATTATTCCGGAGTGTTTTCGGATTCAGGTTTTCGTTCGGATTGATATCAGACTATCGCGGATCATTTTCGGACCTTTTTAGTACAATTTTCGGACTAATCCGTACTAATCTGTCTGTATTAAATCCGGAATTAGTCCGAAATTTTTACCAGGGGGAGAACAATATAATTTTTAAATCTGCTGCTCAAAATTAACCTTAAATTTAACTTGAATTTTAAGGGCAGAGAAGGTCCAACTTACAAATTTTTACCATTTAAAGGTTACCATTTATCTGTGCAAGATTCGAACATGTAATAGATGAGCAAGATAAAGAGATTTTGGATATTTGTTGCTGATTCACCGAAGATTAGGGCTCAACACCATGACTTGGACGAAATTTGAGGTTAAGCACATGCTTTTGTTATGACACTGCTGCCAACCGAAGAACGAGATTCGCACAGCTTATCGAATGAATTCTACGGACAGCACTGCTTTGTTACGATTGACAGCGTCGCAGTCGACAGCGACGATGTTACCCATTTCCTTGATTAACTACGATTCTCGATGGATTAGCGGGACGAAGGTTCTAATTTTGAGGTTATGTTGAGGAACGCTCAATTAAGTCAGAAACGCTCAGTGGATTAATTATTTGTATCTGAGGACTCAAGGTTGGATATTTATTGCCGGATAGTAAAAGGAGATTTTCTCTCGTTGATTAAGTAACAATAATGACTATTTATAATCTAAATGATAGCTATCATTTAGATTTAAAAATTCAACTTCTTCTTAATTAAAATAAACTCTCGGAAACTTACATCGTAAATCAAATTCGGTAGTTTGAGTTTAATCGCTGGTTAATTCTATTAATTATGTTACTTACTTACTTGAATTTCGGATAAATTTAGATGTTTTATTTCGTAATTTTGCTTGACTTATTGAGTCAATTTCGGAAATTATTAAGATCGAATGAGTGATTATCCAAGTCGTGGAATGTTTAATATTATATTGCGCTTCAATTGTTACCGTAAATAATTCAGATTTTTGAATCAAATATTGTTAAAAGCTTCAAATTTTGAGAATTATTGGATCAAATGGAAATTTTCAAATATATTATTTTATTATGAACTCTGTTGTCTGATTTGTAAGAGAAACCTCAGCATAGAGAAATGAATCCTCCCCATCTCCACTTATGTTAGCCGGACATTGAGTAAATCTTAACTCGAGACGATATAAATAATAAATCTTAGTTATGTTGGTTGTTACGACTGGTTCCTTTTGAACCTGGCGCCCAACACTATTTGGTTTTGTTTTGAATTCGGTTAATCGGTGAATTGGTTAGAATTATTATTATAGTTGAGAAGAAAACTATTTTTATATTCGTCAAGAATTAAGGTTGGAGTTGATAGTGTATATAATCATTGGGGAAAATTATCCTGGTGGACTATAGTATTTAACCCCAAATTAATTTATCACATCACAGTAAACAAAAATTTTTTTTTATAATTATGTTTATCATTAACGTTGTGTAATATTATTAATGTTCGTAACATGTATATATCATTTGTATATAAATTGTATTTGTGTTAGTGAAGTTCATAAAATTGTATAATAATAATAAGTGTATATACAACATGGACTAACAACGAAGAAAACAACTTTGCTAAACTATAAAACTGTTCCTATAAAAACAAAGAGAGATTGAAGTTAACTATGTTGACTAGAAAAATGGATAATTTTGAGTGTCTACAAGAAATTCTTGAATAAGTAAGCTTTTAATTTTTTTTTTAAATAAAATTTTTTTTTATCGACGAGTAACTAACTAACTTTTCAAAATATGCGAAAATAAAATTATAATTACAGCTACTAAATTTTAACAAGTTATGATAATAATCGCAATTGGAAAGTCGGGCCATAGTAGGGTCAACTATGAATGCCAGCCATAAGCCGAACAAATGTTCGGTCCAACTGTAGGCCAGAGTTTGGCCAACATTCAGTTGAAATTTGGCAACTAAATTTAAAAAAAACGTATTGTTTGTGTTGGTCGGACCATCCATCAGCCAGAGTCGGGTGAATTTTGACCGCAAAAAGTGAAAATACCATCTGTTGTTGATGGTCGGCTCAAAAGTTACGCAAAATTGTCACGACGATAGTGTAAACTATGGACGCCAAATTAGGGAAAACTATTTTTCAATGGTATTCCCCCTGACCATAAGCCATAGTTGGGCCGACCGTGGGGTAATTTTTGACCGCCAAAGTTAAAAAAAAAAAATTATTGTTGATCGGCCCAACCATGAGCCACAAAGTTGGGCCGACGGTCTGATTAACTTTGACAGCCAAAATTGAGAAATCTATTTTTAATGATAGGCCTTACACCATCAGCCATAGTTAGGCTGACGGTCCTGTACGGTTGTAGTTTATAAAGTTATCACGCTCCTTTTTAAAGACATTTAAACGTATAATATTCGTTAGTGTGTAGGACTGTGTTGTACGTTAGGTTGCAAGGTGAATCTCAGCAATAGAGAGCGTAAAATATTTTCATATGTATGTATTTATATATGTTTGTGTAAAGGTCAGTATGGGGTTTGCATTCTACTGAATTAATTTTTAAATGCTTTTTTCTTCAATAATATTGAATTAATAATGTATTTTTCAAAACTGTCTAAAACCAACAAATGTTAATCGGTTTCAGTATTATTTATTTTAAATTTTAGGGCAAATTAATTCTTAAAAAATACCTCAAGAACAAATTTTTAGTTCTTCATTGTTTATAATTTTCAAATTTCAATCAATGTTAACAAATTAATACAATTTTTTAAAAAAAGAATGTCTATCGCTACTGCGACTTTGTTCATTCTCTGCGGTTCTTCTGCGTCAATAGTTAAAATTAAAAACTATTCTAATGTCAAAGAATAAAGGAACAAATGTTAAAAAGTATTAAAAAGATTAAAAGGTTAAAAGATAAAATTGTAAACGGACATAAAAACAAAAATTAATCTATTACACAATTATGAAAAACATAAATATAAAGGTCAGAAAATCAAATTGTAAAAGACGAGTTAAATAAAAACACAAACAAATGAAATAGAAGAATAAATAAACAAATGTACAAAAGTCAGAAGAATAAAAATGTAAAAAGGACAGTATATAAACTATAAAAAATAATTGAAGTAAATGAAATAAATAATTAAAAACTATTCGCTCCTTTTAACTCTTCTCATTTACTTTTAGTCCTTGCGAGAGTCTTCTTCGCCTCCTCAAGGGCCGACCTGAAGACTCCGCATCCTCCGCTGCCTGCAATATGGGTGGTTGACACCTTATTGCCAAACTTTTCAGTGCACAAAAAGCAGCTTGCGTTCTTTTTGCAGTTGGAGAACCTGTGACCGGCCTCACCGCACCTAAAGCACGCAGCCGATCTGTCCTCCTTCTGGCATTTGGCACCAATATGGCCGTATCCCAGGCATCGATGACACCGGACGACCATCACTCTTCTTTTGATTGGGCAACACATAAAACCAACTTTTACGTGTCCCAATTTTTCCAGCCTGTTCGCCTCTTCCAGATTGGTGACCACAACCGCGAGCTTCATCCCTCGGCGGTTAGGTCCTAAGACCGTCACTCTCCTGTTTCCTGGCTTACCCATTGCTTTAGACAACACTTGTTGCACCTCAGCTTCTTGGGTAAGGCAATCCAAATCACGGATCTCGAGTGTAACTCTTCGATCCAATGACTGCACCTTACCCATGCTTCCAACCGCCTTGGTGACCTCAACGGTGAAAGCGTCCTTATCGGAGTCTCCTCTGAACTTAATCAGAAGGTCCCCCTTGTTTGTAGCTTTTGCTGCTACTATTCTCGTATGGCTGTCCTCTGGGTTGACCTCTTTGCGAAGCTTACCCAGAACGTCAGCATACGTCAATCCTTCACCGACTCGGATTAGAACTGTGGATCTTTTTGACCCAATTCTTTCCAATTGAGGAATCTTTGGATCCGGTACCTCCTTTTTCATTGGAGGAGCTTCCTCCTTCTTCCTCTTATCGGTTTTGGTTCGAGTCTCTTCTGGACTGTCACCCTCTCTCTTCCGTTTCTCAGCATCTTTTAAGACGCTTTTGAGATTACGCCTATAGAAACGCTCTCTCTCTTTCTTACGGTCCTTGCGGTTGCATTCCGCACCGCTCAGAACACATGCCAAATCGACGTCCGACTCATCGGCCGCGGCATGCTTTCCCCTTGCCTCCTTTAAGCCGGTTCCACACTTAAGTCAATCGCACGTACGTCGTGTCGTGTCGTGCCCCCTCCACTAAGTCTGTTGAGGGGAAATGTGTTCTTTGTGGTTCTCAATATTATCAACTATGTCTTTTCAAATTATTATTAATTAAGGAAATTATTATTTAACATAGGTCTACATCAATAAGTTTAATATAAAATTGTTTTATTTAACAGAATGTTTTATATAGAAAACTTATATTTAATTAAATTTACAAATTAACCTCAAAATTTGTAGTTCAGTTTGTTTATTTTTGTTGACATCATTATTTTCCTAACATAACCTGCATTTTGACTAAACATTCTTGACATAACATTGTGTTTTTTTTTGTACTATTTTGTTTCTTTTTTTAAATGAGATGGATACTATTCCATTCCTTTATACTTCTTTAAGTTTTTTAAGAACTTCAAAAATGTATATCGAACTAAGGAAGAAGAAAAAACGTTTTCGAAGATGGTGGGTAAAACCCCATATTCAAGTAAATGTGCGAAATGTATATGGGACATTTTCAACAATTTTTTTCTACTTTAAATTAGAAGATCATGAAGAATTCCAAAAACTGTTTCGATTAACAGTTGATGATTTTAATGTGCTATATAGCATGGTTCAATTTAGTCTTCAAAAATCAAATGTGAAAAGAGATCCTATACCTGCAGAACTACAGTTAGCAATTACTTTACAGTAAGTATTATAAAAATTTATTTACCTTTGCAAATTTTCTTAAATCAGTTGTCAAATTGAAATATAAAAACTTTTTTTTTCTACATCAATGGATATTAATTTTATAAAATTATTCTTTACTTGATTTTATTAATAGTTTATAAAATTTCTACTTATAGTCTAATTTATAATTTCTTAACATAGTCTTATTTCTAACTTATTCTAAATTTATAATTTCTACCTATTTTTAATAATCTTTCACTCTTTAAGACCCTGATAGGGTTGCTACAGTTTCAGCATTTTAAAATTCCCTGACTTTTCCAAATTTTCCAGACCATTTTTCTTAAAATTCTCTGACTAAATATAAAATCTTCTATCTTTCTACATTAATAATCGTATTCCGTTTGAATTTGGTTGTTTGCTTTTTTGATTATCATAAAATTATTAATTTCTTTTTCTATTCTTTTTAAATACTTTCATTTTTAAAATTAATGTATTAAACATCATCGAATTCTTGCAAAAAATTTTATCAAAAAGTTTGAGAATAATTTAGATCCCTTCGAAAAATTTTATTATTTGTAAAGATAATTCTTTCCATGAATTTTATTAAAAACGATTAAAAGTCGTAATTAAATTTATTTAAGGAATTTCTTTCAATTTTTTTAAAATAATGAAGTTTCTTGACTAATTTTAATTGACAATTTTCAAAGTAATTGGATGTTATCAACAATTTATTCAAGCTTTTAAAATAATCGTGTTTCTTAATAATTGAAATTAAACATTTATTTCTTAAATTTTATAAAAAAAATTTGAAAATAATTAAATTCTTACGCAGAAATAAACACAATAATAAAAGATTTTGACAATTGAATTTTTCAAAAATTTCCTTTAATTTATTATGTCGATTTTGTTAATAATACGTCGGCTGAGAATTATACTGACAATGAGTCATGTCCATTTTTTGAAATTTTTGTAACAATTCGTGCTTTTTATGCAACGAAACTTGTTGAATCAAAAGCACTGATTATAAAAAATTTTTCAACAATGGACATGACGCAATATAATTCTCTGCCGACGAATTATAATTAATAATTTACTGTTAAAATTAATTGAAACTTTTGTTAGAAAATTATATTCATTTAAAGAGTTTCTTTCAATTTTTTTCAAAGTTTTGCAATTTTTTAAAAATAATTTTAAGTAAAAATTTTGAATTCATGATATAATTATAACAAAAATAAAAAATAATGTTTATGGTAAGATTTACAATAAAATGATGCAAAATCGAAAATTAAATAAAGCCAAGCTAATGAAACTTGTTACTTTGGAGTTTACTTTGGAGTTTTTTGGGACAGATGTTTTATTTTATTTATTATATTTTTTTATATTTTTACTTTTTTTATATGAAAAGATCATTTTGCATTATTTTTCAGTTTCTTAGCGCACGGTGATAGCGTTTTCACACTTTCAAAAATGTATTTCATCGGCAGATCTACTTTGTATAAAATTGTAAGCGAAGTTTGCATAAAATTATGGGAAATTCTATCTCCAATTTGTCTTCCCGAAAAAAAAGTTGAAGATTGGGTTGATATAGGAGAAAAATTTGAAAAACGTTGGAGTTTTCCTAATTGCATAGGTGCGATCGATGGAAAACATATAAGAATAAAAATGCCTCCACATTCTGGTACTGTTTTCTTCAACTATAAAAAATATTTCAGTTTTGTACTGATGGCCATTTGTGATGCAGATTATCGTTTTACATGGGTAGATGTAGGAGATTACGGTAAGAACTATGAAGATTTTGTATTGCAGAATTTGTAAAATTTACTTTTTTAAACTCTTATTCTAAAAAAATATATTATAGTCTTTGAAAACATTCAATTTCCATAGTTACATATTAAAAGAACAGATTTAAAAATACTTTATTTGACTATTTTTAATTCATTTTTCAATTTTAGGCGGTTATACAGTGTTTCAGAAGTTACTTTTATTCAGGGAGCCATTTTCCGGGCAATCTATTTTTCATAAATTACAAATTCAAACATGATTCTCTTTAGAAGGAGTTTTTCTAGACAACAAACTTGAGAAACAATTTTTCATATTTATTTTTTCAAATAATTGAAAGAATGCTTTGTTTTGGGTCAATTTACCCCCCGTATAAAATAAATGGGGTTAAAATGAATTGTTAATTTGCAGAGTACTGTTTTAAAAAATGAATCGAATGGTTTTTGATTTTTTTAGAATCTGTTAAGTAGACTAAGAGAAAAGTGTCTTCCCATTTTCAAAAATGTGTTTTCGAAACAAGAGTTTAAAATTGATATAACTTTTTTCTTTCGCATATTTTTTTCAAAAATGTTTTAGGGACAGTAATTGTATGATTAGAGACAGAAACTTTATGCTTTTCGACAAGACAAAATTAGAATTATGCTACTATCATGCTCTTAAAAATGTAAACTTATTATATTTACAATTAATATTGAACTTATTGCAGGGTCACTTAATGATGCCAGCATATTCAACGCGACGGGATTTTGCCAAGAATTGGTATCAGGAAGATATCCACTTCCTGAAGCAAAATGTTTGCCGGGTAGTGAGGATAAAGTTCCTTATTTTTTTATAGGAGATGAGGCATTTGGATTGCGTTCTTTCTTAATGCGGCCATATTCAAAACGATATGTTGAAAGTCAAGCACAAAAACTGTTTAATTATCGGTAAGTTTTACAATTTCACTGCATTTTAAAAAGATTTTTTAAATAATGTATTTTACAGTTTATCTCATGCCAGAATGACCGTTGAGGATGCTTTTGGGATTCTGTCCAGCCTGTGGCGAATATTGCAAACTACTTTGGAATTTAAATTGGAGACTTCAATTAACATTGTTAAATGTCTGATATGCCTCCACAATTTTCTGTTAACGAGAAAATTACACGAAACACAAAATAATGCAGAAGAAGCTATTGACGATTTGCTTAAGAATTTAAATATAAATTTCAATTTGAGTAAAAATAATAATGCCAACTTTGAAGATGATAATGATAATGATGATGATGATGAGCGTGATGATGACGATGGTGATGATGACGATGGTAATGATGATAGTGAACAGAGAAGGAAGAAAAACATTAGTTTAACAGGACAACAAATTAGAAATAAATTAACGTCATATTTTGAAAGTCAGAACAACATGTAATTTTTTATAAAAAATTAGTTATATATTTTAATACTGATTGTAATTATATTTAAGTAAACAAATATTTTTGGTTTAATATTTAGGTATAAAAATTTTGAAACCTGCAAAGATTTTTCGTGTACTTAACTAAAGTACCTCTAACTCGTCTATAACTTCTTCCATTTTAGTCATTAATAATCCAAATGTTTCAAGTTTTTTATGATTAGGTATTTTCCTAAATAAATTAATAATCTCTTCTTCATATCCATTTTCAAATTGGTTCTCTGTAACAATTTGTAGTGCAGTTTCTCTCTCAGTGGTATTTTTATTTAACAATAATTGATTTTTTGTTGAAATGTAGTTTGACATGACGTCAGTTAATGATTTAAAACTGTCAACAGAATCAGCAAACTTTTTTTCACATTCATTGATATTAATTTTGTTTTGCTTAGCAAAATTGTCGATAGGCGGATGAATGTCTAAAAAATAGAATACATTATTTCTGGAAATAGGTGTTAATATATTGTTTAATATTATAACTTACTTCTTTCTCGACTATTGACAGAAGGCTGCTGTGGATTTTGAAAGTTGTTGGTAACCAAATTATGGAACGTTGTAGAATTTGTTCTTGAAACCTTCTGGTTACTTGGTATATTGCTCAATCCAGAATCATGCATTATTTTTCTTTTTTTATTTGTATTGTCTGCAAAATTTTTTGGTTTATAATCAATTTTTTTTAGAAGCCGTTCGTTACTTAAAATTGTTGGTCGATTTTTTTTCATTGCTAGTTGCTGCTGTTGATTATTGCCTTCTTCAAGGTTTTCCACCCCAATATTAGAGTGTGAAAATTTACTCTGTTCATTTTCTGAATAAAAATAAAATTATGAAATATAAATGTTGATCATACTGGTTTTAATGTATTATTTGGAGAAAAATTCACTTAAGATTTAAATTTATTCGATAGGCTCAAAACATTAGTATATTTTTTTCCCCTATGTAAGTTCAAAAAGTTCTTGAAATATTAGTTCGTTTACGAAATAAATATAAAACATAATGAGAGCTTAACTTCTCATTCCACTCTTTCAACATTTATTTCATAAATGCCTTGATATTTTAAAAATTCCTTACACATATGTAGACCAACAACTTACATATATTACAATCTTATTTTTTTGAGTTCTTCCAATAAATTTATATTTAGAGTGGCTTTTTCTTCAGAGAATAACTTACATTTAAATATTGCCATTTTCTCTTTTATTTACCTTGAGCATTTTTTTTTAATTGATCGTTCTTCATTGTCAGTTTTAATTCATGAAGTAGTTCTTGTGAAGTAGCATTTGATGCAACAGTAGGAATTTCTAAAAATTAATTATAACAATTTTTTAAGAAACCAAAAGAAATATCCGTTTGAAAAAAAACTTCCATTGGAACCTTAACGGAAGCTACCAATCGAATGTTTATTTTGTCAATAATGTGAAGTAAAGAGAAATTATTATTAATTATTTATTGCGTAAAAAAGAAGAAATTTCAGAAAACTAAATCCAAGGTGTCTACTAACTGGAAAATTCGGGAAATAGTCAGTAATTCAATTTGACTTGGAATAAGCCGGGAATTTTACATTAAATTAAAGAAGAAAATGATTCAATTTGTTTTTAAAAAATATACACATTTAAAATTTTTTAATAAAATTGAATTTTTGAAATTTTTTTGAAAATTCTAAAAAATTTAGATTTTTGAAATTTTAAATTGCATATAAATTTCTTTACATTTTATTGAAAATAATTGAATTCTTTTTAAAAAATTATTTTGAATGTTTCGAAAATAAACCATGGAAGTTAGTGGCCGTAATTATAATTTTATTTTTGACATATAAAATCATTTTTAAATTAATTTTTTTGCAACTTCTCTGTTTTTACTTATTTATTTAATTTTATTTATTTGTATTGTAAAGATTCAACTGAAAACTCCTGGGGAACTCTAGTGCTACAATATATTTAATATAGAATAGTTCTACAACACAATGACCAATATTATTAAAAATTCCTGAACGTCAATAACAATATTATCAACATAATTTTAAAGCAAATTTTCTGAAAAAAGTTAAACTACTTTTAAAAAATTATTTTTAACACTAAGAAGTGTAAAATAATTTCTTTAAAAATTATAAGAAGAAAAAGTAATATGTTGTATTAATTAGGAGAAATAAGAAACATACTTTCAACCTGATTTTCCTCATTTTGCAAAGTTTCACGAGTTTCAGTGTCATTAAATAGTTCTTTATTTGTAGTGTTTGATGGTTCTGCGATTACTAAAAAACAAATTGAAGCAGTAGTTAAAATTCCTTAAAATCAATTAAAATATTATCATTATAATTTTCAAAATATAGTTTCTGAAAAAGTTGAGCTACTCTTTTGAAACTGATTTTTAAACCTATTAAGTGTGAAAATATTCTTTTGGAAAATATAAGAAGAAAAAGTAACCTATTATATAAAATATAAAACATACTTTCAACCTGATTTTTCTCATTTTGCCAATTTCCAAGAATTTCTGCTTCATTAAATAGTTCTTCATTTGTAGTGTTTGATGGTCCTGCGATTACTAAAAACAAATTAAAATAAAAGTGAAAATAATTAAAATTCCTAGTGAAGAATTAAATATTATCAAAAATTTTCCTACAAATTTTAAAAATAATAGAAAAAATATGATAAAGAAATTAAATTTTGTTTAATCTACAACTGTACTGTAATGAAATAATAATATATTTAATTTAATTTTATTTTATAAATATACCAGTATTTTGATTCTGTGTGTTATCTTTTCTATTATTTATTAACTGATTGTCCATTTCCATTGTTGCTTGTGTGTCATTTTGAACATTGTTATTAGCAGGTATAGAGTTTCTAGAATTCTCTAAAAATATATAAAATCTTTTAATTAGCAGTATTTTCATTATTTCAATCGCATTTGGATTAATATCGTTCCTATATTAAAATATATACCTTCTTGAAATAATAGAGAGTCAATTGAAGAACTACCATCATTCGTGGTTTCTGTAGAAGTGACTCTTTTAATTGCATTAGGTTGCTTTAAACTGGAACATTATAATCAAAGCAAATAAAGAAAATAAAATGTGAATAAAACAAATAAATGTTTAAAACATTTTTTTAGAACTCAACTGAAAATATTAATAATATAAATGAAGCAAAAACCTTCTTTTTCTCATTGAGATGGCCAATATGTGGTTTCAGAAATTGCATATAATCATTATATTTATAAGGGATATTTTTCTTGTCTCCTCTAACAAAACCGTCTCTTATATTGGTCCATCTAGTTTGCCAATTCCAGCACTATGAAAAAGAATACACATACATTATAAATAAAAAGTAGTAACAAATTTTCTATGAAGGCATATTTCGGAAGTATTTAACTTTTTATTTAACAATTTAAACCTCTCTTGTAATTAACAAAATAATTATGTTTTATACATATATAATTTAATTAATTTACTTTTATTAATTGTATTGTGCTAGTAGAAATGTTTCATTATTACAAAGTTTAAATAAAGACACAAAGAATGATGAAACAGACAAATATTCATTGTTAAAAGTCACAAATAAACTGCAAAAAAATTAGGTTTGTATCTATATGTATAACAATTTATATTATATTAACATTTTCTAAACGATAGTTGTCATTAAAAAACAATATCTCAAATAAAATAAGGATAAAAATTTTTTGTAATTATCAAAATCTATTGAAGAGACATAAGATTTGAAGATTCCAAAAATATGCCTATAAATAATAAGAATAATTGGATTTTAACGAACTTTTCATTTCTTTATAACCATTTTCTTTCATGGTACTTAAAATTTCTTCCCAAGCTTTAATTTTAGCCTCAGAATTCCGATTATCTTTTTTATAATATAAACAATGTTTTTTTGCAACATTGTTTATTATCATCATATCTCTGATAGTATTACTACCGGGTGTACTCGACATGTTTCACATGCACTAAAATGGTTTGAAAAAAATTCAGAACTAAAAAAGAAAACAATAATACCGTAATACTATTACAAATGACCACTTAAATAATATAAAACCACATTACATTTGAAAATTGATAACAGAACGCAATACAGCGCAGCTTTACGTAAACAAGTGTGAAGTTGGTTTCTCCGCCATATTGTACACTGCTACCAAATGCTCAAAAATTATTTTCATTTAAACGTTCATCATATGCAACAGAGAAACAGGAATTCGCAATAGGTGGTAACATTGAATAATAATGACTGAAGAACTAACTTCGCACTTGTTTGCATAAAGTTGCGTCGAACTGCGTTTTGAAAACTGTTTTTGAATGTAATGAGTATATAAGTAAATTTTAGACGTATTTTTGCTTTTATTATTTTTATATAAATTATAATGGAGAAACCGAAAGAAAAAGAGTGGCAAGAATTTGACAGAAATTTACTCATTATTTCCTTGGTACAAGATTACCCTAATTTATATAACAAAGATGAATCCTTTTATAAAAATAATGTTAAAAAAGAAAATATTTGGAAGGAAATAATAACATCGTATAGAGGTATTACCCAGGAATGCGAAAGTGGTAAGTGTTAAAATAATATTTATTCCTTTTACGGAAAAAAAAATAAAAAGATATCATAACCTACAAATGTTAAGTAATTTGCAATTCTTTTTGCATGAGCTTATGAAAATTTATCTATTTATTTGTTATTGCATTCACAAAATAACATATAAGTCATGTATATAAATTCCTTTATTTAAAATTAACTAAATTGACATCATTGGTTATGTTTATCTCAATATTTTTTTTGACAAAATTCTGTCAATACCTCAAAAGTTGACTGATTTTAGTCTGCTTTTTGTAAAATACTCATGAAACTTTATGCTTTAAGATATAACTGACAAAAATATCATTTCTTTAACTTACTCAAAAATCTTCATAAAATTAAAAAAATTAAAAACCAGTTGCGTTTCTCAAGACAAACAGAATTAATTTTTCTGATTGTTTGAAAAATTAATAACAGTATAAGCTCACTGCAATCGATTTTAATGCAAATAACAATTTAAATAACTTTAATAAAAAAATTTGATACTAACTAAACATAACTCCTTAAAATCTTTGATTATATATTAAGAACTTGTGAATAATGAGTTTAAAACAAACTAAAATATATTACTTTATTTACAAACTCAATTCTATTAAATTTTTTGGAAGTTAATGACGATTTTTAGGTTACCTTTCGAGATTAGTGATTTTTAGCCAGTTTGTCCTGATAGCAGAAATTTTTATGAGTATTTGAAGAAAATAGACTAAAATCGGTTAACATATGAGCTGTCGGCAGAATTTTGTACAAAAAAACTGTTTCTGTTCACACTGTGCGTTATTAGAAGCAATTTAAAAATTTATAAAATTAATGTTTTATTTTAAAAACATTTTTACAGACGAAGAAATAAAACAACGATGGACTGTGCTGAAAGAAAAGTTTAGAAAGGAGTTTTCAATGGAAACTAAGTATGTACCAAGTGGATCTGCTGCTGTATCCTCCTATACTAGCAATTGGGAATATTATTCATATCTTAAGTTCCTTGGAAAAAGTTGCAGTCACAATAAGTAAGGTTTTATATTATAAATTTTTTATTATTATTATTAATAACAATTGGAAATTTTTTTTTAAACATGTACTTTAATTTCAGGACAGATAGTAATTTCCAGTTTGCTTCGAATAATGCATTTGCGGATAAAGAAAATCGTTTTCGTGAGGCTGAAGATTATAAAGAGCATACAGGTAATAATAAATATTATGTTTTCATTTAAAAATTACAGAGAAAATAAATTTTTATAAATATTTTATAGTTGAAAATAATTCAGAAGTGGAGGAGGCAAGTTTGTCCAATTTAGAAAAAGGATTATTTGAAGAAGGCATGGAGGATGAAAATATGAAAAACTTAACTGAATGTTCTAATAAAGTTGAAAATTTGATGCAAAGTATAATCACCCAACAAAAACAAAATATTACTGGGGGCTATGAAAAGATCATAATTGAAGCTTTTAGTCATGTGCCATTTTCAAGAAGAAGGACAACATTTAACAAAATAATGGAAATTTTAAAAGATTATGCCTAATCGATTAACAATTCACTAAAAGAAATTTTAATTAAAACTGAAAAATGTTGTACTATTTCATTTAATTATTTAACAATTCGCAATAAAAGCTTGTAAGTTAAACTACTTTTTATAAGATCTTATTTATCTTCATCTTCCTTACATTTATTTAGATTTATTAATAAAATTTGTAAAAAACCTTGCAATTGTTATAAAGGATGTCATTTAAAAAAAAATAAAAAATATATTTTGTGTTATTTTCTTTCTTCTTTGACAATACAAATTTATACTGGCTTCAATTTCTTACTTGCTAATTTTTGACAAAATATAAATTAGATTCAGAAAACTTATAAAGCTTTATTAAAAATAAAAACAGTTTTGCATTACTGAATGTATATTGTATAACTATATATTTCACTAAACAATTATAAATAACAAAAGTTCATACTAACAAATATCTATATTTATTAAACAAATTTATTTTTCAAAACAATTTGATATAATACACAATCATAATGCACTTTTATGTAAATATGATTAAACTTCTTAAAAAGAATTATTAGTCATATATTCAAAAACTAATTTTTCTAAAAAATTCATTTATTATTAGTAAATTGTATTTAAAAGTTATACTTACTTTTGAAGTATTGTAACCAGATTAAATCAATTAAAATTTTTATTAATTCCTAAATAATAATAATAATGACAATTATAATATAATTTAATATTACTAATATATATAAACTTAATTACTTTTTCTACATTACTTTATTAATATTTAATATATAAAAAATAAAGTAATAAAAACATAATATTAAACTATATTTTTTTATATACTTACATTATATTTATATATAAAATACTTAAAATATATTTATTAAAATCATATTTTTATAAAAACAAATATTCGGAAACAAGTTGATAATATTGAGAACCACAAAGAACACATTTCCCCTCAACAGACTTAGTGGAGGGGGCACGACACGACACGACGTACGTGCGATTGACTTAAGTGTGGAACCGGCTTTAGCAGAACGTCGATGACCTTGAGTCCATCCTTTACCGTTCTATTGACGGTCTTCTGAATGTCGCAAGATTTTATCATCTTTGCGACCTCCAACTCCATTTTTTTGAGACAAGTCGCCTCCTCCTTTCTGAGCCGCAAGCATATCTCGCGAGTCTCTTCTATTGCCTCGTCGTCTACTTCTGAGTGGATAGCGCTATGAACGGTTTTTCCGCTACTGCAGCTTGACACACTCAGAAGGCTCGACGTGCTTCCTTTCCTCGTTTTTTTATTTTCCACGATGTTTTGTGGATCTACCCTTTCCACGATCACTCGTGGCACTGCAAGAAATTGTGCGGCCCCACAATCCGCGCGCACTTGAGCATCGGTCCTGGGACCGATGGTGAGATTTCCCGTTTCCGGCCTGCTCACATGGGGTACCTTCTCAGAATTTTTTGAATTCATTTTTTCTTGCTGTTTGGTTGTCCTTTAGTTGAAAGCCCCGCCACCACGACAAGGTCTACCGAACATATCCATGATGCCAATCATGTCTGGCAGTGGATAAGCATCCACTTCTCCCAGCACGTCAAAGACATCGATTTATTTTATTTAAATTGTTATTAACAACATTAATTAAAAAATATTTAACTTTGATGTCTTTCAAATAAAAAATTTTGTTTTTAATTTTAGTTAATTTAAAGAATATTTGTCCCTTCTTGATTATAAAAAAACTTATTTAAATTGTTATAAACAATATTAATTAACAAATAGTCAACATTAATTTATATTTCATTAAAAAAAATTTTCACATGTTCTTTTTATTTTAAGTCCATTTAAAGAATTTTTTTTTCGTTTTTGATTAAAAAATAACTTATTTAAATTGTTATAAACTATATTAAATAATAAATAAATATGTAACTTATGTTCCTGTCTACAAAAAAAAATTTTACGTCTACTTTTAATTTAAGTTAATATTTTAAAAATATGTGTCCTTTTTGTTTAAAAAATATTTTGTTTAAATTTTTACAAATAATATTAATTAACAAATAGTTAATTTTTGTTCATTTCAACAAAAAAAAATTTTTACATGCGATTTTTTATTTATATAATGTTAAAATACCACGGATATTTAATATTAAATATTTAAATATAAGTTATATTATAAGTAAGAAAAAAGTATATTCTTAAAATAAACCAAAGTAAAAAAGAAAAGTTTGAAAAAAAATTTTTTTGTCAGACAGGATCATAGGTTAATTATTTGTTAATTAATAATTTTTATAATGACGTATAATTATCGAGATACTGAATAAATTTTATAAAGTAGGAATTCAAAAGTTTTATTTTAATTACCATTTACTAACAATAATTCATAAACATTTATTTAATAAATAAGCAGTAATATATTCATTTTCAATGCAGAAGTTGAATTGCTTCTTAGCTATTTATTGTGGAAACAAACTTTCATCGTCGATAAATTCCGCTTCAAAAATTAAAGTCTAAATTTTAACTCAAATAAATATTAAATTTCTAATAAAAGTTTGAATTTTGAGAATTTTACCGCGTCAATTGACTTTGCGCGTAACATGCTTAAACATAAGTATAGACTATGAATACCGCCCATTTAACTTTGCTCGTAATAGTATGTAAGAGTTCACATGTCATTTTCCGCTATCTCAAAAATCATATATTAGTGTGGCGGTATAATTAAAATTATTTAAAATTTAAAAATAATATTATTATTGATTATAATAAAAAATTTAAAAAAAGAACATTTATTATCAATAATATATTGTATTGTAAATAAACTCTTCATTCATGGCAAATTTTTGAATATTCTAAAACTTATAGTATAGAAAATGTTTTACACAGGTTGTATCCATATTGCGTAATAGCTTAGTGTGTACTTAACCTACAAATGATTGACAACTAATTTGTTTTTCAATTTTGTCATTTAATCATTAAAATTTTATTATAAATATTTTAATATGTGCAATAGTGTAATAATTTTTTTTTAAATCAATAGAAAAATAATTGTATAAATTTTACAATTTAAAATAATTTACTACATATTTGAAAGTTTGTGTTTAAATAAAAATAATTTTTTAATCATAAGTGTTTTTGTTTTAAGAAAAATTTATTTTTAAAATGGTTAGTGATATTGCCTCTAAACGTGTATTTAATGGTGTAATTATGTTTAAATTGCATAATGGTGGTTTAATTGTAAAAAAAAATTTATTGAAGAAAATAAAGAAAGTAAAACTTTAACGTATAGAAATATTATATTTGTATGTGTATGTAAAAAAATTATATCTATTGTAAAACATAAATTAACATTTATTTAAATTAAAAAAAATTTATTTAAAAAAAATTGATAACTTTTTTTTATGAATATTATATTAATTGTCATTTTTCAAAATAATGTACTCACTCATCAATTGACATTGTTGACTTTTTTTATTTAATAAAAATTGGTGTTTAATAAAAACTGGCCATCAATTCCAAAAGTTAAATTGGAAAACTCATTCAACGATGATGATGGTTTAAAAGATTTTTTTATAAAATTAATATTATTCATTTTGAAAATAATTTTAAAAAAGGACGCACAATTCTTAACGGCTTCAAATGAAAGTATAAATGTATTATATAATGTACTATGATAATCTAGTGATATTAGTAGATAAATAGGAAATAAATATTTTGACTAGAATAAAAAAAATTTCTTTAACAACAGAAGATAAATATTTCATTATTTTCAATTTTTCCGCGCCCCAATGGGAAAACGCCTTCAATTAATTTGTTGACAAAAAAAATAAATATTTATTTAATTATAAATCAATTTTGTTTATTATAAAAAATATACATTGTATAGTAATATAATCTTAAATATTGTAAAAAATAATTTAATTTTTTATCTATCTACTAATCAAATATAAAAAATATTTGTTAATTTTCATTAATAAAAAGAAGACAAATACGCTTGGACGTTCGATCATTAATATAATGCCTTAAATAAAAAGTAATTTTTTTAATTTCATAATAAATTATTGTTTTAAAATCACAAACGTTAAAAAAAATATATATATAAAATGATTGAAACATGTTGAAAAATAGTGATTATTGTTTTATAATTAAAATTTGGGTAATTTTTTTTTAAATACCCGAAAAAATTATTTAAAATCACAACTTCACCTCACATATATTCTCTTAAAATTTATTTAAATGGCTTATGGAACTTAAAAAATAATTGTGAAAAGAAAAAATTGTTTACAAAGGAAAAAAAATTTTATTTAAAAATTTCGGGATTTTTGAATTTTTACTATGGAAGCGCTATAATAGCGAATTAGATTATCTGCTCTAGAGTGCTCTAGGAGTTCTCTTATTCTGTTCGGGAGTACTCCTTATATGCTTTAACAAAAGCAAATCTGTTACATGAAACAGACTAATCCTTTGGGAAGGAATCTTAAAGAACTCTAGAGGATATAAAAGAATTCTTTATAATATATACAAACCTTAAAATCATATCATGTAATTTCAATTTGAATTTGGAAAATTCGATTTATACAAGTCAAAATTTGAAATAATTAATTTTTGATAAAACCAATAAATAATAAATTAAATAAATAAATTAGTTTAAATAAATAGGAGAGAAAAAAGAGTTTTCCAAGAGACAAAAAATGGAGAAAACCATCAAAATCAATTTTAAAAAGTCAAAATTGGAAATAATTAATTTTTCTAAAAACAAATTAGAAATCCTTTTTTAGGATAGCAAACCAAACTAAATGGAACAATTTTGAATGAAATCGGATAAAAATTGAAGAAACTGGAAGGAAAAAAAGATGTTTCAAGAGACTAAAATTTGAGAATACCATCAAAATCAATTTTAAAAAGTTAAAATTTGAAATAATTAATTTTTGTAGAAACAAATTAGAAATCCTTTTTAAGGATAGAAATACAAACTAAATGAATTAAGTTTGAAAGAAATCGGCTGAAAATTGAAGACATTGGGAAGAAAAAACCATTTTTTTAGAGACTAAAATTTGAGAATACCATCAAAGTCAATTTTAAAAAGTTAAAATTTGAAATAATTAATTTTTGTAGAAACAAATTAGATGTCCTTTAATAGGATAGAAAAAGAAACTAAATGCAACAATGTAGAATATAATCGGCTGAAATGAAAAGGAACTGAAAAAACCATTTTTCTAGATACAAAAATTGGAGAAAACCGTGTAGTCTGCTTTTTAAAAATCTAAATTGAAATGAAAATTATTTGTGAAAAAACAAATTAATGTCTTAATTTATAGATTAATAAAAGAAACTAGAAGATTTAATGTGGAATGAAATTAAATAAAAATAATATTAGTTGAATAATCAAATTCACATCAATTAATTTTATTTCGAGTGCTCATAATATGCGTCTAAAAAACCTATTCAAAATTAAAAAAAAGCATTTATAGGTCCGCAGATGAGACATAAAATTTATAGAAAAAAAAATTCTGTCCAAAAGCTCTTTATAGTTTGGAGATATTTATGAAAATGTGATGTTTACACCCAAACACACACACACGCGCATACGGAATGACATTTTTTAAATTTTGAACTTATGAGGTCAAATAACAAAAAAAAATATTATTAAAAAATCAAAGTAGAAAAAGTTTGGCATTACAATACTTCATAAGTAAGGAAGAAAGGAAGGAAGCAAAAGATGAAAATAACAAAAATATATTTTGAAAATGAAAAAATTCATGGTTTGTAAAAAAATATAAAAAAAGGTTAAAAAATTTGTAAAAATTATTTTATTTTTACCTTTCTATGTCGCGGAATGGAAAATTTAGAAGCACATTTCTTTCAAAACTCATGTTTTTACCATTTTTTTATACCTTTAAAAAAACACAAAAATGGAGGGTCAGCGTAGTGCGGTTTTTCTCTCCCTAAACGGTTAAAGCGCTCACAATGGTAATTTTTCTAACTATTTTTTTCACGTTATCTAAGGAGAAAAACATGAACTGAATGTTTTTGTAGTGAAATGAAAGAATGAATTTTTAAAATTAACAAAAATAATATTTACTCATAAATGTCATAAACAAACGTGTAGCAGACGATAAAATTATAATTCTGTATTTACCCTCAAGTAGCTCACGAAACAGTAGGGAGATTAAGGCTGCTTTTACACCTCTGCAGGCAGTCAGCAAGCAAGCCTGCCTGCAGGTTGTCATGGTTAACAAAAAATTTAAAAAAGAGTTAGTGACATAAAAAACTTATCACTTAATCTCTATGTAATTAATTCTGCAAATAATATGATTTTCAAGGTAAAATGTTGAGTAGTCGAATACTTAAATCATGGAGTATAGACTACTTAAGTAGACCAATATTATATACATGTAATTCACTTGGACAATATGGCGGTTAAAAATTTTTAGCATTAAACGTAATGACAATTCGACCAAATAAACATTCGAACATTAAATGATTAAATTACAAGACAATTCGAGCAGAAAGCGTTTCGACTAATTGATAATTTGAACGAAGGAGTATTCGACAAGTTGACAATTTGACTTTTTAAGCATTCGACAAAATGACGATTCGACGATTTGGTATTCAACCATTTGAACATTCGACCACTTGGCGATTTGGGGAAAATCATACATCACAATTTTTTTAGAGATGTGCGAATCAGAAATATAGGTCTCGAATCGAATCTTATAAAAAATTATCGAATAGAATCTAAAGGAGAAAGAATTATAGGAATACAACAATTATTAATATTGATTTACTCACTGTAACTTCCAAATCTCCGTAAGGGACAAAGGAACCGAAAGGCGCTGGACATGGTTCCAAAAGGCTGAAATTTTGCTGACTACTTGACGCTGAATATAGAGAGCACATATGATTTAAAAAAAAATTTACAAAAAATTTGTTAATTCACGGAATAGCAAATTATTATTATTATTTGTATATATAATATTTATATATTATTTTGTTTTGAACAAAATAATTCAAACGTTTTTAAAAAATTTTTTGGCCCTGAAAAGGGCCGATTGAATTGTTTGTTTCGTTGCCCTGAAAAGGGCAGATTGACACTTAAAAAAACAACTTGATGTTTTTTTAATTATCAAATTCTTTGAAAATTTCCAACAGGAATATTTCACTCTTCTTTATTTCACCATCCGATTCAGTGGCCAAACTTGGATCCATGTATATTTCAAAAATGTGCATGAATTGAAAAAGAAAATCAATTTTCTCTACGCACACATTAGACGCATCGTCGTATTCTTCTATTGACACAATGTTATTTTCCAAAAGAATTTTCTGTAGGTGGTCAATTTTCTTCAAAAATCGTTTAAGACGACGACTCTTTGTTAAACAATTTTCCAACTTTAAATAATTAGTCACATTAGTTGTTGTGTAATTATTGTATGTGTAGGATACAATTAATCCTGCTGCAAGCAATTCCATTTGAAGAAATTGCATAAAATACTTTGTTGCATCTTCATTGAAAGTATCTGTAAAAAAATTTTTTTTATATAATAATAATAATAATAACAATAATAATAATAATATAAAAATACTTACAAAAACTTTCTTTTTTAAAATGAAAAGGATTATTTAAATATTCATTGAAACTGTCGTTAATAACGACATTCTCCTGCTTTAATTGGGTCCAAAGACTCCCTGCAATTAAGAAAAGAAATTATTATAAAAAAACAAAATAAATTAAATTTAAAAAAAAATAATGAAAAAAAATGTTAATTAACAGTTTTACTACACTGAAAAAAATTATAGGCAGAATGTGCTTTTTACTAAGGTAATTTTTGCCTGAGTACAAAAGCAATACACGCAAAGCAATTGTTTCTTTTAAAGAAAAGCAATTTTTCCCTTAGTTAAAAAAGTAACAAATTCTTGTCATTTATCAAATAAATTGTTTACATATGTCAAATCGAATTTTATAATTAATTAAAATAATGGGTACTAAAAGAAGAAATTTACTACTGAAATGGAATCGAGGAAATTTTCTTGAAATACTTAAAGATACTAATGTCATTTATTTAATAAAATAAATAAATTAGTTCTATTATTTCCTTTATTTAATTAAAGTAAAATATTATTAATATAGTATTAAAAATAAAAATTCCTCTTCCCTCGAATTTTAAATATATGTAATAAAAAGGTAAAACAAAATTATTTAATATAGTATTTTCTAAATATTTAAATAAAAATTTGCCTTGCGAATTTAACCTTATTAATTAAGGCAAAAATTGCCTTTTTTAAAGAAACAATTGCTTTTCGTGAATTGCTTTTGTACTTAGGCAAAAATTGCCTTAGTAAAAAGCACATTCTGCCTATTATTTTTTTCAGTGTATGGTGATAATTTACTGTGGAATTAATAATTATTTTTTGGAAATAAATAATATAAATTATTATAATTTGGAATTAATAATGATAATATTTGTATTTCGTACTGTAAATAAGACTGATTTTATTTATAAAAAATAGAAACAATAAACTGAGAAAAAAATGCTATTGAATATATAGCAATTATATTCATATACGTTCAAAAGCAGATGTCATTAACTTGATGCGATATGTAGTTAATTTTATAGCATCGCTATTGATTCAGAAAAGTTTTTTTTTAATTTAAAAGCAGTGATATAAAATAGACTACATATCACATAACATTAATTACATCTGCTTTTGAACATTTGTGAATATACGTGCTATAGATGCAATAGAATTTTTTTCTCAGTGCACGATAATAATTGTTTTAGTAAAATTAACAATTTTTTTTAAATATAGTAATAAAAATGAATGAAAATATAAATTGCAATTTTATTTCTGAAAAAAGTAAAAATTATTTAAATTTCACAACTTACCCTCTTCAATTAACAACAGTGATAAAAGAGTCCTTCTATGATTATGGAATCTCCTCATTAGATAATCCATGACAATGTATGTAATGAAGAAAAAAAACGATTAACTCAATGATTATTAAAATTCAGGGAACTTTACGCCTGTCGAAACTGGAATGAAACTTTTTTCCAAAATGTCTGACTATTATTGAAACGTACGAACGTTTAAGAAAGACCCTTAAAATCTAACTCGAAATGGGGATGGACGATTCTACTCGATGCTGTTTGGAATCGCACCGATCGATTCCATATTGAGAATCGATACTTTTTTCGATTCCTATTTGTGAGAGAATCGAGTAATGTGTTTTTAATTTAAAAGATTTTAACTTTTTTTAAATTTTCAGTGCTTTTTTCCACTTAATTAATAAATGTGAAGGATGAAAACTGTAAATGATGATAAGAAATTTTTAAAGTATATTATATAATAATGTATTATAAAAAATAACATTTATATTTTAATTAGCAATTGTAGTGTGAACATTTTTCATCAAATTAAATCTTTTACAACACATCATAACCTATATGGATTGAAATCTTGTAAAGAAATTTTATTGTAATATATTTATTTAAAAATGCTTACATTCTTTACAATTACTTAAGATTCAAAATTAATAATAATTAAAATTTTGTTATTATTGTTACGTCATCGTAACGTCATTTTCAATATTAATAATAATAATAATAATTATAATAATAGGAATAACAAATAATTGTTATTAACATATTATTAACAGTTATTTATAATTATTAAATAATGAAAATAGTAATAATCAGAATAACAAAATAATAATAATAATAATAAGCAACAATAACAAGAGTAATAAATGTAACATCAATAATAAATAATAATAACAAGATAATAACAATTTGTAACAATAAATAATAATAATTAATTGTAACAATAATAACAAAATAATAATAATTAATTGTAACAACAATAACCAAATATTAATAATTAATTGTAACAACAATAACAAATATAACAAAAAACAACAAGATAGTAATAAAATGTAACAACAAAATAATAATAACAAGTCAACAATAATTTGTAACAACGAAACAATAATAAATAATAATTCATAATAACAAGATAATAATAAAATGTAACAAATAATAATTAATAACAAGTTATAATAATGTAAACAATAATAACAAATTGTAATAACAAGTTAATAACAAATTGTAATAACAAGTTAATAACAAATTGTAATAACAAGTTAATAACAAATTGTAATAACAAGTTAATAACAAATTGTAACAACTACAAATAATTAACAAACAATATTAAAAATATAATATTAAATAATGAAAATTGTAAAAACATATGACTAATAGGATATGAACACGTGCGATCTAAATACTGAGTAAACACAAGTGTCTACAACAATAGTTTTCAAAGACTCTATGCTAGAAAACCTTTTCCGAAGAGACCATGCTAAAAGACCTAAGGAGTCTAGTATAAAAAGGGCCACACTATCATCTAAAACACAGTCTAAAATTGGAAGTCATCAAAAGTAGTCACCCGGACTACAGCCTTAAAAATGTAATCGTCAATAGAAGTCACCGGTATATCAGTCTAAAAATTTTAATCATCACAAGTGGTTCTCTTCGTATAAGTGGTCTCATCCCCAGTATAGTAGTTGTCCCGATCTTACGTGAAAAGTCTAATTCAACTCATCTTGAAGTCTAATTTGGTGTTAGAAAACATCGTTCGAGTTGTGACAAAAGCTGAAAGAAACATAATACCCATTGAACGAAGATAATTTACGAGTCTCGTAAATCATTAACCTGCAGCCACTTAGAGCCTGATTATTAAACCAGACCCATTGTACTCCTGCGACACGAGCTAGGACTACCACCTGCTGAGCAAAGGTAGAGAGAAACAAACCACTTAGACTCATTTTAGAAAGTTCGTGTTCATTCCATGTTTGCATAATTTTCATCTTTTCCAAATATATTGTGTTCAAATATAATTATTTCTTGTCATTTATCCAACCTCGTCCCAACTTTAATTTTTCTAAATTAAAGTTAAATCGAGAAAAAATAGGGAATATAATAATAAGGTAAGACATAACATACCTCATTATTTTTGGTGCATCGGCCGTCGTGAAGGGATAAATGCAAGAGTAGTTTGATTTGAATAAACATATTATTAATTTTGGTGCATTAACCGTCGTGAACGGATAAATACAAGATAATTTAATTTGAAAAAATACAGCATTATTTTTTGAGCATCGACCGTCGTGTAAGAGTAATTTAATTTAAGAATATATCATTATTTTTGGTGTATAGGCCGTCGTGAACAGATAAATGCAAAGAAATTAGATTTGAAAAAATAGTTCATTATTTTTAGTACATCAGCTGTCGCGAACTGATAAATGCAAGAGTATCATTATTTTTGGTGCATATAAATTGTAATATTTAAACTAATTATTTTTAGTATATAAAACATAGTGAATTAATTAATAAAAAGTAGACTTTCTTATCATAAATCAATAAAATAGGTTTTATTTGCACAATTATTTTAAAATTAATAAAAAACAGGAATAATTTTATTTGAACAAATACCCATTTTTTCATACAAGAATAATAACAATAAAATATATTTAAATAAATAATTCATTTATTAAACAAAATTTATAATTTTTTAATAACAATTAAATAAATTTTTGTTAACAAATAAAATTAATAACATTTTTTTATATAGTAAAATATATTTTTAAATAAATAATTCATTTTATTAAACATATTTTTAATAACAATTAAATAAAAAAATTTTTTTAACAAATAAAAATTTATAACATTTTATATAATAAAATATATTTAAATAAATAATTAATTAAATAAATTTCTAATTTTTTAATAACAATTAAATAAATTTTTTGTTAACAAATAAAAATTTATGACATTTTTATAAAAATAATATAGTGAAATATATTTTTAAATAAATAATTCATTTTATTAAACAAATTTTTAATAACAATTAAATAAAAAAATTTTTTAACAAATAAAAATTTATAACATTTTATCTAGTAAAATATATTTAAATAAATAATTAATTAAATAAATTTCTAATTTTTTAATAACAATTAAATACATTTTTTGTTAACAAATAAAAATTTATGACATTTTTATCTATATATAAAATCAGACTTTTGTCTGTACATTGCTCAGAACTTTAAATTTCGCACATAATTATTCGTTTTAGGCATCAAGGATTCCAAATATACCAATAAAAAATTTCGTGTATGTATGTATGTATGTGTGTCGGTATGTCACAGAATCTTTGTTCGCGAATTACTTAAAAACGGCTGAACCATTTGAAACCAAATTTGGCAGAATGTTAGACCTTGGGCCAAGGAAGGTTTATAAATTTACAGATTTGAAAAATATTAATTAGAACCGGAGATATTCAATTTTTTCGAAAAATTCAAAAATCAAAAATTTTCAAATTTTACATTTTTTTAAAAAATGCTTTCAAATATTCTATAATTGAGTTTAACATGTTATTGAGTCACATTTTAGAATAGTTTTGCCAAAAATAATGTCCTTTAACTAAAATGTAAGTATAAAATTTTTTTTTTAAATTTAAAAAATCGAAATTTTTAAAATTTTATATTTTTTAATGAATTGCTTTTAAATGATCTATATTTTATTGTTACATGTTATTTGGTCAAATTTTAGCATAATTTTGCCAAAAATTCTGTCCATATTTAACATGTAAGTATAAAAAATTTTTTCGAAAAATTCAGAAAAGAAAAAATTATAATTATTAATTCCAATTAATATTTCTATTTAATCTATATATATAAGATGAGACTTTTGTCTGTACATTGCTCAGAACTTAAAATTTTACAAATAATTATTCGTTTTGAGCATACAGGATTCAAAAAATGCCAATAAAAAATTTCGTGTATGTATGTATGTATGTGTGTGTATATGTATGTATGTATGTATGTCCGTATGTCACAGAATCTTTGTTCGCGAATCACTTAAAAACGGTTCAACCAAATTTTAGCATAATTTTTTCAAAAATTGGGTCCTGTAACTAAAATGTAAAGATAAAAATGTTTTCAAAAAATCGAAATTTTAAAAATTTTAGATTTTTTAATGTATTGCTTTTAAACGATCTATAATTGAGTATAACATGTTAATTAGTCACTTTTTAGCATAATTTAGCAAAAAATACTATTCCATATTTCAGATGTAAGTATAATAATGTTTTCGGAAAATTTAAAAAAAATTATTTTTTTTATAAGAGACAATTTTTGGAAAAATTATGCCAAAATTTGACCAAATAACATGTAACAATGAATTATAGATCATTTAAAAGCAATTCATTAAAAAATATAAAATTTGAAAAATTTCGATTTTTTTAATTTTTTGAAAACATTTTTATATTACATCTTGGTTGTAGGACATTATTTTTGGCAAAAAATTTTTACATTTTGATAGATTGCAGTAAAATAATCAGTTTTGTTTTTTGTGAGAGATATATATATAAACAATAAATTTACAGATTTTAAACATATTAATTAGAACGGGAGGTATTCAATTTTTTCTAATCATTTAAAAAATGGAAAATTTTTTATTTTTTTGTTTTTTAATATATATCTTTTAAACTTTTGACGTCAAAATAATGGAATTTAGAATATTTTGTTTATCCAATTAATCAAACAATTTTCAATTACACAACTTCGAAAATATTAAAAATGGTAAACGATGAATGGTAAACAATGTAAAAAAATATTAATTCATAGCTTTAAAATTATTTTTAAAGGAGATTGAAAATGGAGATTTTTTATGATAAAATTCATACTACATAAATTCAAGAATACCTGTGAAACGATACTTGCATTATGCTACTGGGGAAAAACTTAGACAGTAAAAAGTTTTGTTATTTTAATTCTAGGTTTAACTATTATGGATGTTTAGAGCATTGCAAAGGCAAAAGTTAAACAGAGTGTCTATTATTATTTTTGTGTAACAAACTATCCGGCTTTTCCCATCTTTGTCCAAATTTTTCCAGGTGTATATTTTCTCATCAAATATACATTTTTTTGATAAGAATAAACGATAAATAAAACTACAAATGGCTACAAAAATTCACATATTTTATGAAAATACTCTTCGACGGGTTTTTGTTTTTACAAATACTTTTAACAGGGGATCTACATTTAAGCAATTATGATACAATTAGTTCGAATTTGACTTTACTATAACTACAAAAACTGGTCGAAATTTAGGATTAACTTATAATACTATAATTAAATTTCTACAAATAATTGACAAACATTGTTTTCTGCATTTTAATAAATAAAAAATTAATTATTTGATGATAAAAGTTTAATCACAGTTTTAAAATGGTAATATTTTTATAATGAAATAGTTAATGGTTGCTAATCGTAATTTCTCCAGTCAAATTAAATTTCCCACTATTTCCTATTTTTCGAGACTGGTAGACACCACTGATCTCTATTATAACTGGATGGGCGACACGTCTAAAACTGTGATAAAATTAGAAGCCCGGAAGGCGCCATATTTTAGACACCCACTTTACAAAAGCAGGCGGGAATTTTAAAATTACAAAGAAGGTTGAAATACATTTAACTACGAAAAAAATACTTAACTTATTTTAATAATTATTAAATTATTTTATTTTTATTAATAACTATAAATAATAATAAATAAATAAAAATTATTAAAATTAACTTAATTTACTTAAAAATAATTAAATATTTGACAAGTTAAATTTAAGTTTCGTTTAATTTTTTTCACTTGGTAAGATTAATCATTTCACAAAAATACTTGCTTCTTAATTTAATTTGGTAAAAAAACTGAAATTATTCAGCATTATACATATAATGTTTATAATAAAACAACAGTGAGTAAAATATTACGCCTCGGCAAAGAAGCAAAATATAACCTAAAAATACACAATTCAATAATATATACACATTTTTTGAATATATACCTACTTGTGAAAAAAACACCTTTCGCTTCCTTTTTCCCACAAAATAAACAAATTAAAACCATATTGGTATTTATATATTTAAAAAAGTTACAAATTATTTAATTTAATTACTTGAAACATACGAGAGAAGTGTCAAAACATCGAACAACACACACTATATGCAAAGCACACTTACACGGCAACTCACACAATCAAGTCGCTCTACGCTGTTTCACCGGTGTCTAAAACATGGCGTCGATGGTTTCAATTATTTTCACACCGGAAGCTACTTTTATATAGGAGTCGCCCATCCAGTTATATATAGAGATCAGTGGTAGACACACTATTAAATGTATCTGTAGAAACTAAAACCCTTCGAAGACGGGTACGACAGCTAGTAAATCATATAGTGAAATATATTTTTAAATAAATAATTCAGTTATTAAACAAATTTTTTTTAATAACAATTAAATAATTTTTTTTAAACAAATTAAAATTTACAACATTTTTTTATAAAAATTATATAATAAAATATATTTAAATAAATAATTAATTAAACAAAATTTCAAATTTTTTAATAACAATTAAATAAATTTTTTATTAACAAATACAAATTTATGACATTTTTATAAAAATCATATACTAAAATATATTTTTAAATAAATAACTCATTTTATTAAACAAATTTTTTAATAACAATTAAATACATTTTTTTTAACAAATAAAAATTTATAACATTTGTTTATAAAAATTACATAATTCATATAAAATAATATTTTCAAATTACAAAATAAATAAATTAATTATTAATAAATAAAAAAATTTTTTTTAACAAGTATAAGAATTATAACAAATTTTTATTATTAAAACAATTTTTATAAAAAATTGAATAAAATCGTAAGGATTGAAATATTAAACTTTAAATAATTATTAACAATAACAAACTCATTTTTATAAATTTTTATAAAAAATAATAACAAATAAATGTTTTTTATTTATTCAAATTTAAAATTATTAACAATAACAATCTCATTTTTATAAATAAGTAATAAAAAAAAAATTTTTTTTAACAATTCAAATTTAAATAAATAACAAATTGTTAACAATAAAAAACTTATTTTTATGAATTTTTATAACGACAAATAATTTTTTTTAACGATTCAAAATTAAATAAATAAAAAATTATTAATAATAATAAAATAATTTCTATAAATTTTTACAAAAATAATAACAAATAAAAATTATAACGATTTAAGTTTTAAAATTTTTTTACTATCACTATTTTTGTTTGAATTTAAAATTACTAAATAAAAATAATAATAACAATAAAATAATTAAAAATAGATTTTTTTTAATTTTTGAAAAAACAATAACAAATTTTTATGACATAGTAAGTTTAAGAAAAAATGATTAATAATCAATATTTTTTTTTTTAATTTCACATTTTTTGCAAAATAATTTAAAAATTATGGTAATTTCATAAATAAAAAAATTAATTAAATTAAAATTTATTCATTTTTTCATAAAAACTGATTATAACAAGTTAAATAACAATTATAATAATTTTTAAATAAATAAAATAATAACTTTTATAAATATTTTTTTTAAATAAATAAAAAATCATTATTACTACAATAAAATAAAAATTTTTACATTTCTTTTAACTAAAAAATTCATATTGTTTAAAAATATATAAATAAAATTTTTTTTATTTTTAAAGAAAAATATATTTTATAAAAAATTCCAGCATAAAAGTATACTATCAAATATAAAATTGTTATTATTCACAAATTTTCTCACAATTCATCTCATAATATTTACTGTATTATCTATAACAAGTGTTCTGAATATATCAGTATGAGTTCCAAATTTACATATTTTATATCTATCCATATCTTTATTGAGATAATTTCTATTTACCAAGAACAATAAACACAAGTGCTATGCGATGCAAGTTAGAAACAAATCAAATAGCAATATTTTATAAACAACATTTATACACATAGATTATTAAAAAGTTATTAATATATATATATATATATATATATATATATATATATATATATATATATATATATATATATATATAAATATATATATATATATATATATATATATACTCAAAATTATTTTTTATTCGGTTTAAAATTTTTTTTTTCTTAAGAAACAAATTATTTTTAAGAAAATATGGATCTGCCAAATAGTCAACAAGTCTCATTACGCGATGCTCTAGAAATAGTTCCTATTTTCGATGGAAAAAACATACCATTATCCATTTTTATAGAAAGTTGTTTAGAAGCAAAATCTATGCTTCCTGAAGTAGCATTAGTTCAGACAAATTTAGTAAAATTAATAAGAAGTCGAATTTCGGGAGAAGCGAGAAAAATTATAGTAGGAACTTACTTTAATACTGTAGAAGAATTAATAGAAAGATTAAAACTAATTTACGCACCAATAAAATCTGTATGTCAATTACAAGGAGAACTAGCAGCAATGTATATGTGGGAACACGAAAATGTAATTTCTTACGGTTCAAGAATTGCAGAAGCATCAGAGAAAATATTAGATGCATACATTATTAGTAATGGGAATAGAGTAGATGAAGCATTTAGAAGAAGTTTAGATGAAGCAACTATCGATTGTTTTTTGCGAGGACTTACACAAGAAATAGAATTACGAATTGGTACAGCTGATACATTTCAAGGGATAATTAATAAAGCTATAGAAATAGAAAGAAGATTGTCATTACAACATGAACTACGAAGAAGTGAGAATAATATTGAATATAATGCCCATCTTAAAAATAATACAAATTTTGCAAAAAAAAACGACAACAAAAATTAATATGGTTCAAGACAATGTAAGCACTTGTTTATCTTGTGGAAAAAATGGTCATATTGTATCAAACTGTCCTCAACTTAATAAATTGTTAGGACATAGAAGAGAAAACCGCTTTCATTCAAGTACTCAACAACATTTTGCAAACCCAAATCAAAGTCAATTTAATAACAAAAATCAAATGTTTAATCAATTTCAAAATCAAAATTATTACAGAAATTCGCAACAAAATCAATTTAGGAAAGTACCACAAAAGCAATTTCACACTCCATTTTAAAATCAAAGGCAAAATCAACATAAAAAATTGTTGCAAAGTCAAGAACAAAATTTTTTACAAAATCAACAACAAAATTTTTTCCAAAATAAAAAACATTATCGGGAACCAGGAACTAACATTGCAACAAACTTCGGAACTAAAAATCAAAATATAACTTGCAATTACTGCAAAAAATTAAGACATATTTCCACTAATTGTAGAAAAAAAATATGGGATGATAACAATAACGACAAGCTCTTAAAAATCACAAACCTTTTTAATCAACCTCTACATAAGGATATACCCCTTTATACGACTGATAATCAAGAAAACACTTTAAATAAATTAATGAATAATGTTTTTGAGGAACCACCTTTACAAAGACCAGACTTCTGCCAACCAATTATATTAAAAACAGACGATTCAGATATTGCAGTAGGAGAAATTCAATCACAAGAAGTAAAAAAATATCAACCAGTAGCTGAATATGACATTAACGTGTTCTACAAAGCAACTACAAAAAACATCGACGCTGACGCCTTATCTACAAATCCTATTGAGGATATTATTGAAAATAAAGTGCAAAGAATAAAAACAGAAGAAACTCAAGAATCTCAGGAAAATATTACTCAAGAATATATTAATAAGTGTGTGCAAGAAAAAATGGAAGAAAAATTCAAAGAATACTTAAATTGTGTATCAAGTGAAAATAATTACTCAAATTTGGAGGTAAAAAGTCTCCGCCATGTTGAAAAAATGTTATATAATGAATGCTGCAAACCAGAAAATTATGATACACGTAGTGAAGCTTGTAATGTTGTTACAAGAAATCAACGAAGAATACAAGAAAACAATAATCAAAAAGAAGAAATACAAGGAAACAAAAATCAAGAAACATTGGAAATTCAAGAAGAAAAGAAGGATCAAGAAATTCAAGAAGAAGAAACACATAAAATGAGGAAACGAGGTAGACCAAAGAAACAAAGCACACGTTTTAATACTTCCTTAAAAAAGAAGATAGGAAGAACGAAAAAAGTAATGTATACAAAAAATAACAAATTTTATAATGAAACTTATACTAATGAAATTGAATCTTATCCTGAGTATATTAAACAGAAAACAAAATTGAAAAAACACGAACAAATTGATCAAGGCTATGAAACCTCCAATTATGAAGAATCATCTGAAGAAGAAGATAACCTAGTAGAAAGAGAAGACTGCGAAAATTTTAATCAGCAGAATATACGTATTGCAAAAATTAAAAATGAAACTTGGACGGAAATCCTTTCAACAATAAAATCATCCTTAAAAAATTCGTTTGTGGAAGTTGCTCCATACAATAGACGTACAAAATGTACAACAAAAAAATATAAAGAATTAATGGAAGAGGCTCAATCATTAGGCAATACATATCGACAGCCTCCAAAACCACCTCCCAGTAGAGAATAAATTATCAAATAAAAATTAAATTAAAAAAATAATACAAATAAACAATACCCCAAAATTATCTAAAATGAATAAAAATTTATATCTTTTGCAGACAAACTAAAAAAAATATAATTAATATCAAACTAAAATTTTCACATTTATTAGTAGTATATTTTACCTTACAAAAAATGCAATATTAAGAATTTTTTTTCATTAAAAAGTAATTTAAATATACTATACAAATGATATAAAACTAACTAACAAATCACTTTTCCATACCCATACATAAAACCATACACGATTCAATATAATTTTTTTTTAGAATTTAAACTAATATAAATTTTTCTGTTGTAGCGATCTAACATCAATCTATTAATTACTGACCAAAAAACAAGGAAAAAAATAAAAATAAAATAATTGAAATTTCTTTTAGCGAAAGTAAGAAAGCAGCATGTTAAGGTTAAGTTATCATACTCTTTTATCTATACTTTTCTTAACTATTCTATCCATTTTCAATTTTATACTCAAACACAACTATCTTCTTCACTGAATATTCTTTTTATAATTACAAATGACATAATTTTTAAACAAGCAAACGTTACATCTGAATCCATATATTAAACTTTAGTACATGATAAAAAGATAATCTTAAGAATGTTCTGTGAATTGAAAATTTTTTTTAATTGCCTTTTAATAAAAGATGTAGGAAGTAAAATTTTTTTTAAGTAAAAAAATGCACTTTAAATAATAACCCAAATTTTAGAACAGCTATAATTTAAATGAACAAATTAAATCTTACTTCTTACAATTTAGTAACAAAAGGACATTAATATAAATTTCATTTAATAATGAAATCTAATGAGTCACTTGTCTAATACAAATTTATTTGAAAAATCATTTAATAAATTCTAAAAGAATTAGATAAATTCTTAAATACATTTTTGGTCCAAAAAATTAAGAGAACCCGTATATCATAACAATATATACTAAAAAACATTTGACATAATAACATTTTAAATTATGAACAAATGGCATCACATTTTATAAATATTTGTATCTAAACAAACTTTTTAGTATCAGATTACATTAAAGTCACTAAATCCAAATACTACAAAAATTTAAATAATACCTACAAATAGAATTTTTTTTAATAATTATTGTTTAATTACCTTCTGTACGTCAATAATTTTATGTAAACAAAACTAATAGTATAAGCAATTCACTTTAAAAAACCTATTCGTACTATTTTATTATTTTTATTCTAAACTCAAACTTGCTATATTACGCATGTTACAGATTAAATTAAAGTCAATATAACAAATTAGAAAATAAAAAAGAGACAAAACAAAATTAGCATAAAAATGTTAATAATATTAAAACAAAAATATGATTTCAACGAAAGAAAAGAAACAATAGATATTTGGAGTGACAAAATTCAATTAATTAAATGGAAAGATTCTTGTGAAAGATGTTTTGGAAGATATCATGTAGCAAAAAATTGCCTAAATTACAAGAAAAATAATAAACATTATAAAGATTAAGACAAATAAATTTAAATTGCTATAAAATATAGAAATAAATAAACAAATAAAATATGTGCATGCTATCTTCTAAACATTTAGTCATATATAATAATTATTAACTTTAACAATTTATATCTATCTTAAAAATTGTGTGTGTTAAAAAAAATAAATAAACAAAAAAATATAAACAAAAAACAAAAAAACAATAATAATAATAATGAATATATACAAAAAATAATAATAAACAAAAAATATATATAACAATAAAAATAAAACAAAAAAGAATATTTTCCTAAAAATGTATGTTTTACGCTCAACTTCAATACGATTGTAATTTTTTAGATTTAAATAAGAGAATTAGAATTTTGAAATTGTACAATTTCATTTTTCAATTTCCAAATTTCTGAAGGGGGAGGTGTTACGTCATCGTAACGTCATTTTCAATATTAATAATAATAATAATAATTATAATAATGGGAATAACAAATAATTGTTATTAACATATTATTAACAGTTATTTATAATTATTAATTAATGAAAATAGTAATAATAAGAATAACAAAATAATAATAATAATAAGCAACAATAACAAGAGTAATAAATGTAACATCAATAATAAATAATAATAACAAGATAATAACAATTTGTAACAATAAATAATAATAATTAATTGTAACAATAATAACAAAATAATAATAATTAATTGTAACAACAATAACAAAATATTAATAATTAATTGTAACAACAATAACAAATATAACAAAAAACAACAAAATAGTAATAAAATGTAACAACAAAATAATAATAACAAGTCAACAATAATTTGTAACAACTAAACAATAATAAATAATAATTCATAATAACAAGATAATAATAAAATGTAACAAATAATAATTAATAACAAGTTATAATAATGTAAACAATAATAACAAATTGTAATAACAAGTTAATAACAAATTGTAATAACAAGTTAATAACAAATTGTAATAACAAGTTAATAACAAATTGTAATAACAAGTTAATAACAAATTGTAACAACTACAAATAATTAACAAACAATATTAAAAATATAATATTAAATAATGAAAATTGTAAAAACATATGACTAATAGGATATGAACACGTGCGATCTAAATACTGAGTAAACACAAGTGTCTACAACAATAGTTTTCAAAGACTCTATGCTAGAAAACCTTTTCCGAAGAGACCATGCTAAAAGACCTAAGGAGTCTAGTATAAAAAGGGCCACACTATCATCTAAAACACAGTCTAAAATTGGAAGTCATCAAAAGTAGTCACCCGGACTACAGCCTTAAAAATGTAATCGTCAATAGAAGTCACCGGTATATCAGTCTAAAAATTTTAATCATCACAAGTGGTTCTCTTCGTATAAGTGGTCTCATCCCCAGTATAGTAGTTGTCCCGATCTTACGTGAAAAGTCTAATTCAACTCATCTTGAAGTCTAATTTGGTGTTAGAAAACATCGTTCGAGTTGTGACAAAAGCTGAAAGAAACATAATACCCATTGAACGAAGATAATTTACGAGTCTCGTAAATCATTAACCTGCAGCCACTTAGAGCCTAATTATTAAACCAGCCCCATTGTACTCCTGCGACACGAGCTAGGACCACCACCTGCTGAGCAAAGGTAGAGAGAAACAAACCACTTAGACGCATTTTTGAAAGTTCGTGTTCATTCCATGTTTGCATAATTTTCATCTTTTCCAAATATATTGTGTTCAAATATAATTATTTCTTGTCATTTATCCAACCTCGTCCCAACTTTAATTTTTCTAAATTAAAGTTAAATCGAGAAAAAATAGGGAATATAATAATAAGGTAAGACATAACATTATGTTTCAATACTATTATTTATTATTATTTTATATTAAAAAAGAACGCTATTAGTATTGTACTCGATTCCTCGATACTTTTCGAAAAGAATCGATTCTTTTTTATGTATCGTCCATTCCTAATTCGAAATGACAATTTGAAGTTTTGTTTTGTCAGTATTCGACCATTTGACAATTTGACGTTTTAAACATTCGACGAAATGACAATTCGATGTTTTTAGCAATCGACCAGTTGACAATGTAACGTTTTAAACATTTGACTATTAGCCGTTTCTTTTTTTAGCCTTCAACCTGTTAACAATTTGACCTTTTAATATTAAATGAAAAAAATTTTAATTAAAACTTTAAATATCATTGTTAAAAAATTATGTAAAAAAAATTCAAATTAATAATAATAATAATAAGCAGGTACCTTAGTAGAGGATAATCCTGCCGCTGATTCCGATCGGGTGGAAGCCCCGGTGGTCAGCGCAAGGCCCACGGATTTTGGGGGGGGGCCAACATTCCGCATGTTCTTTGTCTGACAAAGAACAAACCAGAATGGAAACGGAGACGATGGAAATCTCCGATACCAATAGGAAAGAAACCGCGTTCCCGTTGGTCGAAGATTGGAACTGTATGTTTCGACTTATGAAACGACAGTTCGAAATGTCTCAGGAGCTAAAAAGGGCCCTGAGAGTTGTAAAAGAAGGGATATTGAAAAACAACCCGAAACCGGTGAAAGATAGCGCTGTGGAGGCATTCCATTATGGAGAAAGCCTCTTCGGAATGGCTAAGGACTTAGTAGAGGATGGGGAAGAATTTAAAAAAAAGTTGGAATCCTACCAACCCATTCTTCACCCAAGAAGACTGAGCAAAGGGATTAGGGAAATTTCCCACAACACACCTTTGCCAGGCAGAAAGAAGAGGGGGGCTTCGTCGACACCCCCGAATAGAATGTCGAAGAAAGGGAAAGGATCCGAGTCTCCTCAGCAGATCGCTGAGAGCGGACCTGTTGAGAAGACACGGACATTCTCCGAAGTAGTAAGGGAACCTTGGGTTAAGGTGAAAAAAAGCGAAAAAAGAAACGATAAAGGAAAAAAGTTTAGAGAACGTAGCGGGTGGGTCTAAAAAACCCTCACATCCTCGCAAACGAAAAAAAAGGGAAACCGACGCAATTAAAATCAGCGCTAGGGAAGGACAGGATTATTCCAAAATCATGGAAGACATGTTCCCAGGGGTCAGCCCTGCTGAAAATAATGTCGAGATCCTGTCAGTCCGAAGATCTAGGAGGAATGAACTCCTCCTAGTTCTAAAGAAGGGACAGGATCTTACAGGCTTCAGCAGTAAGCTGACAACTGTCCTTCAAGGCCAGGCTGAAGTTACAACTGTGGTCTCGACGAAGTCAGTAGAAATTTTAGACCTCGATGAGCCGTAGTTGTTTCAGGAGTATTAAAAGCAGTAAAAAGCTGCCTGGGCAAGCCCGAGTTAGACGTACCTTGCCAGTTAGTGTCTCGGTACGGAAATACGCAGATGGCGATTCTACGCCTGCCTGACGTAGATGCGGAATCGCTACTCAAGGCGGGTCGAGTTAAGATTGGCTGGGTCAACTGCAGAGTCCGAGCCAGGGTGGAGGTAGACAGGTGTTTTAGATGCTTATGCTACGGACACTTGGCGCGGGGCTGCAGTGGCCCGGACAAAAGAAACGCCTGTTGGAAGTGTGGTGGTCTGGACCACAAAAGCAAGTCATGTGAGGGTTCTGCTCGTTGCATGACTTGCTCCGACAAGGGGTCAGAGGAGACACACCACCTTCCGGGAAGCAGGGCTTGCCCAGTTTACTGGGGTATCCTCTCAGGTCCAAAAGACAATATACGGGGTTCTCCAGGTTAACCTCGGAAGAGGAAGAGACGCGCTGGACCTCCTGATGCAGACTGCAAGGCAGAGAAAGGCTGATATACTGATCTTCAGTGAGCAGTGTAAAAAGCCAGAATTCTCTGTCTGGTTTCAGGACGCATCAGGAAGGTCCGGGATACAAGTGCTCAACCCGGACATCGCTGTCAGTGATTTCTTGGAGACCGATAAGGGTTTTGTTTGGGTAGAGGTGGCGGGTGTTCGTGTATACAGCTGCTACTTCTCCCCAAATCAATCAGGGGAAGAAGAAGGGTTTCTGTGCTCTTGTTTCCATCGACATACGGAATGCGTTTAATTCTGCGAGATGGGACATCTGCATTGAGTCGTTAAGACGAAAAGGAGTACCGACTTATCTGTTGCGAATGATGGACAATTATCTTAGCGACAGATGGGTCGTGTACGAAAGCAATGTGTGCCATCTCAAGGAAGAAATGACCTGCGGGGCACAACAGGGGTCGAAGGTGGGCCCATTCATATGGAACGTCATGTACGACGGACTCCTGAGAATGGAACTGCCTGAAGACACAACCCTGAAAGCCTTCGCGGATGACGTACTTCTGGTGTGTAGAGCACGGGAAACCAAATTTCTTCAGATAAAGCTCAATGAAAGTCTGCGGCGAGTAGAGCGTTGGTTATATCGTCATGGGCTGCAAATGGCCCTAGAGAAGATCGAGGCTTTGCTCGTTACGGTTCGGAGAGCTTATGAAGCCCCTAAGGTGAAAATAGGTGGAACTGAAGTCTCATGGGGAAAAACGCTTAAGTGCCTGGGAGCGACGTTGGACCAAAGGTTAAATTTTGGCCAACATGTGGATATCACAGCGCTCAAGGCCACCGAATGTATGGGTAACCTATCGAGGTTAATGCCCAACATTGGTGGTCCCAGGGAAAAAAAGCGGCGCTTAGTGGCGACTGTGGGTCTAGCAAAGCAGCTTTACGCTGCCTCTGCATGGGCCGACGCCCTTACGACCCGCAGCATCTTGGATAGGTTACTTTCTGTACAAACAGGGAGTTCACGGAGAGTAATCTCAGCCTATAGGACGGTGTCTGATTGCGCTGCTCTGGTTCTTGCGAGTACACCGCCAACAGATTTGTTGGCAAAAGAAAGACAGGAAGTCTTTCGGATCAACAATGAACGGGCGGTATCGCGGGAACAACAGGGCAGCGGTAGTCTAAAGATGGCTATCCGCAAAGCGGCAAGAATTAGACTCGTCGATAGTTGGTAGGCAAGATGGGATGGGGAATCCAAAGGAAGGTGAACTTACCGCCTGATTCCCCACCTCGCCACATGGTTAGAAAGAAAGCACGGAGAGGTTGGCTACTACCTTACGCAGGCAATGACTGGTCACGGCTGCTTCGGACAGTACCTTCACAGATTTAAGATCAGAGAAGAGGCAAAATGTGTGTATTGCGGCGCTGAAATTGACGACGCGGAACACACTCTCTTCTCCTGCGGGCAATGGAGTGAGCTGAGACGGGCCATGTTTGACGCGGTGAAAACTCAATTCACAGCTGATAACATGGTCTCGGTTATGCTCCAAAGCGCGGACTCTTGGCGCCACATCGAGTTTTTTATTACTTCGGTAATGAAGACAAAAGATGTGGATGGAAGAAGAGGTTAACCTGGAGAAATCGCCGGGGGCGATTTGCGGGAGGAGGAAGTAGTTTTAGTTCCTCCTCCCACTCCCGCGACTCCCCCCTGGTGGTTAATGTATATAATTGTCTAACTCGACGGACAGGGAGGACTAAGAGAGAGGACTTCCACTTGCAAAGCAAGTAAAGCCAATAGGTAGTTCCGCAAGTGGATTAGATGTCCCAGAATAAGACGGGAGTGGTTTTTAGTGGGTCGACCAGAACAAGAGCGGTCATCCCCACATAACCTGGGATATGTAAACGCTTCCTATTTCTTTCGAGGAATAGGTGGTATCGAGGAAATCAAATACTTGATGCGTACCAAAACCAGCAAAAAAGAAACATCGATCATGAGCGATTGTAAAAACATGGAAGAGTACCTGCGGGGTAATGCTTCGGCTAAATCCCTCACTGGTTCCGATCGTCAAGCGCTTTCGAGCGTGAGGGCGGTGGCCAGTGGCCCAAGGATGCAGGAGGGCAACAACGCATTGGAGGTGCCACAGATCATCGTGGACAAGTTGGAGAGAAGAGGAAGCACGAGCAGCGTGACCAGTCAAGCCAGCTGCATTTCTGTCTTCAGTAATGCTTCTGCGATTGACATTGCTAGCTGCAATGAAGATCGGGATGAATGCATTAAGCTGCGGTAGGAAGAGGCAGCAAGCATTCAAAAAATGGAGGAAGAGATCAGCAAGATGCTGAAATCCTGTGAGGTCCAGAAGAATGTCAACATGACGATCAAGGATGGACAGAGAAGTCTGACGTCGCTCATACGGAATGTGAAGGAAAAGCACGCAGCAGCCGCCAGAAAAGATGAGAAATTCTACCAAGGATTAACTTGGTCAGAAGAAGCACGGCAAGACCGGAGGAGAAACCTCCCAAAAAGACTGCAGGCAAGGGGACCAAAACGGTACCAAACCCAGTTCCAGAAAAGAAGGGAAGAGCCACAGTCATCGTCAAAGTGTCCGAAGGAAATACTTTCACCGACGTGCTGGCGAAAGTTCGAAGAGAAGCTGACATGGAGGCCAGACAGACAAGGGTTGTGGGAGCTTTACCCACAATAAAGGGAGACCTTCTCATTCAAATTGAAAGGTCTTCAAACAAGAAGCTGTTCACCGAGGAGGTGACGAAGGTGATCGGTGACCTGGGTAAGGTGCATATGGCGGACCGGCAAACTACGCTGGAAATCCGCAATATGGACAGCCTTACTGAGAAAGAAGACGTCTTGGGTGCCTTGGAGCAAGTTTCTACGGTACCAGCAGGAAGCAGGAAGGTGACGGTCCTCGGACCAAATAAGCGAGGTATGAAGCTCGCTGTCGTGATCACCACCCAGGACGACGCTGCCAGATTGGAGAAGATGGGGCACATTAAAATCGGTTTTGTGTCCTGCAGAATTAGCAGGAGAGTGATGCTCACAAGGTGTCACAAGTGCCTTGACTATGGCCATATAGGCAGAGATTGCCAAGGATTAGATAGGTCAGCTGCGTGCTTCAAGTGCGGAGAAGCTGGTCATAAAGCAGCAGATTGTAAGAAGAGCTCATGCTGCTTCTTATGCCAGGCGAAGTTCGGCGAGAAGAAGGACATCCAACACGTCGCCGGATCAGGTCGGTGTAGGGTCTTCAGGACTGCCTTAGAGGAAGCTAAGAAGACCCTGTCAAGAACAAGAAGGAAATAGGCCAGAACAAGAGCGGCACGGAAGAGTCGCGTCAGCGACTAAACGGGACCTCCATCTACGAAGTCTGAAGCCACTAGGTAGTTCCGTAGGTGGGCAGAAGGTTCGAAACCCAAAGGAAGCAAGAAGAGGTTTTAGTCGGTATTGTGACTGCCGTAAAAAGCAGGTATGTGAGGTTTCTTTTTTTTCCTTGCATTTTGTGCGAGCCCGACATACCCCAGGCAAGTGGGATCTTCCTGGGCATGCGTAAATGCATTTCCTCTTCACCCCCGTGAATAAAAAAAAAATAATAATAACCCCGCCGATGGTTGTCCACTACCGAACATCATCGATGTCTTTGACGTGCTGGGAGAAGTGGATGCTTATCCACTGCCAGACATGATTGGCATCATGGATACGTTCGGTAGACCTTGTCGTGGTGTCGGGGCTTTCAACTAAAGGACAACCAAACAGCAAGAAAAAATGAATTCAAAAAATTCTGAGAAGGTACCCCATGTGAGCAGGTCGGAAACGGGAAATCTCACCATCGGTCCCAGGACCGATGCTCAAGTGCGCGCGGATTGTGGGGGCGCACAATTTCTTGCAGTGCCACGAGTGATCGTGGAAAGGGTAGATCCACAAAACATCGTGGAAAATAAAAAACGAGGAAAGGAAGCACGTCGAGCCTTCTAAGTGTGTCAAGCTGCAGTAGCGGAAAAAGCGTTCATAGCGCTATCCACTCAGAAGTAGACGACGAGGCAATAGAAGAGACTCGCGAGATATGCTTGCGGCTCAGAAAGGAGGAGGCGACTTGTCTCGAAAAAATGGAGTTGGAGGTCGCAAGGATGATAAAATCTTGCGACATTCAGAAGACTGTCAATAGGACGGTAAAGGATGGACTCAAGGTCATCGACGTCCTGCTAAAGGAGGCAAGGGGAAAGCATGCCGCGGCCGATGAGTCGGACGTTGATTTGGCATGTGTTCTGAGCAGTGCGGAATGCAACCGCAAGGACCGTAAGAAAGAGAGAGAGCGTTTCTATAGGCGTAATCTCAAAAGCGTCTTAAAAGATGCTGAGAAACGGAAGAGAGAGGGTGACAGTCCAGAAGAGACTCGAACCAAAAACCGATAAGAGGAAGAAGGAGGAAGCTCCTCCAATGGAAAAGGAGGTACCAGATCCAAAGATTCCTCAATTGGAAAGAATTGGGTCAAAAAGATCCACAGTTCTAATCCGAGTCGGTGAAGAATTGACGTATGCTGACGTTCTGAGTAAGCTTCGCAAAGAGGTCAACCCAGAGGACAGCCATACGAGAATAGTAGCAGCAAAAGCTACAAACAAGGGGGACCTTCTGATTAAGTTCAGAGGAGACTCCGATAAGGACGCTTTCACCGCTGAGGTCACTAAGGCGGTTGGAAGCATGGGTAAGGTGCAGTCATTGGATCGAAGAGTTACACTCGAGATCCGTGATTTGGATTGCCTTACCCAAGAAGCTGAGGTGCAACAAGTGTTGTCTGAAGCAATGGGTAAGCCAGTAAACAGGAGAGTGACGGTCTTAGGACCTAACCGCCGAGGGATGAAGCTCGCGGTTGTAGTCACCAATCTAGAAGAGGCGAACAGGCTGGAGAAATTGGGACACGTAAAAATTGGTTTTATGTGTTGCCCAATCAAAAGAAGAGTACTGGTCGTCCGGTGTCATCGATGCCTGGGATACGGCCATATTGGAGCCAAATGCCAGAAGGAGGACAGATCGGCTGCGTGCTTTAAGTGCGGTAAGGCCGGTCACAGGTTCTCCAACTGCAAAAAGAACGCAAGCTGCTTTTTGTGCACTGAAAAGTTTGGCAATAAGGTGTCAACCACCCATATTGCAGGCAGCGGAGGATGCGGAGTCTTCAGGTCGACCCTTGAGGAGGCGAAGAAGACTCTCACAAGGACTAAAAGTAAATGAGAAGAGTTAAAAGGAGCGAATAGTTTTTAATTATTTATTTCATTTACTTTAATTATTTTTTATAGTTTTTATACTGTCCTTTTTACATTTTTATTCTTCTGACTTTTGTACATTTGTTTATTTATTCTTCTATTTCATTTGTTTGTGTTTTTATTTAACTCGTCTTTTACAATTTGATTTTCTGACCTTTATATTTATGTTTTTTATAATTGTGTTTAATAGATTAATTTTTGTTTTTATGTCCGTTTACAATTTTATCTTTTAACCTTTTAATCTTTTTAATACTTTTTAACATTTGTTCCTTTATTCTTTGACATTAGAATAGTTTTTAATTTTAACTATTGACGCAGAAGAACCGCAGAGAATGAACAAAATCGCAGTAGCTATAGAGTTGGAGCGCCTCCCTCGAAGGCTAAAGTCTTACGACAGTTCCGAGGGAGGGTAAAGGGCTCCAAAAGAAGGGTTACGGGTTTTAGTGGATCCGGCTGGTAGTAGGTCGCCAGTTTATTAAATTTATTATAACATTTATTTATGTATCTTTTTTAATATTCCCTTTTTTATTTTACCAACCCCACATAACCTTGGAGTGCGGAATCCAAGGTATCTGTAGGCAGATTTCCCAAAAGTCCCTAAGCAAAAAAAAAAAAATAATAATAATAATAATAATCATTCGCCGAAGTACTGGCGAAAGTTCGAAAAGAGGCTGACCTGGAGGCCAGTCAGACAAGGGTTGTGGGAGCTTTACCCACTAAAAAGGGAGACCTTATCATTAAGATTGGTGGGTCTTCAAACAAGAAGTTGTTCGCTGAAGAGGTGACTGAGGTTATTGGCGATCTGGGAAAAGTGCACGTGGCGGACAGGCAGACTGTGCTGGAGATCCGCGACATGGACACCCTCACCGTACAGAAGGATGTCAAGGAGGCCCTAGACAAAGTATCTACGGTACCAGCAGGAAGCAGGAAGGTGACGGTCCTCGGGCCAAATAAACGAGGTATGAAACTCGCTGTCGTAGTCACCACCCAGGAAGACGCTACCAGATTGGAGAAGATAGGGCACATCAAAATCGGTTTTGTGTCCTGCAGAATTAGCAGGAGAGTGATGGTCACAAGGTGTCACAAGTGCCTTGACTATGGCCATATAGGCAGAGATTGCCAAGGATTAGATAGGTCAGCTGCGTGCTTCAAGTGCGGAGAAGCTGTCCACAAGGCAGCAGATTGTAAGAAGAGCTCATGCTGCTTCTTATGCAAGGCGAAGTTAGGCGAGGAGGAGAGTATCCAACATGTCGCCGGATCAGGAGGATGCAAGGTCTTCAGATCGGCCCTAGAGGAAGCCAAGAAGACTTTGTCAAGGACAAGAAGGAAATAAGGTCAGAACAAGAGCGGCACGGAAGAGTCGTGTATGCGACTAAGTGGGACCATTCATCTACGAAGTCTGAAGCCACTAGGTAGTTCCGTAGGTGAATAATAGGTCTAATATAAATGGGTTTTTAACATGGTATGGTCGATGTGAGTCCTGATGTCTAAACATTAGGCAATCGACTGAGTCCTGTATGTTTCAATTTGTAATAAATTGTTTCTCTATAAAGATTTTACTCTTTTCATAACCTTTCCAATTGGATTTATTCGGTTGTAAAGTTTATGTTAACTACCCTGCAGAAAGCTAATAAAAAAAAAAAATAATAATAATAATTATTATTATTATTATTATTTTATTATTTATGAAAATATAAACAGTTTATATATTCAAATAAATAAATGAATAAAATAATAAAATTCTTGCAAATAGTTTAATTACAATTTTTTATATCATAAAATTTACAATGAAAAGTGTGTTAATTTTAACGAAGTGCCTATTTTGCCAATGTCAATAAAAGTATGTATATGATTATTAATTAACAAATTTTGTAAATTTCTTTTATTTTTTATGTAGAGGAGGAAGGAGTCATCCACCTTGGGTTGTAAATGTTTTTTTTATTATTAAGTGATATTTAATTCTTAAAAAGTCTTTTCTTATATAGAGGATGAAGGAATTATCCACATTGATTTTTTAAGAATTAAATATCACTTAATAATACAAAAAGACACATTTACAACTCAAGGTAGATCACTTCTTTCTCCTCGACATAAAAAAAGAAAAGAAAGTTACAAAATTTGTTAATTAGTAATAATATACATACTTTTACTGACATGGGCGAAATAGCCACTGAGTAATTATTTTAAAACACAAAAATAGACTGCTATTAGCCAGTAAAAAATAAGATTGAAACTTCTTCCATTTAATAAAAAGGAATTTTTTGTTCGTTGTTTCAATTAAACAAAAAAGAGTAGATAAATAATCTAAGGTGACCCAACCGTAAATTTTATTCCAAAATTAATTTAATTTTATTTATTAATGGTAACGTAAATCAAATGTAATGGTAAAAAAAGAAAAATTATGCAATTGTAAAATACATTTATTTCTTATTAGAATCACATATATGTATAAAAAGTAAAAATTAGAAAAAATTCAAAGCAAATATAATTTTTTTTCAAACAATTTGCATAATATATGCTTTTCAACGAATGTAATGTATAAAATAAATTAATTATTTTTACTTTTGTAAATAGCAAAAAAAAGTAAAGAATAAGGAAAAAAACAAGTTAATTGATTACTCGTTAAAAAATAATTAAAAAAAGGAACGATTCTCAAGATGTAATATGTGTGATTATAAGTAGCATTCCAAGTAAAATTTGTCCATCCCTAATTTCAAGATGATTCTTTTTTTTAAAAATACAAATTTAATGAAATTAGGAGTGATATAATAAATAATAATCATTTCATAAATTTGTATATTAAATTTTATTTTTATAAAAATAGAATATTTTATTACATTTCTTAGAAAAACATGTAAAAAATTTAAATAAATTTATTAACAATCTTACTCGTTGTATGTTTTTATCTAAAAAAAAATCCAAGTAAAGCAAGAACGTGATATAGCATCATATTTTTTATATCATCATGATCATAAATTTCAGTATCATTAGCAGATTTATTGAATCTCATAAAATTTCTCAGCATTTTAATGCGTTCTAAATAAAAATTTAAATTTTCAACTTTGCAATTTGATGTTTTGATTACATGATAATCATCAATATCATTTTTGTCACAAAAATCAACTATACAATGGGCAGCCTGCAATTCTGCTAATTATATGCTGTTTTCAACAAATTGTAAAAACAATTGTGAAATATTATCATAATTCTCGTCATTTTCTGAAAAATATAAAAAATGAAATACATTTTAATAACAAAATTAATTAATATTTCATTGTAATAAATTATATTTATTTTTTAAAACATAAATTATTTAAAATTTCAATTTAAAATACCTTTTACAATGTCATCCATTGAAATAGTACAATTTAATTTGTAAATCATTTTTTCAATGACTGCTTTCGGCAACTTCTTCATTTCTGAGAAGATATTATCTGCAAATAAATTCGAAGAAATTTAATATTAATTAAATATTAATATTTATAAATAAATGAATATAAACATTGTTAAAATTAGTTACCCCTATCTTCATAATTTCCTTTTTCATATTGTATTAAAATTTTTTCCATTTAGAACTTTCCTCTTTTGATTTTCTTTTGCTTATTTCGACTCTTAGTGATGTAATATCCATTTTTTTCTGTCTGTAACATTTTTTTTGTTTTTTTTATCCAATCAAAATATTAATAATATATCAAATGGACAGAAAAACAAGGGAATTTATGATTTAAATCAAAAGTAAAATTAAATATGTAAAAATGTTTTACAATAAATGAAAGCACAATTTATGATCAAAGAAATTGCCTTCTAGTATGGGATTTCGATGGAACTGTACTTTATTGTTCTCTTGAATACCACTAACTATATAGTGAAGCATTTTTGAAAAAAAAATATTTATAAACATACAAGATATATAAGATTGAAATTTTTAAAATTTTTTTGTTTAAAATTCCCTAAACTTTTTTTCGGCAAACAATTTTTAGGTAAATTCTTTTTTAAATTGTCAATAAAAAAAAGAAAAAAAAGAGAATTTAAAAAATGCTGTCACTTTAAAAAACATTTTTGTAGGAAATATCAATTTTGGGGCAATCTCCCCTTTAATAAATAAAATAATACATATACATTTATTGCACAATTTTCATTGTATATTACAATTAAATATTTGTAATATTAAAGGTTAATATTTAATGAATAAACATTGAAAATATATATGTTCAAATTGGACGATAAAAAATTAATCTACTTGTACACTGAAAAAATTTAAAGCGCACTGATGAATTCAATGCGAGACAGCAGCGCGCTTTGTCATAAAGGGATAGCAGTTAACCTCAAAAAGCGAGCATCTCTCTTTTTTTGGGGCAGCAGTTACCCCTGAAAGAGTAACTGCTCGCTTTTTGCGGTTAACGGCGTTCTTTTCTGATATAGTGTTCTGCAGTCCTGCAAAAAATAAAGCATCTATCTCTACAAAGACGGCAGCATGCTTTTAATTTTTTCAGTGTAATTGAAAAAAAAATTTTTAATTACTTTTACTACAAAAAAAAGTAAATGTTAATTGTTATGATTAAAACAAAAATTGTACTCACATTCTGTAATGAAATTCAATCTGCAAATTTTTGAATAATTCTTTACACACAAATGTTAAAGAAAACTGTAAACACGAAGTAATAGAAGGAGACTTAACGCCATGTATAGTTAAAAGAGAAATGGATCAAAAAACATGGCGAAGCGTATGTTACGTCCGTAACTTATTCCTAATATACTAAGATTTACGTATGATGATTACGTGTTTATTCTCTTTTTAAATATTGAATCTTAGCTATATATTGTAAGATATTATTATTGTCATTAAAATGCATGTTATTGTATTAAGGGGGGGGTATAGTTAATTCGGTGGAACAAATGCATGTTTTTAAGAATTTTTTTTGTCGATACAGAAAGTGTTAGTTTATTAAATCAATTTTCACATAATAATGCAACATTTAAAGAATATTTTCCTAAATTTTTATTAAAAAATATTGAAAATTTAACAAATGATATTTAATTTCCGGAGACGCCTCGAAAAAAAGTTGTTCTGCGGTGTACGTAAAAAACTCGCAACAGAATCATCTAAAACAAAAAAAATTAAAATGCATCTGTTATAGGACATATCTCTCGAGGTATTCACGAGAGCGATTTTTTTTTTTTTTTTTTTTTCAATTTTTAGTATCACTTATAAGCTAAAAAGCCAATTTTAACACAAAAAATCGACTAATTTGTGATTGTTAAATAAGTAATTTTTTTTTTTTTTTTTAAAAAAAGCTCTCGATAATACCTGAGGAATTATGTAAAGAAGTAGTGTAACAAAATTTCAGAACGATTGGTCCAGTAGATTTTGAGTTGGAACGTACACGGAATTCAAAAATAACAAGTTTCAGAAAAACGGTTTAAACTTTTAATGACCAGATGTACAAACATTTTATTGGAAGTCAACATTATTTTTAAACATTAAAACGCAATTTAAAAAATTTAGTTGTAGACATTTTTTATAGCTTAGAGATCACCCTTTCAAATAGTGTTTTGGAAAATATTTTAAATTTAAAAATAAACAAATTACAGATTATTATTTAATAAAAAAATATGAATTTTCAAGGTTTTTTTTTCATTTCACATTATTTTCGGATAATTTTCCACTTTGATATACATCTGTCAGGTAGAAAAATCGAGTCAAAAATGTTCGAGCTTAAATATAGCGTGATAGATTTAAATAAAAATGAAAATGGCCGATCCAAAATGGCGACTGAAGTTAAGTTTTTAATAACAAATATGCAGTTAGTTTTAAAAATTTTAAAAACGTGAAGGATTTGAATGATACTTGTCGCTCGGAGGTTTTTGGGGTCTTTGATTATGATTTGAATTTACTTTTAAAAAATTCAAAATGGCGGATCCAATATGGCAGATAAAAAAATGTAAAATTTGTCGGATTGATTTGAAACTCGGCACTCAGGGGTTTTCTGGGTCGCTGATTACGAATCTTGCATCAGATTTTCAAAATTCAAAATGGCGGATCCAAAATGGCGGATCTAATTTGGCGGACGGGCATTTTGAATTTTCCAACGTTAACATTGGATTCGTAATCAGCGACCCAAAAAACCCCCGTGTAACCAATTGCAAGCGAATATGACTAATTTTTAAAAAAATAGTCCGCCATATTAGATCCGCCATTTTGAATTTTTGAAAACTGACACCATATTCGTAATCAGCGACCCCGAAAACCCCTGAGTAATCAATTTCAATCGAATTTATGAACCAGAAATATGGTCTTGATCAAAGGCGTGACATGACACTCTTGGGGCATGGACCAACGGGCCCTTAAATTCCCATAACTTCGTAAATTTTGCTCCGATTAACTTGCTATTTTCACACAACATTCTTGAAATATTATGCATTCATTTAAAAAAATAAAAAAAAAATGCAAAAAAAAAAAATTTAATACTATACCCCCCCCTTAATACAATTTCTACGAATTGTTGCATTATATTCAGTATTTTTATGGTCATTGTTATAATATATGTCATACAGCGAATATACAAATTGTATCAAATACAAGAAAGAAGAGTAATATTTAGAAGTATGTAAAAACCTTTGCCACAGACAATATTACCCTTGAATAATATAATCAGAATAACGATTAAGCATCATTTCAACGACCTTCCTATAAGCAAGGAAATCAAAGAACGAACAAAAAATAATCTATTAAGCAACTTCCCCATAGTCCCACTCAAGCAGTGAATTAACCTGTGAGGAACAGCTATCTGAACCAGCGGCACATATCCCTACTTATAATCCATGCGATAATTCAAGAGCCAAGCATAAAATTAGACAAACCATAAGGAATAACCATCTCTCCACAATTCCATTAGCACCAAAGGCACATATCCCCACTTGAAATCCATGCGATGGCACAACTTTTTACGCATAAAATTGGAAAAACCGTAATAAGGAATAACCATCTCTCCACAATTCCAGTAGCATCAAAGGCGCTAAACTTATGGGAGAAGTTTTATAAATAAAGGGCACTAGCTCTGTTACATTCAGAGAGTAATTTTTTGAAACACCAAGTTATAGTCATCGAACCAGCGAGTTGAACACATCGTCTACAAGTGAACTAAAAGTACAAAGTTAAAAGTGAACTCCCAAGTATTTAAAATCAACCCAAGTCTACCAACAAGTATAATTTGAAGTGAACACAAGTATTTTTCCAAGTGTTTAAATTAAAACGAACTTCGTTTTTAGACTTTTTCTCTGGTTCTTAAAATAGAACTTTAAATAATTCTCAAAAATTATCATTTGGGAAATAGATTCAAGTTTCGATAAAATCTATATTGAAACAAGACATTCCAAATTTCAAACCATCGAAATTTGCTCAACTACTGACAACCGTCTGGAAGGAAGCAAATATTTTCAAAATACAAAACACTATCACATTAGTGTAAATAACAGTGATAAAATCCCACACTAAGGACAACTGTCGGAGGCCCCATTTTTGTGAAGTGCCCTTTCAAGATTGGATTAACAGATTATTATCACCAGGTCATTGATCACCAGTAATCGTTATTCTTAAAGTAAGATTTGTAAATTATAATTATATTCATTGTATTTTTGTCAATACTTTTCTTTCTTGTTGGTTTTTAAATAAATTATTCTCTCACAACATTTAGTAGGCTCATTGACTTATCCTCATCTCAAATTAGATTCAATTTATTTGAAACTAATTTAAAACGAGGAACGTTAGGTATATTTTATAAAGGTTTCTCGTTTTGACGTAACACGTATATCAAATTTTAGTGTTCGACTGTTTCGCGCGACCTCATCGGGAAAATTTAAAACTAAATAGTGACGTATGCTTTTTAAGCACTTCAAATTGCTTAGTAAACTTAGAATTTTTTAAATTTAAGTTTATTTCAAATATTTTGAGCTAATTATGTAACAATTAAAAATAAAAAAAATTTTTGTACTAAGAATAAGTAATTCTCAATAAAAAAATTTTTATTTTTAATTTTAATATTCTTTCATATTATTATTTTAATATTTTAATAATCATATAAAACATATTCAAGTACTTGAAAATGTAGTTTTTAATTTGTATTTAATTTCAAAAGATTAAATTTACATGAAGGGAAGAATAACGTAAATATTCAAAATTACAATATTTAAATGTTTATAGAAAAAATTACATGTTGAACATAAAAATGAAAACAACGTAGTGGACAAAAAAATCAGTCAACGGAGGCGATAGTTAAATGGAAATATTAATTTATTAATTTTTTTTATTTTTCTTTTTTTTGTTGGACGCGAGAATCTTGTAGGTACAATTCCTTCCATAAATATTTTTTTGTTTGAAGGGGGATATTTTGGGTTCAATTCTTTCCCTAAGTATTTTGTTGTTGGACGGGGGATCTTTTGCGTTCAATTTCTTCAATAAATTTTTTTTTGAAGGGGTATCTTTTGGGTTCGAAATTTTACCATATTAATACTAAAATAATACTGGTAACATTAAATCTATAAAACTTAGTAGGTCCGACCTAATAAGTCTCAGAAGGACCAGATATCTACTATTAAAAATAGGAATTGTGTGTTTGTGTGTGTGTAGAAAGGTAAATACTATTTCAGCTACTTCTAAAATAGATAAACAGTATTTTTGAATAAGGATGCATAACATTAAATTTATTACAATGCATCCTTCCTTAATAATAATACTACTTGTGATTTTTTCACGTAAATCAATTAAAAAATTCTAGGAGTGTCTATGAAATATTTACGGAATGTTGTTTCCATCAAATATTAAAGAAAAAAAATAGATTTTCTTATTTGCAATAATCGTTTGAGACAGGATTATCTTTTTTAATTTCAACTCTTCCAGAATAAAAATACAAAATTTTGTCAAAATCAAAAAATCAAAATTTTTACTTCCTATCGCCTGGAAAATGAGAAAAAGAAATTGTAATTAATTAAAATCAAAGTCTCCTTGGCTTAAATAGAACTAACTGTTTTATACAGTAAATAATTAATTAATTGCTAAAATTAAAAAAAGAAAAGAATCATAAAAAAGTTAATGAATGAAATAATTATCAAAATTCATATGCATGTATTAAGTGTAAGTGATTTGAATTTTGACAGTTGACAGATGTCAAACAAAATCTCATATTGTCTAGAATGTAATTATTTTTAATGAAAATGATATTAATAATAGATATCGAGGTCGCTGATTACGAATATGATATTAAATTTGAATTTTGACAGTTGACAGCTGTCAAACAAAATGTCATAGTGCCTGGAATGTAATTATTTTTAATGAAAATGAAATTAATTATTAAACGATGTTAAAATAGTCAAAAATTTAAGGAAAACGATGGAAATCGTTTTAAACAAGTTGAAATTTAAAACAATTTATTTTTTGAAAAAAAAAAATATCCTTTAATAAATATATAAATAGTAGTCGGACTCATACGGCTGTCAGTATTGCAGGCATTTTATATATAATATATTATTATTATTAATAATTATTATATTATTATTATTATTATTTTTATTTATATATATATCAAGCTCACATGCGGGATCCATCACATGAGCGTCCCTACCACGCGTAGCGCGTCTCTCGCCCCCCACTATGCAGCGACTGGAACAAGGCAGCAGACCCGTTTTATAAAAACGGTGTCGACTTGCGAAGAGAGAGAGTTCGCATGCTGCCAGGCTGCGAGGAACAACTCGAGCCTAAGTTTGCCTAAAGTTCGAAAGACTTTCGATCTATTCAGGGGCTACTGAATATGAAGGTCGAGTAGAATAAGAGACGGTGACTGGGGGCCTCCATCACTGCCTCGAGGGCAAACATGGCAAGCGTTCTTATTCCCACCAGAAAGATGGAGTCGAGGAGCTACTCATTCATCTTTCTGAAGATGATTTCGGTATTCCTGGTTTGAGGTGCTACTCTGCCCGGAGAACTGAAACCCCCCTCCCTATCAGAGGAAACTTGTAACTAACGAGGAGCTGCTCCTAGATACAAGTTTCCATGCAAAATTCTAGGGATTGGGAGCTTCCATGTCTAGAATGATGCGCATGCTACCGGCGCGACCAGACTTACATTCCTTGAGGCGCAACTCTGGAATCTAAGACTGAAAGAAACATTCTATTCGACCAATGGGTGCATCCAAGGTTAAATGGAATGAATCCAGCTTATCAAATGAGAATCGACAGAATATTTAACGACAGGGTTCCCCCTGGGTTAAGTTGAATGTCGATTGCACTATGCACCTCAGATCCTCTTTAATGGGAAAGACTCGATTGTGGAGGCAAAAGAGTCACTGGACGACAATTTTTTTACATCGTTCGAAGGCACTCGCGAGTCAAAGAAATCGTTGTCTTGCAGTCCTGTTGCAAGGAACAATTTCTATTCTCTCTTTTAGTAGAAAGAGTCGTCCAGCATTTAGGGAGAATCAAAGGATGGTTTCAGCAAGGCATTGCCTGTGAAACACAGAAGTGCATGGGTTTGACTTGAGTATCCTTTAATAATAAAGGATAAATCCGGTCGATTGCGCGAATATCCTGTATAATTTGGGGTAATAAAATCTATTGTCCAATTACGGTTTCTACCTGATCACAAATTACCGAGGTAGAGTGATGGGGGAACGTCACTGCTCTTGGAGAGGAGGATTCGGGGATCGATCCCAATCAGCGCTGTTAATTTTTTTTATCTAATCATTTTCTTTTGTTTAAGTCCGTATGACGGAGTCATTTTAATTTTCTTCTTGTTGTTAATTTTTTGAGACAATCATTTTCCTTTGTTTAAGTCCGTATGACGGAGTCATTTTAATTTTCTTCTTGTTGTTAATTTTTTGAGACAATCATTTTCTTTTGTTTAAGTCCGTATGACGGAGTCATTTTAACTTTCTTCTTGTTGTTAATGTTTTTGAGCTAACAATAATTCGCCTAACTCAATCTTGTTATATGTCGGGTCGACGAATGATGTATTTAATTTCGTTCAATGTCGGGTCGACGAATAATGTTAGAATTTTCTAAGTCGTTGTAAAAATCATGACATAAAACTTTAATTCAAGAAAATATATGATTGTACTTGTTAAATTTGGAGTTTGTTTAAATGTACCTTCCCACGTCAATCTCGCACAATAATGGTCCCTCATCAAATAAAATTTTGTAACGATATTTCAAAAGGCCCCTGGCTCTGACGAGTTTATTCCGCGAGCACAAAATAAGCTATCATTACATGGCGCCCGAACAGGGACATTATTTCAAAAAAAAAGAGAGGAAAAATTTTATAAGTGCGAAATTGCTGTGAGATGGTATCCACCATTTAAAAACTTTTAGGGTCTATATTTCTCTTAGAGAGGGAGTAATGAGTAGTATAAAAGGGATCTAATTTAGAAATAAGATCGATTATCTTGAGTACCACCTACCCGTGAACATTAATTAGTTAACACGAAATAATGGAGACTACGTGGTATACTAAAACTTGTATTATAAAAATTCTAGAAGACTTTAATTTAGACACGACGGGATCTATGTTAGATATGAGACATCGGCTCGTCGTGTACCTAAAAACAAATCCTGGAGCACGCTCGAGATTACCAGTCGGTTTAACATCGGATGAGATTCATAGAAGGGATAAAGAGGAGGAACAACGTATTAAAACGGAGACATCCTTGGTAAATGGTCATTCTGATTTAAGTCGTCAAAAGAAAAGGGTCGTTCGTCGCTTAGCCAGTGATAGGGAAATAGTGAAACTCCTGTATGTGAGTAAAAAACCATTGTTCGATGGGACAAATTTATTCGATTTTTTACTGAAAATACTCGACGCCCAAAAAGAAAATTATTTTTCTGATACTCAAGTGAAAAGGGTTTTCCCGAATTTCATATTCAAGAAAGAACTCGTAGAACGTAAAAGTGAATTTTTAAAATTGAGTGCGTCTGAGGCAAGAGAGATATTAACTTTTGCAGTATGGTACGATAAACACGATTGTTAAAAGGAAGTGGGGTGATTTAATTAGTACAAATAGGAAAAATTAATTTTTAGTAACTCATAAGAAAATTAATCTTCGTCATAGACAGTTAATCGGTAATACATAATGGGTGTTAAATGGATATACAGTTTGAACAAAAATGACTTAATTAAAGAATTAGATCATTATCAAATCGACTCTAGGGGCACGGTAGCCGAACTTAGACAACGTTTAGTAGCATTTGTAAAATCAAAACCGGAAATAATGGAGCAAATAGAAGACCCAGAAGGATATAAGGAAGAAGATGACATCTCTAGGGACTTACTGGCACTGGAAGAACAACCCAGACTAGATACAACAGTCAATAATCAAAGAGTTCAACCAGGCGCGAGTAGAGAAAATAATGGAGAACAAATTCTCGAGACACCATTTCTTGCACGGCCTGCCCGTACATCAACGCCTACTGACCAACCATGCGAATATAAGATACTTGATACTATGCGTAAGTGGGGATGTCAATTCGACGGTAAGGATCCGTACGCCTTCTTGGAGAGGGTAGAAGAATTACAAAACGCCTACCAGTTTTCTAACCAACAGATGCTGAGAGGATTTCCGGAACTGCTACGAGGCGAGGCCTTGCTTTGGTTTCGTAATGAGATTCAAGTCATACGCACATACGAAGAACTTACCAATTCATTCAGACAATACTATCTCTCACCATCTGAACTAAGAAATCTGGAACTTCAAATTACTGGAAGATACCAGGGTGCGAATGAACCTTTTAGAGTATTTGTGAATTCAATACGCACACTTATGCGCAGGCATGGTTCGTATGATGACAACAGAGTTATAGATATGATATATATTGGAATATGTTGCCAATTTACAGGCTTCATATTCGTAAAAGTGAAATACCTACAGTGAATACGCTTATACAACGTGTTGAGGAGGTAGCGGAGATTATCAACCAAATGGAAGGCAACAAGAAGGATAAAAGAACTGCAACGAAGGAAGTTAATTCAATAGAAGAAGTCTATAGTAGAAAAACACATTGCTGGAGATGTGGAAAAAAGGGACATAATAGATATCAGTGTACAAATGCTCAACGCCAATTTTGTTCCTTCTGCGGTAAGGATGGAATACTGTCCAGAAAATGTCCTTGTCCGAAACCGGGAAACTCCAAAAAGACCGAACAAAAGGAGTAAGTTCGGTCTTACAAGAAGAAGACTCCAGAATCTTTCTCAACTGCACCTGCGCGGATTTTACCTTTCAAGCTCTATTGGACACCGGTGCTGTGTGTTCTTTTATAGACAGCGATTTAGCCGACAAAATGATCGAAGAAGGAGGACGACTTGAAAATATAACTGCAATTGCAATTTTGGCTGATGGAACCGAATCAAATATTCGTCATGGCATTTACGGAGCAATTAATGTCAATAATACTCAAGTCAAACACACATTTTTAGTGTTACCTCAACTTTCAAAAAAAATGCTCTTGGGGATGGACATACTCAAAAAATTAAAAATGCAAATTTTCCTCGATGACGTAAAAATTAACCAAGATGTAAGAAATCTAAAGCTTAAAATCACGCCAGTAGCTTCCGTTGGGTTAACTCAAATGAAAGATGAACAAGAAAAGGTTTTAGAAACAATTTTGGAGAAACATAAAACCCTTTTTGCCCAAATTAAGGGTAGAACGCCCTTAATTCAACACGAAATTAAATTATTAGAAACATTACCAATTAAACAACGGTATCAACCAAGGAACCCAGTAATGCAAGAAATAATTAAGGAAAAAGCAATCGCCATGTTGAAAGAAGAAGTAATTCAACCCTCAAATAGTGCATGGAGTTCGCCAGTAGTGCTGGCTAGGAAGAAGAATGGGGAATGGAGATTTTGCATCGACTATAGGAGGTTAAACAAGATAACAAAAAAGGACGCTTATCCACTACCACGTATAAATAGTATCCTAGATCAACTCAAAGGTGCCAAATATCTTACAACATTGGACCTAAAAAATGGTTACTGGCATGTACCATTAAGTGAAGAAAGCCGTGCATTAACTGCGTTTACTATCCCTGGTATGGGTCTTTTCGAGTTCGTTGTTATGCCCTTTGGACTTCACTCTGCGCCTGCAACTTTCCAACGTTTAATTGACCTTGTGATACCAGCCGAATTAGCCCCAAAAGTGTTCTCCTATCTTGATGACATTGTAATAACATCAGAAACTTTTGAAGAACACATGAGACTTTTAGAAATTGTTTTTAATAAATTAAGGGAGGCTAAATTAAAACCAAATTTTGACAAGTGTGTTTTTTTTGTTCGTGATAAATTAAAATATTTGGGTCATGTAGTGGACATAAATGGGTTACATCCTGATCCAGACAAGGTTTCCGCCATTTTGAATTTACCTAGACCAACAAACATTAAAGAACTTCGTCAATTTTTAGGGATGGTATCCTGGTACCGCCGTTTTGTTAAAGATGTGTCAAAAACTATTGCCCCTCTCACCTTGCTGTTAAAAAAGAAAAATGAATGGCAATGGGGAAATCAACAAGAAACAGCTTTTGTTGATTTAAAACGAAGACTAACTGAAGCTCCTGTTTTGGCCTGCCCTGATTGGAAGAAAACATTTTATCTTCAAACCGATGCTAGTCTGGAAGGACTAGGGACGGTATTGACTCAAGGCAAAGGGGAAGAAGAAGTGGTCATCGCTTATGCTAGCCGTACTCTTATCGATGCAGAAAAAAATTACTCTGCAACAGAATTGGAATGTTTAGCGGTCAAATGGGGAATATGGAAAATGAGACATTATTTGGAAGGTTATCACTTCGTGGTGGTTACAGATCATCAATCCCTAAAATGGTTAAATTCTATAGAAACTCCCTCGGGTAGATTAGCAAGGTGGATAATGGAATTATCTCAATGGGATTTTGAAGTAGTCTATAAGAAAGGTATAGAGAATCGTTTACCTGATTACCTGTCTCGTATACCTCTACCAGTAAGTTTATTAGATAAAACGACAAGTTCCTGGTATCAACGGATGTATACAAATACTATGGAAAATCCAGATTTTAATCCTGATTTTAAGATTGAAAATGATAAGCTATACCGGAAAATATTACATTCAATCGATTTTAACGAAATCGATTACGATGAGCAATGGAAATTGTGCGTGCCAAAAGAGAATCGACGGGAAATTCTAAGAAAGATTCATGACGAACCAACAGCCGGACATCTGGGAGTAGCCAAGACCATTACACGTTTAGCTAGATATTTCTATTGGCCAGGTATGCTGCGAGATGGAGCCAATTATGTTAGAAGTTGCCTCAACTGCCAGAAAAATAAGAGTAGTCAACAACCAGCAGCCAATCACATGCTCGCAACATCTGTTGTCTCACCATGGGACATGGTTTCCATCGATTTTGTTGGTCCGTTGCCAAGAACCAATGGAGGAAATACTATACTATGTGTTATGCAAGATCGTTTCACTAAGTGGATAGAATTGAAGCCCGTTCGGAAAGCAACCAGTAATACAGCTATACAAACATTGAAGGAGTCGGTCATTTACCGGCATGGCTGTCCAAGAACGCTAGTGTCCGACAATGGACGACAATTCACAAGTAAGGAATTTACTTTATTTACCGAAGATTATGGTATTAATCACCGTAGGACTCCGCCTTACTCACCACAGTGCAACCCAGTAGAAAGGGTAAATAAGGTAATAAAAACTATGATAAGACAATACCTCAAGAACGATGAAAAGTGTCGCCGGTTATTTTCGACCTTGTTGATTCTAAAGGTAAACAGCACAAACACATACATTTGAAAGATCTAAAACCGTTTATTCCCAATACTAGCGAAGAGTAAGGTAAACCCCACTTTCAAAAATTTCTATAAATAGATTTTGTCCAAGTATATATATTATAGAATTTCTTTTAACATTTCATTCGATCTCAGAAAGTGCTTACTAATGGATCTATCCAAAGAAAAAAGGGCAGCTCAGCTAGCACGTGCTGAAAAAAGCAAGCATTATACCTTGCTCGATAAACTCGACGACGAAATAAAGAAAGGAAATCTATTTCCAAATCCGCCATCGTTAATCACAAAAAAAATAATGATATGAATTATTCAGAAATAAATCTCCCCAAATACGAAAAAACGAAAGTATTTAACCCTCCCGTAAAACCGGCAATATGCCAATTATCGCCAAAACGTGTCAAAGTGTCGTGCGTGAAATTGAACGAACAATCTTTCGAAGAAGCTATTGCCCTTACGGAATTATGTGTGTCCGGTAAAGTGACCGTGCAACCCCCCATAAAAAAAACAAAAAAAACTATTTATCTACCAGTCCCAAAAACAGTTGTTAAATCGAAACACAACTCGCGTATTTCGAGAGTTACGGAACCAGTGAAAACCAAAAAAACTCTAGAATCAACTAAGAAAAAGTTAAAAGAAGCGGAAACGCGTATAGTGAAAAGACCAGTAATTATTTCCGTAGTTAAAGTAAAAAACATTGTTAAACCGACTACACTAGAAAAATTACGTGAAAAAGTGAGCCGGAATTTAAGCAAAAAAAATGTTGTAGTTCCTAACATTTCACGAGAAGTACCAGGCACTAGTAAGGCCACTATCCAGTGTCCAGAGCTCCAGGCTAGTGTAAAACAGAGCAAGGTGGGTAACCTCCAACCCCAACCAGAGTTAGGAATACAGGACATTGTACCACTCAGGGAGTCTTTTGAAAAATTATGCATGGAAATATTAGACGACGAAATGGATATTAACAACAATATTTCTGAACTTTCGACGAACGACCAAAATCCCACTATACTTGTCAACGAAACCAATAATACGGAACAAGTTTGCAACACAGAAGAACAGAAAACTGTTGAGACACCAATAGAAGTCAATGTGGAAGTGGTACCTTTGGATCCAATACTACAGCATCTACCCTTCCAGATTGCAAAGCTCCAAAATGGTCCTTGGATTCAGGTTCCCATTGGTGTCACCAGGTATCGTGTTTGGCAGAACAACCGACGCTGGTCTCTACGTTTGGTACCAAGTACAGGGTTTATCAGGCATGTCGGAAAACCGCAAAATGTAAGTGGTACTCTTTTGTTATTTTATTTCGCTAAAAATTTCGCTCTCCGAAGTAAGGGAGGAATGTAATGATGTGAGTGTTGGCAGTCACATACGCACACACCATTAAAGTCAAGCTCACATGCGGGATCCATCACATGAGCGTCCCTACCACGCGTAGCGCGTCTCTCGCCCCCCACTATGCAGCGACTGGAACAAGGCAGCAGACCCGTTTCATAAAAACGGTGTCGACTTGCGAAGAGAGAGAGTTCGCATGCTGCCAGGCTGCGAGGAACAACTCGAGCCTAAGTTTGCCTAAAGTTCGAAAGACTTTCGATCTATTCAGGGGCTACTGAATATGAAGGTCGAGTAGAATAAGAGACGGTGACTGGGGGCCTCCATCACTGCCTCGAGGGCAAACATGGCAAGCGTTCTTATTCCCACCAGAAAGATGGAGTCGAGGAGCTACTCATTCATCTTTCTGAAGATGATTTCGGTATTCCTGGTTTGAGGTGCTACTCTGCCCGGAGAACTGAAACCCCCCTCCCTATCAGAGGAAACTTGTAACTAACGAGGAGCTGCTCCTAGATACAAGTTTCCATGCAAAATTCTAGGGATTGGGAGCTTCCATGTCTAGAATGATGCGCATGCTACCGGCGCGACCAGACTTACATTCCTTGAGGCGCAACTCTGGAATCTAAGACTGAAAGAAACATTCTATTCGACCAATGGGTGCATCCAAGGTTAAATGGAATGAATCCAGCTTATCAAATGAGAATCGACAGAATATTTAACGACAGGGTTCCCCCTGGGTTAAGTTGAATGTCGATTGCACTATGCACCTCAGATCCTCTTTAATGAGAAAGACTCGATTGTGGAGGCAAAAGAGTCACTGGACGACAATTTTTTTTACATCGTTCGAAGGCACTCGCGAGTCAAAGAAATCGTTGTCTTGCAGTCCTGTTGCAAGGAACAATTTCTATTCTCTCTTTTAGTAGAAAGAGTCGTCCAGCATTTAGGGAGAATCAAAGGATGGTTTCAGCAAGGCATTGCCTGTGAAACACCGAAGTGCATGGATTTGACTTGAGTATCCTTTAATAATAAAGGATAAATCCGGTCGATTGCGCGAATATCCTGTATAATTTGGGGTAATAAAATCTATTGTCCAATTACAGTTTCTACCTGATCACAAATTACCGAGGTAGAGTGATGGGGGAACGTCACTGCTCTTGGAGAGGAGGATTCGGGGATCGATCCCAATCAGCGCTGTTAATTTTTTTTATCTAATCATTTTCTTTTGTTTAAGTCCGTATGACGGAGTCATTTTAATTTTCTTCTTGTTGTTAATTTTTTGAGACAATCATTTTCTTTTGTTTAAGTCCGTATGACGGAGTCATTTTAATTTTCTTCTTGTTGTTAATTTTTTGAGACAATCATTTTCTTTTGTTTAAGTCCGTATGACGGAGTTATTTTAATTTTCTTCTTGTTGTTAATGTTTTTGAGCTAACAATAATTCGCCTAACTCAATCTTGTTATATGTCGGGTCGACGAATGATGTATTTAATTTCGTTCAATGTCGGGTCGACGAATAATGTTAGAATTTTCTAAGTCGTTGTAAAAATCATGACATAAAACTTTAATTCAAGAAAATATATGATTGTACTTGTTAAATTTGGAGTTTGTTTAAATGTACCTTCCCACGTCAATCTCGCACAATAATGGTCCCTCATCAAATAAAATTTTGTAACGATATTTCAAAAGGCCCCTGGCTCTGACGAGTTTATTCCGCGAGCACAAAATAAGCTATCATTACAATATTATATATATATATATATATATATATATATATATATATATTATATATATAATATTATTTGTGCATATTATGTACAAATAATAACATTATTGGCCAGATCTATAACTGTACAAATAAAAGATCCGGCTATAGTCGGATCTATAGCCAGATTTATAGTTCCGGCTAACCAGATATTTAGCCACTTCCTTATAATAATGACAAATATTAAAAAAATTGAATTTTATATTTCATAAAATTATAATAATAATAATTCATTCATTTAAAAGTTTTTAACAAATTGAAAAAAAAAATTTATATTACTTAAAGTTATAAACAATATTATGTGTCTGCAAGTGTAACAAGAAAAAAAGTAAATGCTAATTTCCAATTTTAGATGTATTCTTTGTCTTAAATTGCCTGAGAATTAAAAATTTTCAAATTTTTTTATATGTTCTGAACACGTTTAACGTTTTTTATTGAAATTGTGTGAGAAAAATTCAAATACTTAAAATGTAATTATAAACAATTGTTAAAATAAAATGTTGAATGTAAATTTTTGAAGAAGCAATTTTTAATGAAATGTAATTTGTTTCAAATTTGAAATTTATATAAATTTTATAATTTTATAACCAAAAAATAAATTATGTACTAACAGATTTGAAAAAAAGTAATGTTTGAAATAATTTTCAAAATACAAATAAAATCCAAAATTATGAGAGTAAAAAAATTTGGTTTTATATATAAAGTTATTTTAAAAAAGAAATAAAATAAGGATAACTTATAGAATAATACTAAATAATGTTCCTTTAAAAAAAAATTTTTTAATAAAATTATTGCTTCTTATCTCAAGAGACATTAAAAAAAATTATTGAAATTAAAATGACAAAGAAATAAAAATTGTTTTTAAAGTTTAAACATAAATTAATAAATTAACAAATTAATATTTACAACATAATCACATGTATAACTTAAAAATAATTAGGAATTATGAATTTCAGCAAAAATAACAATAATGCAGAATCCATAATAAAGAAATTCTTTAAAAATAATGAAGATGATGAACTATTTAATCAGATTCAGGAAGAGGAACAATTAAAGAAGGATGATAATTATAATTCAACACAATCATGTTCCAAGTCAATTACGAAAGAAGATAAGGAAAAATATGAAAACGAAAAAATTATTCAGTGTAGTCTTAAAAATATAGATATAAATGAAATCGAAATAAGACAAAATGAGTAGTATGCAGATGAAGATTGTGTGGTTGAAGAAGGAATTTTGTTTTTAAAATTTTCAAATCACTTTCTAGAACAAGTAACTGGATATACAGTTGAAATATATTTGAAATATAAAGATGAAATAAAAGAGAATAAAATAATGGCAAATGAACTTGAAAATTACATCAATTATTGTAAACATTTAATTACAATTCAAGATTATGTACTTAACATAAAGGTGTAAGAAGAAAATTTAATTTTAATATTGTCGCATGAATGAAATAATCTATTTAAAAAAAAATTGTATAACAATGTGAATATTAAAAAAAAAGTATAATGCAAATATGTATTATGTTTAAGAATAAGAAGAATAATAATATACATTTGTATAATAAAACTGCAAAATAAAATTTTCTTATACTTAATCATCAAAGTTTTTATTTACAATAAAATTTTCCTTTTTAACTGATAAAAAATAAATAAATTTATTATATTTAAACTAATATTTTAAACTTTCTTGTACGAAGAAAATTAAATTTCACAAACATTGTTATCTGATACCTAAATTAAAAAAAATTAATTCGAAAATTTTAATTATTCTAAAGAATAGAGAAGGTAAAAAATTATTAGCTATATGTAGGTTAATTGGGTTAATATTCTTAAGATTTTTTACAGTGCATGTAAAAGTGAGAAGTTTTAACAATTAATATTTTTCTCAATATATTTCTCTTTATTATACAATAAAAATTGAGGCCTAATATAACACATCTTTTAATTTTTAATCAAGGACCGCTTCTAAAACGAAACTAAATAGAAAATTAATTTCGTTTTAGTGTTTAAATTGAAACGAAACTTAATTAACAAAGTGACTTTAGTTTCAAGTCGACACGAAACTAAATTAACAAAGTGACTTTAGTTTCAAGTCGACACGAAACTAAATTAACAAAGTGACTTTAGTTTCAAGTCGACACGAAACTAAATTAACAAATTAGATTTAGTTTTGTGTCAAATGAAAACAAAATATTGAAAAAGAAAATTATTTAGTGTCAATAACAGAAAAATTGTTTCCCCTGACTCACGTAACTAGAGCAACGTAAATAATTAATGTAAGTAACGTAACCAGAATAAATTACGTAACTACAGTAACTAACGTAAATGGTCAAACTTAGTACAGAATTCTTTTAAGAATTCAAACCAAAATTCCGATTGTAGATGGAATTCCATTTCTATCGGAATTTCCACAATCCAGATAGGAATTATGACAGAATTCTTATAGGAATTCTAATAAAAAAATAACAAATTTAATATTAAATACGTTTTTGTAGAAGTATTAAGAATTTATTTTTTAACATAGGGATCTGAAATCATGATGTCATTAAAAAACATGGCGGTCGGCAACGGTGTAAAATTTTAACAAACACACATGTTTCAGACTTATTTTTCATTATTATTTATAGAAAAAGTTGAATAAAGTTAATTGGGTGGCTAAAAAATGTTTCAGTTTGTTTATTCACAAGTTTTAAAAAATTATAAAATGCAATACGCTCCAAATATTTAATATATTCAGTAAAATAAATCACATAAGTAAATGCACCTGTCAAGAAAAGAATTGTTTTCCTATCGAAAAACATTATTTACTTGAATAAAAAGTAAAAAAATATCTACTCTAAATATTTAATGAAAATTTAAAGTAGAAATACAGTTTCCTTTTCAAGAAAAGTAAGGATTAACCGAGTTAATGAATAGTTTTAAGCATGTTTATAGGTTTTATTGTGTCTCTTGTTTACCAATATAAAAATATTAAATAAATATGTTATAAGAGACACACTGTAATGAAAAAATAATAATTATAAACTACTTTTAATTTAAAATCTTGATTAACTGAGAATACGATTAATTAATAATATGTTTTAATAAAGTATTTATTGTGACAAAATATATTGAGATTATTGCTTTCACAATTTGATTATGAATATCTCAAAATATGAAATAATATTATTTATTGTACTGAATGTGACTGGTTCGTAATATTTTCTTTTTTACAAATTAATTTATTTATGCGCTTATTAGAACACAGCTATATTGCTATGTCATAAGATAGTGGGATTGTATTTATTTTTAATTGACTATGAATTAGATTTATATGAATTGTTGCGCTCTATTTCTACTAATAGATTTCTATTGACAATAAAATATTTCGGAGAATATTATTTAACAAAAAAATTTAAGGCACTTGTGCAACATTCTAAAAAAATTATACAAGTCTTTATTGCAAATTGAAAATCTTTGTATTAAAATACATATTACGAATAAAACCTTTATTTTATCTATGTTATTAAAAAATAACACCTTTTCGTAAGATAGAAAATTAAATTATATATTATAATAAGAAAATGAAGTACTTTGAGAAAAATACATTTCATAAAAAATGAAATTGAAAATGAAATATCTATTCAAGAAAATGGAAAGAAAAGAAAATAACATTTATCATCACTTGACTGCAGTCTTATCCCTTCAATTATCAAGTTCCTAAGAGTGCTTTAAAATAGCAGCGAAAATTAACCACTTGTGAATTTAATTTTTACAGTTCTATATTTAAAAATTGTTTTTAAAAATTTTTATTTCTATTATTCGTAAAAAATTGATTATTTAAAATTTATAAAATAAAAAAATTATAAAAAATAGGTTTTTAAAAAAAGGTTTATGAAATTTGCCTTAAATAAAAAATAAAAATATATATAAAATACTTGATGAAATTAAGAAATTTATTGTTTTAAAAAATAGGTATACAATAAACTTAAAAGAATAAATAAATCATTACGATGCGAAATAAATGTAAAGAAAAAAAATTTGATGTAATAAAAAAAAATTGTTATTTTAAAGAAACAAGAAAACATGTAATTTATTGTTTCGATTCAATAAATAGTAATGCATCCCAGGTAAATCTAAAAAAATAAAAAACATTAAAACTCATAAAAACAGTAGAGAATAAATAATAAAATGTAATGTTTTTTAATTGTACCTACATATGGAAAACCTTTTGAAACTTGTAGCATTTTTTTAACAACCAGCGCCTCAGACGGCCGTCTTCGTTGACTCCGTGTTCCAATTTCAATTTTAATGTTTCAATTTTATTTTTCAAAATTTATTCATTTTCTTTGTATTGTATTTTTTTCTTTATTATAATTGAGGCTAAGTTTATAGGTTTGCGTTTTAACTCTTTTTTGTGCGTTCTTTTGCAATTTCTATTTTTGTAGCATTCATTGTTCAACGAAAAACGCAACGTAAGGTTGTGTGTATATTCTTACGTTCAAACGCTGCGTTTGCTTTGAACAGTAAGTATAAGAAGGATAGAAGTATACTTATTTCTTTCTCTATTTCATATGCGAAACACAGCATTCGAACACAACCATGTTAACACCACCTTAAGGTACCGTCCCATGACGGCGTAAAGCGTCGGCGTGAAGCGTGAACCATGTGAGTGAGTGAGAACGTGATATCTGTTCATCTGTTTCTATCGCACGATTTCTGCTTTACGCCGACGCTTTTACGCCGTCATGGGACGGTACCTTTAGCCTACGATCCCATGTGAGTAGAATACGTCGATCAAAATCAGAAAATCTGTAGTACAAAAGGGATAAGCTGATATTGTTTTTTTCACTCTCATGATTTTCTGTTTTCCGTCGACTTATTGTGCTTACATGAGATCGCAGCCTTAAGTATAGATTTTAAAATATCTGAAAAAATTTAATAGAGCTCATTTGTCCTATGGTAACTTACCATTCGGTGAAAAACACATTAGACGAATTCTCATACTACCGTATTTATGAGATATACTGTGGAATATGTGGAATGTTCTGTCCAATGCTATTGTGTAAACGGCTGTCGGAAAACGTTTAGCCAATAGCAACTTCCAATTCAATAGAAATAATTACAACAGAAATTTCTTATTGGATGAACATGTTCCGTTTAACATTACTCTATCTTATTTTTTCGGTTTTATTTTTATTTGTTGATATCAATTTACTTATAAATTTTTTACTTTATTTGGTGAGAAGAAAAGATATATCTAAGTGTAAATTTCTTTATAAACAAAATTTTTAACAATGTTACTTTCTCTTTGATTTCCTAAATATATTTTTAAAGAATCCCAAGATCGTACACGCGACATAGCAACATAAAGTTGTCCATGATTGAAAACATCTCGTCTTAAATCTATTCCAATTTTATCAAACGTCTGTCCTTGTGATTTGTTAATTGTCATTGCAAAAGCTAATTTTATTGGGAATTGTCTTCGACCAAACTGAAAAGGATAACGATCGTCGCTGTATAAAGTTATTCTATTAATAAACACTATTTGTCCCATTTTATCACCAGTTAATATTTTGCACTTTAGTAAATGATTTCCTAGTTCTAATACTTGTAATCTTGTCCTATTACATAAACCTTCATTAATAGAAAGATTTTTAATTAACATGATAACAGTATTTACTCGTAATCGTAATTCGTGAGGAGGTAAACATGGAGGATTTAGTGTCTCTAAGTATTCTGGTAAAAGAGTCTCGTCCATTTCTCCATTATCACAGTTTTTAGTGCTATTGACACTGGTATAAATTTATTCTGTTTCAGCATTTAACAATTCAATGACAGCTTTGTTAATATCATCAACATTTCTAGCTGATAATATTTCCATTTTCGTTAACTTTTCAAATTGTTTCAGTCTAATTACTTCCCCATAGATATCCTCTACAATGTCTGTATTTCGTGGTGCTATACAATTTTCAGGTAAATGTAAATTGTCATCATTATCATTATCAGTTCCATTTCCAACTGACAATAAAAATTTAGCAAATTCAACTTCGTGAGGCAATGTACGCATATTAGCGGTGAGAGAAAATTGATAAAATACAGACCAAATGGAATTGAATTTAATGCAAAGATCAACTAATTCACTGCGAGTTGCATTAATTTTAACAGGCAATAATTGCTTAAAGTCGCCCCCAAGTATCATTATTTTATTTCCAAATGGCCTGTTGTCGTTTGTAATATCCCGCAAATTGCGATCAATTAATTCTAAAACGTGTCTTGGAGCCATCGGTGCTTCGTCCCAAATAAATACTTCAATATTTCTTAAGTATTCCGCTTCTTTGGACTGTGCTTTAATATGATATAAGGTTGTATAAATAAATGTTTTTCCTGATCCACCAGGTCCGTGGATAAAGAAACATCGATTATTGTTACTACTTTGATCGTCAACTGTACTTAAAATTCTATCAACAACTTTCTTTTGCTTTTCATTAAGTTTTAGATACTGCTGTGTACCAACAGTTCGATGTTGTTCAGACTCCCATTCACTATCGATGTTGTCATCAGTTTCTGTAATTTGCGGTATCGATGGAAAAGAGGCTATGCTATAATTTTCTTCATTAAGCAAAGTATTTATCTTAATTGTTGGGGCATCATCCATAATTTAGCTTCAGTCATAGCATTCTCCCATTCACTGTCATCTTAAATTAATCCTAATGATAAACATGTAGAAACAAAACTATCATGAAGTGTTCCATTTACTATTCTTAAATTTTCAAAACTTGTAGCTCCTTTTACAGATAACAATAATAACCTGAGGTGAAATAGTTCAACTTATGTTGGGCTAACGGAATACATACGCCCTAATACATTAAACTGAGATTTTCTTTTTTCATTAGCCTCTTGATCATTAATATTATCTATCACAACTGATTGTTGATTTTGCAAATGTATAGCTAATCGATAAACTGAATGACTTCTACCCTGTAAATCATTACTGAGAATACGACCACATGCTTCTGGAGGACTCACATAACGAGTTTCAATGTAATTCTGAATTTCATCATGAGTCAAAATATGTTCTTCATTTTCAGTACTATTTGAATCTCCAATTATTACAGATGCAGCATCGTGACCTTTATAAATATATTTAAAAATATATTTCACAGACTTAACGCCCTTTACGCATTCAACATTAATATGACTACGAAAGTGTAATAGTAGTTCTTTATTGTAAGGTACAACATACCGACTATCGAATTCAGAATTATCTTGACGGATGTAGGTTCCAGTATTTTGGCGCCTATATTTTAGATAACCATCTTCATCCACAGTAGTATGATCAGTAAACGATTTAGGGAAATGCTTGGAACATTTTCCATCTTTATCTAAACACCAATCTTCACAAGGTCCATGTATCATATTAGCTTTTACAATTTCATGTAAATCTAAATTTTCGTTTGGGTTAGGAATTTCAGCTCTAATATATTTATCTACAATTTCAGGTGTTGAAATCTTGTAATTTGTTTTCAATGTCACGAGTAAGTGTATATGAGGCAATCCACGCCTTTGATATTCAACTACATAAACATAAGCTTTCACTTCTCCAAATAGCTTTTTTTACAATAGTTTTGATTAATTCTTCTTTTTTCAGTTCAAAAACGCGAGCAACTAAATCTGGTCTGTCTGAAGCTGTTTGTCCATCTAACAAATTTTCTGTTATTTCTCTCCATTTTGGATTGCATGTCATTGTGATAAATAAATCGGGAGTTCCGAATGCTCGCACTATAGTCATTGCATCTTGATAAGATTGTAACATGTTACGTGGTGATCCAATATATGAAGACGGCAAAATAACTACTTTTCCTATGCGGGAATTTGCATCTGTTACTCTTTGTTCTAAATGATTTAAGAGACCTTTATATGTATCAGCTCTCAGTTGTTTTTGATTATTTCGTAAAAATGTCATTCTATCCTTTTCAATTTTAACATAACTATCTACTGTCCATTGCTGGAATAAACGCCGTCCCATTAAAATATAATTTTGATTATCTCGAATAGCCATTCGATACTTTATATAAGCATTTCTAGTAACTCTTCGTTTATTTCCAACCATTTCAATACTATTATGCCAGCCTCTATTTTCAAAGGGAAATTAAATTTTATTAAAATAAAAATTTTACATATATAAAAGACTTTATTTAATTTGTTTATAACAAGATAAATATTTATAGAAACTAAAAATTAAATAATAGTTTTCAACAACCTTTTGAAACGTTAATAAAGATTATATACGGAGAAAAAAGAATAATCAAATTTACTTAAAAGAAGTGTTAAAATTAAAATAGTTGACACTCTTCATTTCAAATTTTAACATGAGAAGTGTTAATTTTACATTTCTAATAATAACTTTAATATTCTTAATTATACTTAATTTTAGCAATGTGAAAAATAATGAATTATTAGGAATGAAAATTTGATACCTGTCAACTATATGTAAAGAGATGACGGCTCAAAGGCGGGAGGAAATAGTTTACAAAGAACTCAGATAAAAAAATATCCAGACGTATAAATTATTGGTTGCCCTGAAAGGACCGATTAAGGTTGGTCGAGAGCTAATAAAGTTAAAACGTAAACGTCTGCCCTAGAAGACACAGACTTTAAAGCGGAAGAACGCATACCCGGTGAAAAGGCTTCAAAGGAGACGCAGACTGGTATGAACAGTTCGTCGGGCGGTTCAGTGCCGGAGAGTCTCATTGAGAAGGTGTCACTGGCAACGTCCTTGTTTTGGTAGGCCTTGGACCAAAAGTTCTCGGTACTACTTTTCTTCTTTTCGAGGGTTCGCGAGCGGTACCTAATAGGTGCTTCCAGAGGGTCACGTAAAGGAAGCTCGGGGAAGATAGTGGCGGAACGGTGTTCGGGTGCACGGTATTGTGCACGGTATATACCGGTACCTGGAGTGTGATGACCGGTTAAGGTTGCTGCCCAAATCACCAGCATAGGTCCTTTGTGTGATGGTGCCCCCAAATTAACCCCATGAATCCCCCCATGATCCGGGCCGTAGGTCAAAAAAGTCCGCAGGGAGCCCTAGTGTTCCTGCGCGGCGCGTCGTTGAGCTCGCACTCCAGCTGTCTTACCGGGACAGCATCGTTTGACGCATTCAGTTCTTGTCTTAGGTCTTAACCCCGAACAGGGTTCTAAGGCCTGGTGACCCATTCTACCCCAGGTGCCAGGTGCTTGAGCCCTAGCAGGGTTCTGAACACTATCCTCTGGAGCCGGTTGGCTGTCACTGTTTGGACTAAAAGAATTCTAACGTTGATTAATTAATCATGAAAAGGACAAGTTAACCTATACCCTGTTCTTGTTTAACGTAAAATTTGCCCTGAAGAGGGCAGATTGTTTTCTAAAGGAAAGTTTGCAGAGTAATGTAAAACAACTGTAGTTTTCTTGATCCTTTCACTTTATTTTTGTTATATTATCTATATGGAATGGCACAGGCATTAAAGCTAAGCTAAGCTGGCGGTGATATTCACTCCGGTGAACTACTAGGTGCAGCAGTGGTCAAGTGTATCGTCCTTGACCTTCCTTCTTTGAAGTGTGGGCAGCGACTGACTTGCAATTTTATTTTTGTCGTTACATTGTTCAAAACACACATAAAAGTTAAATCTAGAATTAAAATAACAAAACTTTTTAACATCTAAGTTTTTACCTAGTCGCATAATGTTTATATCGTATCACAAAAGTGATCCTGGTAAAAATGACTAAGAGTCTAAGCATTGCTATATATCATATTTTTATAATCGGATAGGCTTGAGATTTCTTACTCGGGGGTTTTTGGCATCGCTGATTATGAATCTGAAGTCAGTTTTTTAGAATTTAAAATGTCGGATCCAATATAATGAACAAAATTCTTAAAAACCGTTTAAATTCGCTCAAGACTTAATCTTTCGGAGTTTTTGGCGTCGCTGATTCGGAATCGTAATCAGCGACACCAAAAACCCCCGAGTAAGAAATCTCAAGCCAATCCAATTATAAAAGTATGATATATAGCAATGCTTAGACTCCAAGTCATTTTTACCAGGATGTCAAAAATACGTTAAGGGGAACTCGTCTTCACATTTTCTTTTTACAAGACTTAAAAAAGTGCAAAAAACACTGTTATTTAATAATTCAACCCTCTTTTCTGAATAAATTAAAAATTTGTTTTTTGGTATTTTTTTGTTTATAAACACCCAAACTTTCAATAAACACAAGAATTTTGAAATAAACACGACATGACCATTTTTTGTTACTCAGTGTGATGATTGATATCCTACAATATAATTTTTATCATAGAAAATATCCTTTCTAAATATTTCTGTAGTACTTATAATTTAAAGAATATTGGATTAATTGGATAATCAAATAATTTTGAATTGCACTATTTTGGCGTCAAAATCTTAATCAGAGACACCAAAAATACTACGGAATTAAGCTTTATAGTAATTGGTTTCTATTATAGTTGTCTTAATTTTTTGATATTAAAAACATTTAAAACTTACATCTTTATTATAGAATAGTATTTTTTGCTAAATTATGCTAAAATATAACTAAATAACTTTAAATATTTAATAATATAAAGTTTAAAAGCTATTCACAAAAAAATACAAAATTTATAAATTTTCAATGTTTTGAAAATATTTTTATAGTTATATCTTAGTTATAGGATAGTATTTTTTAGAAAATTAGGCTAAAAATGACTAAATAACATTAAATATTCAAGTATAGAAGGTTTAAAAGCAATACATAAAAAAATTTATTCAAAATTTTCGATTTTTTGAAAAAATTAAATATTTTCCGTTCTAATCAATATTTTTTAAATCTGTAAATTAATAAACCTTCCTTGGGTCAATACCTAATAAGCTACTAATTTGGACTTAAATCGATTAACATGTGTTTGTGTGATTAGAGTACAAATTTTTTGTGACATACGTATGTATGTATGTATTTGTATTCAGCGACTCTAAAAACCCCCGAGTAACGATTTTTAAGCTACACTGAGAAAAATTCCTGGTTCATACAACCAGATACTCTTGGTGAAAAACGTCTCTGACTACGATTGAAGTTGTTCGAACATGACTGAACATATTTGCGTTGACGATAAAACCTGGTTAATATAAATTTAATTTCTGGTTATATAAACCACGATCATGATTGACACTGAAATTGTAGATGTGATTGTAATGCTATAATAGTCTACAATGTACGTTATCTATGATTAAGAAGTTAAAATTATACATTTTTAAATATTTTTTTAAATTCATTTTTATAATATTTATAAATAATGAACTCCATCCTTTGTTATCAGAAAAATAATTTTAAAAATCGTTAAAAATATATATGTTATATGAAATCATTTATCACATTATTCTAATTAATTGTCAACAATACTATCACTGAAATATATAAAAAGACTTGCATCAACAACATATACATTCACTTTTATTTTACACAATTTTGTTGATAAGAGAAAAGATAAAAAAACATAACATACTTTAAAATAAAAACGCTCGCTCCCGACTACTGAAATTTAACATAACTGCCTGGTTACTGCAATCAGGCGTTTCTAGGTAAAGACAAATTTCACTACGAATCATGGTTGTTACATCCAGGGTTGTTTTTTTTATTTTAATTGATGTAACTAAATTTGTGGTTACTGTAACCAGAAAACATGTTACAGAGACAATTTTTAGTTGGCCCAGTAATTGCATTTCATTAACCACCTTTTTCTGGTTGTATTAACCTTGGTCCATTTCTCTCAGTGTAATTCAGCGAAATAAAAAATGCGTGATTCAAAGAGTTTATTCACAAGTTTTATTTAGATTAAAATAATTTATAAAATTTATTAATTAATATTGCAAGACAACGTATTCTCAATATTTTAAATTTTTGTTTATTTGTAACATTTAGCTCCTTGCTCAGAAGGACCAAATGTACAAAAATTTTACGTGATCTTTGACAGAACTTTTTAGTATGAAAACGGAGTGATAAAAATTTTGCAATATACGTTTCTTAAAGCTCTGAAACCGCTCTTTCGAATGCCGCGATAAAAAAATGCAAATTCTTAAATAAACAAATTGCATACAATTAATTAATAAAAAACACGATTTTTGAAAGATTTTTTTTTGGAAATAGAATTTTTTTATTATTTATGGCAATGGAATAGACCTCAATGGTATAAATATCGTGTCAAAAATGTCCAACTTAAAATAAGGTAACATAGAAATAAAAAAAATGGCGGATAAAAAATTGCGTTCAAAGTTAACTTTGTAATAAATAATATAAACCAAGTGCACATTATTTTTAAAACTTAATATATTTACATAAAACTGGTTTCTCGGAGGTTTTTAGGGTCGCTGATTACAAATTTGATAGTTTTCAATAATTCTAAATAGCGGATTCAATATGGCGGACTCTTTTTTAAACTTTATCGGATTCGCTTAGAACTGGTTATTTGGATGACTGTACTAGTATTGACGTTACTAATTTTACCCAACTGGAGGTAAAGTATTACAACTATTTTCATCATGCTTGACAAAAGAATTGCTTCTGTCAACTTCGAGAAGAAAAATGTATAATTAACATATATATTTTGATAATTATTTTACAAATCCCGACCTACTGGTTCATTAAAAAAAATGTTCTTTAAAAGCAATTGCAGTGGTCAGAAAAGACCGCGTAAAAGAAAAGTCTTTTCTGTATCGCCTAGCCGAAAGTACGACTTTCGCTTTTCAATTTTTATCTGGGAACAACGGCTTTTGTGGCCTGTTCGAATAAACATGCGCGCTAAATGGTTATAAGATTTTCGCGGCTCCGTAGCATAGCAACCACGTAATAACACAGATTGCATATCCTGTGATGCCACTTGAACCGAACAAAATATGGAATTTCGAATTTATTAGTAACCTTGAAAATGGAAAACTCCTCGTCGGAAGAATATGAAAAAAAGATAGGCATTTCATTTTTTCAAACGAAGAAGAAATTTTACTTGACTAAATTAATATAAATTTTAATTAATTTCTGATTTCGGACTAATTTTTAACAGACTTCAAATATATTTAATTTTATTTTCGTAAAAATCTAAACATTATTTGATTTTATGCCCGCCCCAACCAGAAAAAGCTTGGCTTCGCCTCGCCTTTGCAAAAGTAGGGCGGGCAACCATCAACACGCTTCAAGAGGTGGCAAAAAAGGCGCGCTTTGCAGTCCGCATAAGTAAGAGTTTAAATATAAGGTTAAACAAAACTAGCACCTCACAACACTATTTTATAAATTACATAATAATTACAAAACGTACTTTCGGCTGGAGACAAAGAAAAATAGTATACGACACACGGACAGAAATTTGGATGTTATTGCGAGCGTGATATTGAATCCGCCATATTGAGCGCCATATTGAATCCGCTATTTCGAATTTTTGAAAACGATTATCATATTTGTAATCAGCGACCCTAAAAACCCCCGAGTGACCAGTTTCAAGTGAATCAGAAAAAGTTTTTAAAAAAGTGTCCGCCATATTGGATTTGCCATTTTGATTTTTTGAAAACGATTGTCATATTTATAATCAGCGACATCAAAAATCCCCGAGTGATCAGTTTTAAGTGAATACGAAAAAGTTTTGAAAAAAATGTCCGCCATATTGAATCCGCCATTTTGAATTTTTAAAAACGACTATCAAATTAGTAATCAGCGACCCCAAAAACCCCCGAGTAACTAGTTTTAAGTAAATTTATTAAGTTTTAAAAATAATGTGCACTTGGTGTATATTATTTATTAAAAAGTTAACTTTGAACGCCATTTTTTATCCGCCATTTTGTTTTTTTCAATTTCTATGTTACTTTATTTTAGGTTGGACATTTTTGACAAGATATTTATACCTTTAAGATTTATTCCTTTGCCATAAATAATAAAAAAATTCTATTTCCAAAAAAAATCTTTTAAAAATTGTTTTTTTAATTAATTATATATAATTTGTTTATTTAAGAATTTGCAATTTTTATTATTGCGGCATACGAAAGAGCTGTTTCAGAGCTTTAAGAAAAGTATATTACAAAATTTTTATCACTCCGTTTTCATACTAAAAATTTATGTGAAAGTTCAGGTAAAATTTTGGTATATTTGGTCCTTAAAGGGTTAAACAGCTAAAGCAAATTGTTAAATTTTATTTCTTGACTACTAAACTACTTTTAGATAGTTGTTAAGTGAAAAATAAGTTAAAGTATGCCGAAAACAGATAATTTAGTTAACAAATTTTTTTAACAATAACTTTAGAACAGTTATAAAGTTAAAGAATTATAATTTTTTAATAAAAAAGTTTGTGTTCTTTCACGTAAGCAGTATGGTTTTTTTATCGCGTACTTGCTTAATATCAAAAAAATAATTTTTAAGTGTAAAAAGAAGAAAACACGAAAAATGTAATAACATGAAAAAAACACTTAACATTTAGCTTCACCTATTATTTAACATTAAGCCTTAAGTTGCGTTTTTGGCTTTAACATCAAATATACCAAATCTAACTAAAAATATTTAACAAATACTTTTACTTACATTTCCTCGATACCCAAAAAGACTAAAATACTTTTGTCAATAACAATATATCCTAAAAATTTAATTAAAAATTGAAATTTTCTTGTACGTAAAAATTTACAAAAGTAGGTCAAAACACACTTTATATTACGAACACAACCAAACTTAACATAATTTTGTATAACTTCGGACATTTATTACAAGATCACTGTAATTTTACACTAAAATATTGCAGTTAGCTTAATATATAGGGGAGGATATGTCAAGGATAGTTAATTCAATTTTCAACAAACGTTTTAAAAAAATTCTACGCAAACTTTCAATTATTTAAACAAAGAAGTTTACAATTAAATGAATATTAATTAAATTCAATTCAATTATTTAAAATAGAATTTAATAATAACATAACATAATTTTTCCTCAAAAATCAATTATTTTAAAATTTGACATTAAATTCTTCGCAGTATTTCAATTACTTTTAAAAGTAATAAAATTAAATTATTTTTAAAAATATTAATAAAATTCATTGCAAAATTTCAATTATTTTCAAAAATTATTTTAATCAATCAATTATTTTTAAATTTGTAACTAAATTCTTCGCAGCAATTCAATTATTTTCAAAAATCTTAATAAAATTCATTGCAAAATTTTAAATATTTTTAAAAGATTTTCTTAATTCAATAATTTGTATGCCAATTATTTTAATACAAATTCTCAAAAGCATTCAATTATTTGAAAAGAATTTTGATTTTTAAATTTTAGATTTCCTAAATCGATGTTCTTTATATTTCTAATATTTTATCAATAAATTGTATTTAAAATTGTTTATGAATAACTGTTGTATATATAAATTATAAAATTGTTTATAAATACTCTTTAAATTTGTATTAGTAAAAATGTTTAGTCAATTGAATTAGCGACTGACTTTTTGCTTTTTAATTAGTAAATTTCACTAAAAAAGTTAGTAGAAATGATTATTTATTAGTAAAATTGACTAATTCAAAAGCAGAAACTCAGTTACTAAATCAAATTAGTAATCATTTTTACTTATTCAAATTTAGACAATAAGTAAAAATTTACTTGAAATTTAATATTATACTCGATTATAGAAAATGAATATTTTAAACATTAGTACCCTAAAAATGGACCTTAAAGCAAATTAGTTTTGACCTAGAAAGCATTGAAAAGTCCTTGAATTTTTTTTAAATCGCTGAACACTCTGATATAATTGAAAAATAAACGTTAGATTCTGAACTTTAGTTTGATATATATTATAAATATGTTGAAATTATTTAATTACTTTAAAATATAATTATAAAAATTACATGCTTTTTAACAAAAATTCGAAAACAAAATTTAATATTTTTTAAATAGGAAAAAATTTAAATATAAGAGACATTTCACGCCAAACCAACATATCGTCAAAATTCACATTTTTTATTTGGATAAAACATTTTTTATCTTTTAGTACTAATTAAAAAAGAGCTTCATGATTTTTTCAAATTTTTTTACCCAGTCGTTCATAAGATACGAATTTTTCAAAATTTTACATTTTGAAAAAACGGATTAATTATCGCACTTCTAGAATAAAAATAATTCAAGTGAAATAACCTGCAAGCCTTTTCCCTATATATAGAAATTTTAATTTAAAAATATATTTTATCAAGTTTTTCAAAAGAAAAAATTATAACAAATGAAAATAAATTTGATGTAACTTACGTTAGTTATTCAATATATTACTTTATTATTTAATTTATTAGTTGATATAACAAGTACCTAATATTTATGTCTACAAATATATATTAGAGGTGTGCAAAAAGCTCGAATAGTCGAGCCGAGCCGCAATTTTTTTGAGCCGAGCCGGGTCGAGCCCGGCATTTTCGAGTACCCGAAACGTTCGAGTACCCGATTTCACTCGGGTACTCGAATATTTCGGGTACCCGATACATCGAGCCCGGCTCGGCTCGAAAAATGAAAAGCTCGAAAATACCCGATCGAGCTTCGAGCTTTTTGCACACCTCTAATATATATATATATATATATATATATATATATATATATATATATATATATATATATATATATATAAACTATTAGACTAATATAACTAGAAAAAAATTAATAAATTTTTTTATTATCAAATACAAAAAGCAAAGATTTTATTTCTTAGATCTAAATTTAATATACTTGATATTATCAAGTCAAGTAAGACATCTGTTATTTGTAATGTTTTTATAATAATTTATACATAAAGTATAATTTTGTTCAATGTAAGTTAATAAAAATGTTTAATTTTATTAAAAAAATATTTTAATTTATAAAAATGCCTTTTATTTAATTCTTATTATAAGTTTTACAAATATTACGATTAAATTTACTGTAACATTTTAGTTTTCAATTATCCGGGAAAATTATTTACATACCGGGAAAAAACTGGGAAATCCCCGGGAATTTTATATTTCTAAATTACTAGACACCCTGAATTAAAAGATAACTGAGATTTCGGCATAAACAATTATCAAAATAAAATTCTGATATTACTGGGAACCTCTTACTGATGAGCTGAGGTTAAAATATTGTCATCTTACTTAATTTTAAATCTTTAAATTAATCTCAAATATTAACTGTTTAGTTTTACTTCAAATGATTTTACTTATTAGAATTGTTTATTTTTGGAGAATTTTAAATCCTATTACACAATTTTGAACTATTCCTTTCACGTTTTAATATATATTACTATTATTTCAAATTTGTAATGTTATTTAATTTTAAATTATTAAAGAAAAGAAAATTTCTATGGGTTGGAACTTCATTAGTCTGTCATCTTAATTTTTAAAAAACATAAGTTTTTCTTTTATAATATTTTTGATTTTCATCTTAATTTAAAAAATACATCGTTTTTTTTATAAATTTATTACTTTTTCTTTAATACAGATTCTCTGAATCCTCGTTTCATAATGACAATGAAGATGAAGTCATATTGCCTGAGAACATAAGCAGTGATGGCTCTTCGTTATTTAATGATGATTATTAAATGTTTTCACCAAGCAGTGATTCTGAATTCGATGAAGTCTTAAGCGAACTAAAACTATTGTTTAATTTTGATGGGTTACCAATCTACAAATCCAGCAGAAAAGGAAGTCTATTTCTGATATTATGTTCTAAAATTAATTCTGAAAAAGTATATCCAGTGGCAGCTTTCTTTGGTAATGAAAAACCCAAAGACAGTAATGAGTTTTTCAAAGAATTTGTTAAAGAGTTGTCTCACTTAATTATACATAAATTAAATGACAAATCTGTTAGTGTTGTTTGCGAAGCCATAATATGTGACGCTCCGGCGAAATCATGAGCCTTCAATTTAAAGGGACACACTGGTTACGATAGTTGTCCAAAATGCGAAATAGGAGGAGTTTATACAACTACAAAAGTCAAAGAAAAGGCGAAGAATCGAAAGAGGGGTTGCTGTTTGCTTTCCAGGTACAGGGCCGTTCAAAATGAAGACTGATAATGGATTTATTCAAAACCTATATGAAGATTTTGATTCAGGAAAGGAAACTATTTTAAAGAACATACCGCACTTTGGATGCATAACATCTGTTCCTTTGGATTATATGCACCTTCTGTTACTTGGAGTCACGAAAAAATTAATTCGGTTATGGACAAGTGGTCCTCCATCCGTGAAGGTAGATTCTAAAGTAATAGAAAAAATTACAAAAATTACTTATCGTGAGAAATAGCACACCTTCGGAATTTGCAAGAAAACCTCGATCAATAAACGAATACACCAATTGGAAAGCAACTGAATTTCGAACCTTCTTGTTGTACACGGGACCAGTTGTATTAAAAAATATATTTCTTGATGATGATAGGTACGAAAATTTTTTATTATTACACACTGCAATTTCAATTTTAGTCAACGAGAAAAGGCTTCAGTCGTTGATGAATATTGATTACTGTCAGGAATTATTAATAGAATTTATGAAGGGTTTCGAACGAATTTATGGCAAAAGGTATATTTCACACAATGTGCACAATACTTTACACATTTGTGATGATGTAAAAAGATATGGGCCATTAGATAGATTCAGCGCTTTTAGGTTTGAGAATTATATGACGAGCATCAAACGGATGATTAGAAAAGGTGATAAACCTTTACAACAAATCGCTCTTCGATATTCGGAAAGAGAAAAACTTGAAGAAAAGTTACCCTTTAAAGAAAATTATATTCTCTTACAGAAACACAACAATGGACCATTATCGCGAGACTGTGGTATTGTCATTGAACAATATAAAATGGTAAAGCACAAGAACTTTACAATTAATTGTGAAAAAATTAAAGATAGTTTTGTTCTATTAAATGACCGAACTTTTGCTATGGTAAAAAATATAATTCGCACAAATGAACGCATTAGCTTGATAATATATAAAATCGATATCATGAACAGTTTATATGACGAGCCCGACAGTAAGGAGATTGATATTTGCATTGGTAATGCTTCCAGAGATCTATCTACAATTTCTTTAAACAGTGTTTCATGTAAAGCTTGGAGAATCCCAAGTACATCAGGATCCATCTTGTTGCATTTGCATCATTCTCATTAATATATAAAAAGAAGTTGGACAAAAGCAACGACAAAGTGGATTTTGTAGGATGTAAGTACAATTATATCATCAAAACTCCTTTTACTGTCCATAAAATTAAAGACTTGAACATACGCTATATATAACCTATAAATTTTTATTGAAAATAAAACAATTACTTTAAAGTATTTTGAAACAAAATAGTTTATTTGTTTAAAATTATTTTACATCTTTTTGTAATATTTTCTTCAATTATTACTTTGCTTTTCGTAAACTTTTCCCCCTTAAAATTATGTATTTTTGAGCAGATTTTTCATAAACATTTAGTTTTAAAAATATTATGTCTAAATGATAATAAAACTTTTTTGTGAAACCTCTTTTTTATAACTTCTCCAGTTTGCTTTGAGAAAATAAATTTCTACATAAAACCTCTTTTTCAAATGACCTAATTTATTAACTAAAAGTAATTTATAAAAAATAATTCAAGAAAATAGTTCAATTTTAACAACAAAATTATGGATTTAAATAATTTCCAAATTACAAAAAAATATTATTTTATTTTTTTAATTTATAAAAAGAAACAATATTGTTGTACATGTTACGTCATCGTAACGTATTTTTCAATAATAATAATAATAATAATAATAATGGAAATAACAACAAATAATTGTTATTAACATATTAACAATTATAAACAATTATTAATTAATGAAAATAGTAATAATAAGAATAATAACTAATAATAATGATTTATAATAACAAAATAGTAATAATTATTGTAACAATAATAACTAAATAATTATAATAAGCAATTGTAATAATAACAAGATAGTAATAACAACAATAATAATTTATACTAACAATTTGTAACAATAAATAATAATAATTAATTGTAACAATAATAACAAAATAATAATAATTAATTGTAACAACAATAACAAAATATTAATAATTAATTGTAACAACAATAACAAATATAACAAAAAACAACAAGATAGTAATAAAATGTAACAACAAAATAATAATAACAAGTCAACAATAATTTGTAACAACGAAACAATAATAAATAATAATTCATAATAACAAGATAGTAATAAAATGTAACAACAAAATAATAATAACAAGTCAACAATAATTTGTAACAACGAAACAATAATAAATAATAATTCATAATAACAAGATAATAATAAAATGTAACAAATAATAATTAATAACAAGTTATAATAATGTAAACAATAATAACAAATTGTAATAACAAGTTAATAACAAATTATAACAACTACAAATAATTAACAAACAATATTAAAAATATAATATTAAATAATGAAAATTGTAAAAACATATGACTAATAGGATATGAACACGTGCGATCTAAATACTGAGTAAACACAAGTGTCTACAACAATAGTTTTCAAAGACTCTATGCTAGAAAACCTTTTCCGAAGAGACCATGCTAAAAAACCTAAGGAGTCTAGTATAAAAAGGGCCACACTATCATCTAAAATACAGTCTAAAATTGGAAGTCATCAAAAGTAGTCACCCGGACTACAGCCTTAAAAATGTAATCGTCAATAGAAGTCACCGGTATATCAGTCTAAAAATTCTAATCTTCACAAGTGGTTCTCTTCGTATAAAGTGGTCTCGTCCCCAGTAAAGTAGTTGTCCTGATCTTTACGTGAAAATTCTAATTCAACTCATCTTGAAGTCTAATTTGGTGTTAGAAATTATCGTTCGAGTTGTGACAAAAGCTGAAAGAAACATAATAGCCATTGAACGAAGATAATTTACGAGTCTCGTAAATCATTAACCTGCAGCCACTTAGAGCCTAATTATTAAAACCAGCCCCATTGTACTCCTGCGACACGAGCTAGGACCACCACCTGCTGAGCAAAGGTAGAGAGAAACAAACCACTTAGACTCATTTTAGAAAGTTCGTGTTCATTCCATGTTTGCATAATTTTCATCTTTTCCAAATATATTGTGTTCAAATATAATTATTTCTTGTCATTTATCCAACCTCGTCCCAACTTTAATTTTTCTAAATTAAAGTTAAATCGAGAAAAAATAGGGAATATAATAATAAGGTAAGACATAACATACCTCATTATTTTTGGTGCATCGGCCGTCGTGAACGGATAAATGCAAGGATAGTTCAATTTGAAAGAATATATCATTATTTTTGCTGCATTAAATGCAAGAGTAGTTTGATTTGAATAAACATATTATTAATTTTGGTGCATTAACCGTCGTGAACGGATAAATACAAGATAATTTAATTTGAAAAAATACAGCATTATTTTTTGAGCATCGACCGTCGTGTAAGAGTAATTTAATTTAAGAATATATCATTATTTTTGGTGTATAGGCCGTCGTGAACAGATAAATGCAAAGAAATTAGATTTGAAAAAATAGTTCATTATTTTTAGTACATCAGCTGTCGCGAACTGATAAATGCAAGAGTATCATTATTTTTGGTGCATATAAACTGTAATATTTAAACTAATTATTTTTGGTATATAAAACATAGTGAATTAATTAATAAAAAGTAGACTTTCTTATCATAAATCAATAAAATAGGTTTTATTTGCACAATTATTTTTAAATTAATAAAAAACAGGAATAATTTTATTTGAACAAATACCCATTTTTTCATACAAGAATAATAACAATAAAATATATTTAAATAAATAATTCATTTATTAAACAAAATTTATAATTTTTTAATAACAATTTAATAAATTTTTGTTAACAAATAAAATTAATAACATTTTTTATATAGTAAAATATATTTTTAAATAAATAATTCATTTTATTAAACAAATTTTTAATAACAATTAAATAAAATTTTTTTTTAACAAATAAAAATTTATAACATTTTATCTAGTAAAATATATTTAAATAAATAATTAATTAAATAAATTTCTAATTTTTTTAATAACAATTAAATACATTTTTTGTTAACAAATAAAAATTTATGACATTTTTATAAATCATATAGTGAAATATATTTTTAAATAAATAATTCAGTTATTAAACAAATTTTTTTTTAATAACAATTAAATAATTTTTTTTTTAAACAAATAAAAATTTACAACAATTTTTTATAAAAATTATATAATAAAATATATTTAAATAAATAATTAATTAAACAAAATTTCAAATTTTTAATAACAATTAAATAAATTTTTTATTAACAAATAAAAATTTTTTGACATTTTTATAAAAATCATATACTAAAATATATTTTCAAATAAATAACTCATTTTATTAAACAAATTTTTTAATAACAATTAAACAATTTTTTTTTTACAAATAAAAATTTATAACATTTTTATAAAAATTATATTATAATATAAATAATTCATTTTATTAAACAAATTTTCTAAATTTTTAATAACAATTAAATAATTTTTAAGAAATAAAGATTTATAGCATTTTTATAAAAATTATACATTAAAATAAATAATTCATTTTATTAAACAAAATTTCTAAATTTTTAATAACAATTAAATAATTTTTTTTTCTCAACAAATAAAAATTTATAACATTTTTTCAAATTTTCACATTTTTAACTAAAATTTAACATAATTAAATACTTTTCCTAATAATTGAAAATAATTTAACAATTATAAAAAAATTAATAATAATAAATTAATAAACATTAATAATAATAAAAATTATAACACTTTTCAAATTTTCACATTTTGGATGTACAAATTAAATAGAATTAAATAAATCATATACCAATCTAAAATTTAACAAAGTTAATAAATAATAAAAATTAATAAACAATAATAATAAATAATAAAATTTATAACATTTTTCAATTTTCATTTTTGAATTAAAATTTAAATAGAATTAACATCATTCATATAAAAATTAAAATAAATAATAATAATAATAATTAAATTAATTAATAACAATAACAATAATAATAATAATAACAGTTTTTTTTTAAAGATTTTTCAAATTTTTTTTTTATGTCTAAAAAAATTGAAACCGAATGAAATAATTCAAGTACTAATTAAAAATTAAAATAATAATAAATTAATTTAAGTAATAAATAATAAATCAAAATAAATAAATAACAATAATTTTCAATATTTTTATAAATTTAGAAATTTTTTCGAAATTATATAATTTTGATAATAATTTAAAATTAAATAAATTTATAAATAATTATAAATAAATAAAAATAAAATTAATTAAATTTTGTAACATTTTTATAAATTTTCACTTTTTTTTATAAAGTTTCTTTTCACAGAATTAATTAATTATTAACAACAATAATAATCTGAAATATTTACAACTTTTTACATTTTAATTAAATAAAATAAAAATTTAGTAAATTAATAATAAATATTAATAACAAATAAAAAATTTATAACGATTCAAATTTAAATAAATAAACAATTGTTCATAATTTAAAAAAAAAACTCATTTTTATAAATTTTTATAAAAAATAATAACAAATAAAAAAATAATAACTATTCTAATTCAAATAAATAATTATTAATAATAATTAAGTCAATTTTATAAATTTTTACAAAAAAATAATAACAAAAAAAAAACTTGTAATAAAAATTAATAAAGTAAATTAATATTAACAAATAAATAATAAATAATTAAAATTTTTTTTTTAATTTACAAATAAATAATTCACCAAAAATTAAATAATCTTTATAAATTATCACTATTTTTGTTTTAATAATAATTTTAATTTAAAATAAAAAAAATAATAATAATAACAATAAATTATTGAGATATAATTTTTTTTTAATAAAAAAAAACAATAACAAATTTTTATGACAGAGTAAATTTAAAAAAAAATTAGTAATAAAAATAATAAATAATTTTCTTTATATAAATTAATTAATGTAACGTAAATAAAATAAATAAATAATTAATAATTATACTGTCTTTAGAACTTTTTTTTTTAACAATTAAAATTTTATAACAAAGCATAAATTTTACATTTAAAAATAAATAATATAAATTTAATTTAACAATAATTGAATTGTTATTATAAATAATACTTATAATAATTGTTAAAAAAAAAATAATAATTATAAACTATTAAATAAAATTCAAAAAATAATAATCACTTTTATGTCAAATAAAATTTTTTTTTGAATACTTAATAGTTAATAATAAACAAAGTAAAATAATAATTTAATAACAATAAAATATAAAAGAATCAAAATAATAATCAAACATTTTTAGAAATTTTGACATTTTAATACAATCTAAATAGTATAAAAATAAAATATAAATAAATAAAAAAAAGCAATAAATAAACAACAACAAAATTTAATTTTTTTTTTAATAAATAATAAAAGGTAATAATAAAATATAAAATAATTATTGTCTAAAAATAAATAAATAAGTAAATAAATTTTTTTTAATAAAAAAAAAAAACAAACAAACAAATTTTTTTTTTCTCATCAGTATAAAAGTATACATACAAATATAAAATTGTTATTATTCACAAATTTTCTCACAGTTCATCTCATAATATTGACTGTATTATCTATAACAAGTGTTCACGAAATTTCTCATAATATTTACTATATTATCTATAACAAGTGTTCTAAATATATCTGCATGTGTTTTAAATTTAAATTTTTTATCTGTCCATATTCCAACTGCTAAATACAAAGAATACAATTTTATTATTGAAATAATTTCTATTTTCCAAGAATAGTAGACACAAGTGCTAAGTGAGTCAGATTAGGAACAAATCAATTAACAAAATTTTTTTTTTAATAAACAAACTTTATACACAATTAAGTAAAATATTTTTCTTTTTTATTCTTTCGGTTTAAATTCTTCTTTTTAGAAACAGATTTTCATTTTAATATTATGTTACATTTTAATGTCTTCTTCGGATAAAAATACTATCGATTCATCTCATATAACTCGTTCTCAAGCAAAAAATAATCCGGAAATAGAATTACATCCAGGAATCCCCAATTATAAAACAAAACAATTTACAAGTACACCCAGATATTCTAAAGAAAACCCTAACCTAGAAGAATTACAAAAACAAATTGACTCAGGCTTCGTAAGTTCTAATCTTTTTGACAGCGATCCTTCTGACAGTGATAACGACGCTAGTGAAGATACTATTACAGAAAAAACTTTAGTTGGACAAAATAAAACTTTAACTGACGAAATTGAAATTGACAATCCTTCAGAACATAATTCTTCTAATAATAGTGAAAATAGTTATCATTTTGAAGAAAACATGGCCCTACCAAATAATCAACAAGTCTCATTACGAGATGCCATAGAAACAATACCTATGTTTGACGGAAAAAATATACCATTATCAATTTTTATCGAAAGTTGTTTAGAAGCAAAATCTATGCTTCCTGAAGTACCACAAGTTCAGACAAATTTAGTTAAACTAATTAGAAGTAGAATTTCGGGAGAAGCGAGAAGAATTATAATAGGCAATAACTTTAATACTGTAGAAGAATTAACTGAAAGACTAAAACAAATTTACTCACCGACAAAATCAGTATATCAGTTACAAGGAGAATTAGGCACAATTTTCATGTGGGAAAATGAAAATGTAATTTCATACGGTGCTAGAATTGCTGAAGCGGCGGAAAGAATATTAGATGCACATAGAATTAGTAACGAAAATAGAGTGGACGATGCGTTTAAAGCCAGTTTAGATAAATCAAGTATAGACTGTTTTTCGCGAGGACTCAGACCAGAAATCGAAATTCGAATAGGAACAGCCGAAACATTCGCAGGGATAGTTAACAAAGCAATCGACATTGAAAGAAGACTATCATCACACAACGATTTAAGAAAAAGTAACAATAATACGGAATATAATTTACACCCTAAAACTAACAAAGAATTTGCTAAAACAACAAAAATTAATATAGTTCAAGATAATGTAATAAATTGCTTAGCTTGTGGAAAACGGGGTCATTTTGCAACAAATTGTTTCCAGCTTAATAAAATGTTAGGATCGAGACGAGAAAATTCCTTTAATTCAGGTCCAAGACAAAATTTTTCAAACCAGTATCAAAATCGATTTAACAATCAAAACCCTTTGTTTAATAAATTTCAAAATAATTATTCACAACAAAATCAAAGACAAAATCAATTTAGAAATGTAACACAAAATCAATTTCGTACTCCATTTTTTAATCAAAACCAAAATCAACGCCCAAACTTTTCACAAAATCAATGTCAAAACTTTTCACAAAATCAACGCTCAAATTTTTCACAAAATCAACGCTTAAACTTTTCGCAAAATCAACGCCCAAATTTTTTACCAAATCAACAAAATTTTTTCCGAAATTTTTCTCAAGAACCTCGAAACAACACCACAAACTTCGCGAATAGAAATTCAAATATAACCTGTAATTATTGCAAAAAATTAGGACACATTTCCACAAATTGTAGAAAAAAGATGTGGGACGATAACAACAAACAACCACAAGTCACTCCAGAAGAAACACACAAAATCAGGGAAACTCCAAAGTTCCTCTTCAGTAGGATGCTCTGAAGAAGAATGCAAAAAAAGTTACTACGCGTCCAGAAACATTAATTTAGCAAAAACAAACTCAATACCGTACATCCTAATAGACACTAAAGAATTAAAAATACCAACAACTATGATGATTGATACTGGAGCAGGCCCTAATTTATTAAAAATTCGCGCATTAAATTCAGAAGTAAAAATTGATGAAAATAAGTGCTTAAAATTAACAGGAATTAATGATCTCCCTGTATATACCTTAGGACAAGTTGAAATAAAAATTTTCGGAATACTAACAATATTTACTCTACTATCCGACGAGGTCCCAATCGAACATGATGGAATTTTAGGAACAGAATTTTTTGTAAAAAATAAAGTAAAAATTAACTACGAAGAAGGTCATTTAGAAATAAACAAACAAAAATTTAACTTTGATTCAAAAAATTATTTTACAATACCAGCAAGATCAATTTATAATATTCAAGTAAAAATTTTAAATAAAGAGAAAAAAGAAGGTTATATTCCAAGATTAGAAATAAAAGATGGCGTTTACATAGGGGATGCAGTAGTTTCAAACATAGAAGGCATGGCTTGTTTAAAAGTAATTAACACTCTTAATGAATCAATAGACATACCAATTTTTGAAATAAATTTAGAAGATTTTGAAGAAATAAACCAAGAAACACAAATAAATAAATCTGAAGACACATCAATCACGCAAATTATTGATGTATTTTCAAAAAGTTATAAATCAGATAAAATTTTCAATATTACAGGCAGTGATAGAATTGAGGAAATAAAAAAATTACTTCGTCTCGATCATTTAAATAAAGAAGAACTAGAACACATCATGAATTTAGTAGAAACATATTCAGATAGATTTTCATATACCTGGCGAATTTTTAGAAGGAACAGATCTCATAAAACACAGAATAATAACTACAGACGAAACTCCAATTATTACTAAGCAATACAGATTTCCACCCGTTCACAAAGAAGAAATGACTCGGCAAGTCAATGAATTATTAAAACAAAAAATTATAAAACATTCTGACTCTCCATACAACACACCAATATGGATTGTACCAAAAAAAGACGACTCTCAAGGAAATAAAAAATGGCGATTAGTGTTGGACTTTAGAAAACTCAATGAACGCACGGTAGGACAATTTTACCCCCTCCCCAATATTACGGACTTACTAGATCAACTCGGAAATGTTTAATATTTTTCAGTTTTCGACTTAGCTTCCCGGTTTTCATCAGATAAAAATGGACCCCAGAGATTCATACAAAACAGCATTTTCAACCCCTTTTGGACATTACGAGTTTGACAGAATGCCTTTTGGATTAAAAAATTCACCTAGTACATTTCAAAAATTAATTGATCAAGTATTATTAGGATTACAAGGATCAGAATTATTTGTTTATCTGGATGACATCGTAATATACGCGGACACACTAGAAGAACACGAAGAAAAATTTTCAAAACTCATGGACCGGTTACGTTTTGCAAATTTAAAGTTACAGCCGGATAAATGCGAATTTTTAAGGTTAGAAGTAGGATATTTAGGGCACATTATCGACAAAAATGGCGTACGACCGGACCCAAAGAAAGTAGAAGCAGTAAAAAAATTTCCAACACACCAAAAAATGTGAAAAATATTAAACAATTCCTCGGATTAGCAGGATATTACCGCAAATTTATAGATAATTTTTCAAAAATAGCAAACCCATTAAACCAACTTTTAAAGAAAGATATACCTTTTCTCTGGACCGATAGACAACAAACAGCTTTTGACATGTTAAAGGATAAATTATGTGAAGAACCACTTTTGAGAAGACCAGATTTTTCTCAACCATTTATATTAACAACAGACGCATCAGGTTTCGCGATAGGAGGCATATTATCACAGGGAGAAATTAATAAGGATCAACCAGTCGCTTATACTTCTCGAACATTAAGTGAATGTGAAAAGAAGTATGACACCTATGAAAAAGAAGCTTTAGCAATCATATACAGTGTACAACATTTTAGACCATACCTTTATGGAAGAAAATTCACGTTAGTAACGGATCACAAACCATTAGTTTGGTTCCAAAATTCAAAAGATCCATGTTCAAGAGTCACAAGATGGAAACTGAAATTAGCAGAATACGATTTTAATGTTGTCTACAAGGCAGGAAAAACAAATGTAAATGCGGATGCTTTATCAAGAAATCCAATCGAAGATGTTACTGAAAATAAAGTGCAAAAAATAAAAACAGAAGAAATTCATGAAACTCAGGGAAAAATTAATCAAGAATATATTAATAAATGTGTGCAAGAAAAAATCGAAGAATACTTAAATTGTGTATCAAGTGAAAATAATTACTTAAATTTGGAGGTAAAAAATCTCCGCCATATTGAAAAAATGTTATATAATGAATGCTGCAAACCAGAAAATTATGATACACGTAGTGAAGCTTGTAATGTTGTTACAAGAAATCAACAAAAAATACAAGAAAACAATAATCAAAAAGAAGGAATACAAGAAAACAAAAATCAAGAAATACTGGAAACTCATGAAGATTATAAGAGTCAAGAAATTCAAGAAGAAGAAGAAGTACATATAAAAAGAAAACGAGGTAGACCAAAGAAACAAAGCACACGTTTTAATACTTCCTTAAAAAAGAAGAGAGGAAGACCAAAAAAGGTATGTAATACAAAAAATAAGAAATTTTATAATGAAGTTATTACTAATGAAATTGAATCTGATCCTGAGTATATTAATCAAGAAACAAAACAAGAAGAACAGGAAAATATCGATCAAGGTTATGAAAATTCTAATTCTGAAGCATCATCTGAAGACGAAGAAAAATTTGTTGGAAAAAGAAGATTGCAAAAATTTAAAACAAGAAAAATATATTATCGACTGCAGAGACCAGTTAACGATGCGTAAAGACAATTTAACTTATTTTATTTCAATTAACGGTGATCCTTTAGATAATGGTTCCAGAGCATTAGCAAAACGCGAAAAATTACCAAAATTTAGTAAACTTGAATTAGGTGTAGCAGAAAAAATTAAAAAAGGTATATATTATCACATTGCTCTCCCTATAGAAAATGAAATGAAAGAAAATTTAAATAATACTAAACAAAAAATAAAACATACAATAATTTCATTAAAACATTTATGCGAAAGCTTAAAACTAAAAACAATTAGCATTGCAAAAACGGCAAAAATTAACAATGTAACTTGGGATGAAATCTTGTCAATGATTAAATTAACTTTTGAAAATTCATTTGTAAAAATCATAATATGCAACGGATATACAAAATACCCTACGAAAGAAGAATATTTGCAATTAATAGAAGAAGCTCATTCAAGTTCAATAGGAGGTCATAAAGGTGTTACAAAAACTTACGGCAGAATTCGACAAAATTATTATTGGGAAAATATGAAAAATAGCATACAAAAATATATTCAAGGTTGCTTACAATGTCAATTAAAAAAATTAGTTAGAGTCAAAACAAAAAATCCCATGATTATAACAGATACACCTGGTACGGCATTTGAAAAAATAGCAATGGACATCGTTGGACCATTGCCCAAAACAAAAAACGGAAGTGAGTACATATTAACTATACAAGACAATTTAACTAAATATTCATTAGCAATTGCACTTCCAAATCATCAAGCAAGCACAATAGCTGATGCATTTATTAAAAGATTTATTTGTATTTTCGGATCCCCAAAAGGAGTACTAACAGATCAGGGAACAGATTTTTTAAGTAATTTAATGAAAAGATTAGCAAAAAGATTTAGAATCCGACAATTTAAAACAACTGCTTTCCACCCTCAGTCTAATGGTTCAATTGAAAGATCTCATCACGTTTTAGGAGAATATTTGAAACAATTTATTAATAAAAATGAAGAATGGGACGACTGGTTAGAACTAGCCATGTTTTCTTATAACACAAGCATCCACGAAGGTACTAAATGTACTCCGTATGAATTAATTTTCGGAAAATTAGCAAGACTACCCTCAAGTGATCCACCACTTGAACATGAAAAATTAGAAACTTACGATCAATATTTGACAGATTTAATAACAAGACTTCACGAAATGAGAAATATTGCTAGACAAAATTTAATTTTAGCCAAAGAAAAATCAAAAACTTATTATGACAAAAATTGCAATCCACAAAATCTTAAAGTAGGAGACGAAGTATTTTTATTACAAGGAGGAAAAATTCATAAATTTGCTAATCAGTATACAGGACCTCATAAAATTTTAGAAGTATTAGGAAAAGGAAATATAAAAATAGAAATAAAAAATAAACCAAAAATAGTACATATTAATCGACTTAAAATATCTAAAATGAATAAAAATTGATTTCTTTTCCAGAAAAAAAAACATGATTAGTCTTACTCTAAAATCTCCACAATTAATACCAGAAGACTTCAGCTTTCAAATAAAATTAAACACTAAAAATAGTTACTTATCAAAAAATATTTTAAATATACCATATGAATCTCATGAAGCTATAGAAATTCAAATGGACACACAACAAATTTTTATAATCGGAGGAGTAGAAATAGAAGTAGAAAACACAATATTATATTTCTCAGTCATAGATACTAACATGTCATGTCCTTTTCAACATAATTATGGAATTATCGGATCAAAAAACGCCTTAGAACTAGGACTCATAAACTTAGACATACTGGATATTTTTGCCCCTATAGGAAACTAATAAAAACACATAAAAATTGTACTTTTAGATGGACAACAGACACAGAAGAAAAATAGACATACATAGCAATTTTATTGCTCATCACGTTAATATGACTGCATTATGGCCATATTTATTTATCTCAGGAATATTTTACAAAAACGATTGTAACTTACATAGATGGAGAAATAATCTAACAGAGTTTGAAATAAAGAAAGATATAATATTAACTATAAAAACACGCGGACCTCATGCTTATTACAATTTAATAGAATGCTTATATGAAATAGACCAAGGATATATTGCAGATATTTTACAACAAGTAAACTTATTATTTTTAAAACACAAACAATTACACAATAAATTCGAAAAATATAATAATAAATAAGTAAAACAAATACAACTCATTTTTCAGAAATGTTTTCCGGATCGAAAACATGGATAATATTAATCATAATGACAATGTATTATACAAAAATACATGCTATCATCGGATATGACTGCGGGGCCAACACTCTTAACTTAACTACTATATCACTTTTGGAAGTAGGAGACTGTGACATACCTAGACCAGAGGTACATTCAGAATCAATTTATATTCAATTAATACAAGTTGCCGATTATTCCTTAGCTAAAATCAAACAATGTAAAATAGAAATCAGACGTTCAATCACACAATGTGGAATGTTTTCACATAGTTCCAGTGTAGCAAATGGTCAAAGCGAATATATTCTAGACGTTAGTCGCGAACAATGTATGACTCTTCATGAAAGAGGAACAATAATGATAGGACACGATTCATTAATAACAGGATTAAAAGTCAATCACACATCTTTTAACAGCGTACTATTAGCAGGATCTGTATCATTTGATGGTAAATGTTCAGGAGCAAAATATTCCGACCCCTTAGGAACTTGGGAGGATGTAACAGTGCAAGCCGTAGTTGCAATAACCTTAAAAGAATATTTTGCCTCAGTTAACTTAAATAATAATAAAATTCATCTAAAATCTGGTGTAACATGTCAACTATCAGATGCCAGATGCATTGACATGGAAGGAGGACAAACATTTTGGAACCCATTACCCGAGGACATTTGTAAATTCAATAAATACGAAATACTCTATGAAGGATTAGCAAAGAAAATTCACGAGACTAATTCAAATAATTCAGAAATTTTATATTCTTTAAATTCAGAAGACATAACCTTCGTATTAACTCAAAAAGCTCAAAACCCTATTTGTCATCTCATAATGTATAAAACAGAACATCCTAAACTATTAGTAATAGAAACACAAAAAGGAGCAACAATTATAAAAAATACTAAACCTACAGTTCAAAATATGGACTTATTCACTTACGTAAATTCTAAATTTGTATACACAGAAAGACACATACGGACACAAATTAATAGACTATATTATGACGTATTAGTACAGAAATGTGAATTAGAACAGAAAGTATTAAAAAATACACTAACACTAGCAACACAGACACCTGACGAATTTGCATTTAACTTAATGAAAGGACCAGGTTACATGGCTATTCTTGCAGGCGAGGTAGCACATATAATTAAATGCGTTCCTGTAGAAGTAAAATATCGAGAAACAAAAGAATGTTATACACATTTACCAATTTTAAAAGGAAATAATTCACTTTTTCTAACACCCAGAACACACATAATCACAAGTAGAGGCACACAAACAAGCTGCAATTCCTTCGTACCCACAATGTATTTTTTAGGCGAAACTTGGTACAAAATGATACCTAATCCAGCAGAATCAGCAGCCCCTGCTATTATGAAACCTTTAAAAAGTCCTACATGGAATTATATCAATCCTTCATCTTTAGCAACAAGCGGTATCTATTCACAAGCAGATTTAAATAAATTACATAAACATATAATGTTCCCAGAAGAAAAACCTACGGTATTAAACAGTTTAGCTCGCAGTATAACAGGACAAACTAGTACAAATCAGGGCATATCATTAATGCATTTATTAGACGAAGAAACTATGGAAAAAATTGCAGAATCAACTTGGAATAAAGTATGGACAGCCTTTTCTAGTTTTGGAACTATTAGCGCAGGATTTATAGGAGTAGTAATATTAATCAGAGCAGTAAAATTACTCATAGACACATTTATTCATGGTTACACACTTTACACTGTTTTCGGATGGTCATTTCATTTAATCGGATGTATTTGGGACTCAGTAACAAATCTTTTATTACATTTAGGAACACAAGGATACACGAAAACAAAAACAGATAATCCCACTCCTCAAGAAGACGAAGAAACAGAAACAAAACAAGGTAACAGCATCACTAATTCTACAGCACCTGCATATCCGGTGGAAGAACTATCAAAAATAAACCATACTAACAATTTCCATATTTAAATAAAAAGCATGAATCCTTCAGAGAAAGTAGAGGAACTAACAAAAATCCTTAAATTAACACCAGTTGACTACAAATATAAAATTAGAAAAGACGAAGACGATAAAATAATTTTTGAAATATCAATTATACATGAAAAATTCAATTTTACTGCTATTGGACGCAATCCAGACGAAGTAAAAGAACATTGCGCATTACTTTACTTAAAAACACTTCCTAGACTTGACAAGACTAAAATTAAAGTCCAACCTATTACAGACATAGAAGAAGAATTAGAAAAAATATGTAAAAAACTAAACCTACCACAACCTAAATATTCAAAATTAGTATTTAACACATCTTCCTTAAAATCAAACATCATTGTTATCTGCAAAGTAAACGAAATAAAAGAAAGCTATTTATCAACAAATATAAAAATGGCACAAAAACAAGCAGCTTCAAAAGTTTTTCACAAATTATTTCGAAAACAACAAGAATCGTTAGAAAAAGTTTCAACACCCATGACAAACTTTAAATTAAATTTTTCAACAAATATAATTAGACCTCAAGTTCAATTTTCAACTTCACTTCCTCTAAAAAAACGTATGATACAGAATATTTTTCTTGAAAAACCACTAGCAACTACATTTGTTAAAGAAAATTCAAAAATAACCAACAGAAACTTAAAACATGAAGCTCCTTTACAACCTGAACTAAATAAAAACAAAGATTTTAAAAAATGCTTAAATTGTCAATTCAGACCCCTAAATACATATTCTAAAACTATAAAAAAAAAAAACGCATATTTGTTTTCTTTCAACAGGAAAATGGAAAATTTTTACAACGAACCATATGAAGCCCCAAGATTCAAAAGAAATAGACAACATTCCTTCCACACTCTAAATCACATGACTATTTTAATGGATTTTACAATCAAATATGGTCTTCATCCACCACAAATTTACACTTACGAAAGCTGCAATCATGCCCACTAAAACCTTATTTTGTATCTCAAATAATAGTCCTAGATCATTTAGTATTAAAAACAGGAAAAAAAAAACAAAAGAAATAGCAGAAAACAAAGCAGCATTTAACTTACTTTTAATTTTAATTAGAAACTATGACTTGTGTGACGAAGAAATTAATACAAATCAAGACAATTTAAGAACAAAAGATCAGGAATCTCAAACAGACTCACGTCAAAAACTCGTAGCTTGGTCAAATTCTTGCAAATATTGCAAAACAATCATGCATAGTAGTAAAGAATGTAGTAATCATATAAAAAATATCATTAAACTTTCAAACAAAGTAACTCAAACTTCAGAAAGAAATCTATTTTCACGACTACTTACTCCATTTAGAAAAAGAATTACTCCTAGACGAACTTACGTATAAAGCTCAATTTTTTATATTTTAGCATGTATCAAGATACTCTTGACCTTTCAAAACAAAGAAGAACAACACTTACACTCTCCAGTCTAAAGAAACCTCTAAAAAACAAATTTATGGATATGCAACTGGAAGACTTTAAACCGTTACCTGGACGACACGATATTATCCAATTATTACGTTATTTTGTTTTTGAATATGACCTACCACTCCCAAAAGTTTCTATGTTAATCGAAAAACCAAAAAACCTTTTACCTCAATACAATGTTTTTATGTCAATAAATGATAAAATAATAACGAAAAAAGCATATACCCAAGACCTAGCAGGTCAATATGCTGCATTAGGGCTCCTAAAACACTTCATAAATACATACGATCTAATAGACGAAGCAATCAGTACCGAAAAAGAAAGACCAAAAACCCGCGAAATTAGCACACAAACTGACCCCCGTCCAAAATTAGTACAATGGAATAATTATTGCAGATATTGCTTTAACAAAGGCCATACATTTAAAAAATGTATTGACTTACAACTTCAAGTATTAAGAGAACCTAACAAACCAGCATATTTGTTAACAGGCAACCCATATTTACATAAATTAATTGAATTATTCCACAGAAACAGTAAACAACCTAGGAAAAAAAGATTTTAATGAATCCATACTAATCTAAATTTGTTTTCTTTTTGTTATAGCGATTTAACAACATACTACTTACATTCGCATGCCTCTCTGTAAGATACGAAGAAAGAAGTATTAATTAAATTCTTTTTCTCTTTTCTCTCTCTTCACCTTTCTGTTTTAGTAAATAATCAAGAAAAACAGCATGACATGGATAAGGTTTATTGTTTTTATTATATTTTGCACCACATTTCTAAAACCAGCCAAATCATATACACAAGTACTTCTACCTAATGAACCTAATATTCTTTTTGAAACAATTAACGACATAACATTTTCAACTGACAAAATGCATTTAATAGGTTATGCAAATATAAATGATATATTAAAATTTGGAAAGTTATTAATGACTTTGTTTCATGAGTTAACTATAAAATGCACAAATAAATGCTCAAATGATTCCATTATAGATCAAATTATTAATAAAGAAATTGAATTAAACAAAAATTTAAAAGAAATAGAATACTATCTTAAAAATATTAGGAATTTAGATAACGATAAAAAAGAATTTGAAGATATTATAAAAAAACAAACTCTTTGGATCCAATGTCATTTTGGATACAAAAAGATGTTCACATTTTTGAAATAAAATTTTCTAATGAAATTACTAATATAACTCATGTAAACGAAACGATAAAAAATTATAAAAATATATTTTATAATTTCCCAAGTAAATTCAAAAAGAACTATGAACTGTTTATAGTTTTCATGGATCAAAGAACTAAGAAAACCAATATATCAATATATTTACAAAACAAAAACTCTAAAAAATATCTTAACATATTCCCTTAATAATCAATGGCATCATATATTAATAAAATCTATACCACAAGTAAATCTTAAAAATTTTACACAAAATAATATTACATTAACAGACTTATTAAAAAACTCAAAAATAAAACCATTTATTTTCAAAAATCAGTTATATTTCTCATTCACAATACCAAAAAATCTCAAAAAATCAATATAATATTTACAAATTACATTCTATTCCTTCATTTTATAAACTTAATACAAACACTAGTATATCTATACATATAAAATATAAAACTCAAATTCTTGCAATTTCTACAGATAATCAAACATATTTTCATATAAGTAACGATAACATTTCTCTATGTCATAATACAGCAAATGAAAAATATTGCCTTAATACACCTGATATGAAATTAACAATAAAACACTTTATTTGTGAACTGGCTTTATTTTTTAATAAACAAACAGAAGCTTGTGCATTTTATTTGCAGTTAAACAAAAATATTGCTTGGACTATTCTTGAAAATTCTCAAGCATGGCTTTATTCACATTCTTACCCTATTAACATTAACATTCACTGCCCTAACAGAAAAACATCCAGAAATGTTATCCAAAACAATGGTATTTTGAAAATAAAACCAGAATGTATTATTGAATCAAATCACTCTATATTTCCCAACATTAGTAAAAATATACAATACACTTTCTCTTACATACCTACACAAAAAAATGCAAAATTTTTTGAAGAAAAATATCCAACATTTCTTAAAATAATTAAAACTCCAAATCCATCAATAGTTAAAAAATTAATCAAATATACAAACAATATACCTATTCTAGCATCCGAAATAGAAGAAAAATTAATATTAATAACAGAAGTTCAAGAAATTAACAAAAATTTTATGTTATCAATAACAGAATATAAATTATTTCTAAAATACATTTTAATACTGCTATTAATTTTAATAACCTTCTTGATAGGACTAAAAAGCTATACCTTAATAAAAAAAACAATACACTATAATATATAAAAAACATAAGAAAGATAATATAAAAGAAGAAGAACCATTGCAAATTTTTTCCTCAAAAACATTACACGAATCACCAGTATAAATTAAAACATAAACCTGAAACACAAATTAATTCCAATAAATTACAAATTTTTTTTTATATATACTATTTCGGTACAAAAGAAAAAAAAACACTTACTTCTTCTAAAAATGCATAGTCTTTTCCACTTTCAAAAGGCAAATATATTTTATATTTAATCTCTCTAAGCGTAAAAATTTTGTTGATAACACCTCCATTCTCTTTAATAATATCCTTCACTTCTCTTTTCATTTTTTTTCAATACATTATCAGTTAAAATTAACCAAGAAATAGGAAGTCTTACTCGAAGATTTTTATTTAGAAATAAATAAGGTAAATGTTTTAAAAATCTTGCTCCATTTGCGTCATATCTAACCAACCTTTTTGTCAATCTAAAAAAAATATATATATATATATAGACATATAAAAATAATAATAAGTAAAATGTAACTATTCAATAAAAAAAACTTGAAAAATTTTTTTTTACTTACAGTCTTAAGACAATATCTCTCTATAATAAAAAAGGTGTTATCCATCAAATAAACACCATTCAAATTGTCTACTTTTACTAAATCTACAACTTTTTCTCTCAGTTCACATTGCTGTAAAATTGGAAAATTATTCCACCAATTAGGTCCATACAACACTATATCCATGTATTGTATTAAGAACCTTCTATTACACTCTACTTGTTTCCAAATATCTTTTTCAAATATTGGTTTACCAACATTTTCATTTAAAACTTGATCCAATTCTTTCTCATTAGAAATCACTACACCTTTTTCTAAAATACTATGAAATTCCATTTCTGTATTCACTTCAACATCTTTTTCAACATTTTCTACACTGCATGAACTTATATTCCAATCTTCGGACTCTAAAGTAGTATTAAAGTACTCAATTGGATCAGAATATAAATCCATATTTTCTACAATGTTCTCAAAATTACTCGAAGACATTTCGAACTTTTCTGTTTAAACCCCAAAAAGAAACTGAACTGATGCATAAATTCACCTGATCTTACACCCTGTACCTTTTTTGTCAAAAGAAAACCCCACCACAAACAGACCATAGACAACATTAGAAGAATATACACATTAGCATAACCCTTAATATTTGTCAAAACTAGAGTATCAAAAGAAGACATGATAATGAGAACAGGACCAACTTTCACTTTTAAAAGACAAATAGGAAGTAACATAGTCAAGTCAAATAAAATTTTCCTTTAGTTGCATGTGAAAATTTAAAAAAATAATCAACGCATGTAAAATTCAATAGATAATAGAAAAAGCATGAACTAAAATTTTTTTTTTAATACAAATAAATTAATTAAAATTTTTTCTCTTTCTCAAAAGATGCTACCGACAGACAACCAACCGTTAGAAGCTTCTAAATGCGAAAATGACATAAAAAAAGTATATTTAATTAAAGAATTATTAAAACGTTATGCGTGTGTAAAAAAGGTTTATAATAGTTCAATACTATTTTCGGATGATAAAATAATTTGCGATAATTGTTTTTTTGATCTAGATATTTATGAACAAATAAATTTTAATGTAGAAAGAATGCGACATTTATATGTAAAGAACGTTGATGCAACTACAGAATGTTACGACTGTAAAGTTATTTTATACAATAGTATGCAAAAAGCAAACGAATGCATGGAGTGTACGCTTAATATTTTAGAAACAGAAAGAGAAAAAGTTGAAGAATTTAAAGATGTTCGACTATATTACGACCCTAGGTATTCTGATAAACCAACAAATTACGACTCTGACTCCGACACAATTATTTATGAATACGATTAAATTTTTTTTTATATAATAATAAAAAATATATATAAAAAAAAACAATAAGTTACATAATTAATTTTATTCTTTTAGATAAAATGAATCCGATTACAACTTTAGAAAATCTTGCTGTTCAATTCTCATTTTCTTACCCCATATACACAATACCAGACGCAAAAATTTCTGCAAATATTGCAACTTTGTCTATTGAACAAGATAAAAATTACATCGAAATAAACATTGAAAAATTACAAAATAAAAAAGAAACAAAAAGAAAATTAGCGGAAATAATGTTAATAAGGCTAAAACAAAAATTTGATTTTAACGAAAGAAAAGAAGCAATAGATATTTGGAGCGACAAAATTCAATTAATTAAATGGAAAAATTCTTGTGAAAGATGTTTTGGAAGATATCATGTAGCAAAAAATTGCCTAAATTACAAGAAAAATAATAAACATTATAAAGATTAAGACAAATAAATTTAAATTGCTATAAAATATGCAAATAAATAAACAATTAAAATATATGCATGCTGTCTTCTAAACATTTAGTCATATATAATAATTATTAACTTTAACAATATATATCTATCTTAAAAGTTATGTGTGTGTTTAAAAAAAAAAAAAACAAAAAAACAAAACAAAAAAAAATAATAAAAAAAAAATAATAATAATAAACAAACAAACAAAAAATAAAAAATAATATTTTTGTTCTAAAAATGTATGTTTTTCGCTTAACTTTATTACGATTGTAAATTTTTTTTTTAGTTTTAAATGTAAGAATTAGAATTTGGAAATTGTTCAATTTCATTTTTCAATTTCCAAATTTCTGAAGGGGGAGGTGTTACGTCATCGTAACGTATTTTTCAATAATAATAATAATAATAATAATAATAATAATAATGGAAATAACAACAAATAATTGTTATTAACATATTAACAATTATAAACAATTATTAATTAATGAAAATAGTAATAATAAGAATAATAACTAATAATAATGATTTATAATAACAAAATAGTAATAATTATTGTAACAATAATAACTAAATAATTATAATAAGCAATTGTAATAATAACAAGATAGTAATAACAACAATAATAATTTATACTAACAATTTGTAACAATAAATAATAATAATTAATTGTAACAATAATAACAAAATAATAATAATTAATTGTAACAACAATAACAAAATATTAATAATTAATTGTAACAACAATAACAAATATAACAAAAAACAACAAGATAGTAATAAAATGTAACAACAAAATAATAATAACAAGTCAACAATAATTTGTAACAACGAAACAATAATAAATAATAATTCATAATAACAAGATAGTAATAAAATGTAACAACAAAATAATAATAACAAGTCAACAATAATTTGTAACAACGAAACAATAATAAATAATAATTCATAATAACAAGATAATAATAAAATGTAACAAATAATAATTAATAACAAGTTATAATAATGTAAACAATAATAACAAATTGTAATAACAAGTTAATAACAAATTATAACAACTACAAATAATTAACAAACAATATTAAAAATATAATATTAAATAATGAAAATTGTAAAAACATATGACTAATAGGATATGAACACGTGCGATCTAAATACTGAGTAAACACAAGTGTCTACAACAATAGTTTTCAAAGACTCTATGCTAGAAAACCTTTTCCGAAGAGACCATGCTAAAAAACCTAAGGAGTCTAGTATAAAAAGGGCCACACTATCATCTAAAATTCAGTCTAAAATTGGAAGTCATCAAAAGTAGTCACCCGGACTACAGCCTTAAAAATGTAATCGTCAATAGAAGTCACCGGTATATCAGTCTAAAAATTCTAATCTTCACAAGTGGTTCTCTTCGTATAAAGTGGTCTCGTCCCCAGTAAAGTAGTTGTCCTGATCTTTACGTGAAAATTCTAATTCAACTCATCTTGAAGTCTAATTTGGTGTTAGAAATTATCGTTCGAGTTGTGACAAAAGCTGAAAGAAACATAATAGCCATTGAACGAAGATAATTTACGAGTCTCGTAAATCATTAACCTGCAGCCACTTAGAGCCTAATTATTAAAACCAGCCCCATTGTACTCCTGCGACACGAGCTAGGACCACCACCTGCTGAGCAAAGGTAGAGAGAAACAAACCACATAGACTCATTTTAGAAAGTTCGTGTTCATTCCATGTTTGCATAATTTTCATCTTTTCCAAATATATTGTGTTCAAATATAATTATTTCTTGTCATTTATCCAACCTCGTCCCAACTTTAATTTTTCTAAATTAAAGTTAAATCGAGAAAAAATAGGGAATATAATAATAAGGTAAGACATAACATACATTTAAGAAAAAATATTTTATTTCATTTTCTGTTATGTAGGTGAATAACAAATCAAGAGACTACCAAATGTATATTCAGTGGATCACGAGACTTATTTTAATACTTAAGAATTAAATCAAAAACTATAAACTACTGATTCATAGAATGACTGAAACTATTGTGACAAGTATATAAAAATATCTTTTCTTTAATTGAAAGAATTTTAAAGCGCAAAATAATATTATTTTTTGTAAATAAAATTTAAAATAAGGTTCTTTAAAATATATACATACTTTTATTTGTATGAAAATTAAAGACTTGTTGTTTTTAGTTTAAAAATTCAACTTTCATCATAATAAAAGTGTCTATTTCATCATTCATAACATCTTTGTACATCAGGGGTCACTTATGAAACATGTAAGATAAAAAATTAAAAAGTCTAAAACTAGTTTTAAAAACTAAAATTTGAATATCAGTTAATTTTAAAATTAATTAGAATTTTTAATAATAATTTTATAAACGATATGTAAACAATTACATTAAATTGAATAAATAAATCCTTTTTATAACATTATTTTCTCATATTCATAGAAAGAATATTAACTTTTTCTAATAATCTCCAAAAAATTGTTAGTTCAGATTTTGTCTACAGTTTTAAAAAATGCAAACGGTAAAAACTAGTATCAAATTTAATCTTAATTCTTGCAGTAAGCTTATTGCAAGAAATTTACCTTGCAAGAAGCTTGCATATGACCTTGCAGCAAGCTTTTCGAGTCACCTTGCAGCAAGCTTGCATATGACCTTGCAGCAAGCTTATCGAGTCACCTTGCAGCAAGCTTACATTACAAACTTGTGACACACTTGCAGTGCAAGCTTGCAACAATAGGACATTTTAGTACTTGCCTCGAACTTGACACAAGCTTACCGCGCAAGCTTGCACATCTTGCATGGCAAGTTTGTTGCAAGTTCGTGGCAAGCATATGTGCTGATTGGGTTCTGTTTTGAAATTTTGTAAAAATAGTAGATATTAAAAATCATTCAATTACGAAAATTTTTTTAATTCAAATAAATTTTTGCAAAAAATTTTATTCAGATTTCTGACAATACTTGCTTCCCTTTCTTTTCTTCTTTTTTTTGTTTTGTTTTTTTTAAGGCAGAAAGAAAGTCAAATTGATATTTCAGTTTGCAGTAAAAGGTACTGAACCCAGACCCGACCCCCCTCCTACGTTTTGCCATAAAAAGGTTTTTTTAAGGTGCCTTAAGGAGAGACCAGAACAGAGGCTGGCAAAGCCCGTCGCAATTTTATTACTTTTCATTTTCTAATGCAGAAAGAGATTTTTTTCAGAGTTAGATTACATTTTAAAAGGAAAGGAAAAAATTTGCGGGAGGCTCCACCTGCCTCTGTTTTGTGGTCTCTCCTTGAGGCACCTTATTCTTCCGTAAGTACAGTATTAAGGATTTTTGAATTTTCTCTAAAAATAATCAATTTCGAAAGAAATTGTGTTGAATACAAAAACATGTATTTTAAATTATCTGCAACTGTTATGCAGGAAATTTTTTTTATTTTCTTTTATTAATATTATTAGTTTTGAGAAAGTTAAATGTAAAAAGAAGACAATTTTAATTATGTTTCACATTCCTGGATTTTCTCGTTTGGTAATTATCCAGATAAGCGGCTTTTCCCAATTTCGCTTATTTTTTTAACTTTTTTTTTTTTTTTATAAAAAACTTTTTGGTCATTTTTATCGACGGGATATTTCTCTTATACTCACTTTTCCACAAACAAAAATGTGAATGCACCTTAAGGTTTTAAATTCGCGATGAAGATAAGTTGACAAATGCGCCATTTTTTTGTTAACTTCCCAACCTTGCTTATTGAAATTTCTGAAAATTTTATCGAGCAAAGTTGGGCAGCTACCAAAAAATTCAAAAATCGTCAACTGCTCAACCCTGCGGAAGGAAATTTTTGATTTTTTTGATAATAACTGAAAGTTTTCAAATTTAAGAAAAGCCCTTCTACATACTACATTTTTATGGTTATTTTCAGTTTTTTGCGTTTTTCTCGAAATATATTCAATTTACGAACAAAATGTATAGAACATAAAAGTAGTATTTTATCAAGATCTACAACTTTTATGTAGAACATTTTTTGAAATTTTTAATATTTACCAAGAAAAATCACAAAAACGAAAATTTTAATTTTGTTTCCCATCCCTGACTTCCGGTTATGCACTTTTTCGTCTTCCCCCAACGAATTTTTCATATTCTAGCTAAATGAAAGCTTTTCCAAAAAGAATTATCCAAAAATAAGCGAAATTGGGAAAAGCCGCTTATCTGGATAATTACCAAAATAAGTTACGATGACGTAACAGTAATTACTCATTATTTATGCAGTATTAACAACATTTAACACGAAACTTTTAACTTTTATCATTGAAATATAAATGTTGTGACTGAACTCGTGAGAGATGCTGTTTACTATTCACTGCCGATGTAGCAGATTTCTTTCAGTTCGAGCGCGCCAGGTCACCCCAGCCAAACCGCGCCAAGTAACCCCGGAGGTACTTTTTATATATTTATAAAGTTTTTATTAATAACATTAATAAAAATCAAACATTCTTTATTGTCTCTTGAAAACAAATAGTTAAAGCTCAAAACTTGAGATTTGAGCTTTATTTTAAATCATTTCTTAAAAAGATATAACAAAAAAATGAGGAGGTGAAAAATTTACTTTCGAGTACCAAAATCAATTATTTTAATCTATACGCCACAATAATTAATGAATAAAAATGAAACTTTGTACAAACTTAGAGTTTATTAAGTACTTTAACGCGAGTGGAGAGAAAAAATTATTCAACTCAAAATTTTCGAAAAAACTCGACTGTGCCAAGCAACCCCTGCGCCAAGTAATCCCGGTCTCCCCTACTTTTAAACAGAAGTTTCATTTAACCTTCCATTACACACTAAACGTATGTAATTGTTTCTTAGGTATGTAATGAAGGGTTAAAAAGTTTTGTTTCATACAGTGTATTCTTTTAAAAAAGTCCAATTAAGAAAAATGACATAAACAAATAGGTTTACTGAATAAAATATTTGTAATTTTGAATATGGTTTAAGGATATTAATAATAAAAACAAAGACTAAGTCCAATTAATTTTTAAGAAATATTAAAATGCTTCAAGGTTTAGATCTTACTCTTAACAGATTAGAACTTTTGAATCCATTAGTGTTAGTCTTAATAACTAAGTGTCAGTTTCAGCTGAATCAAAATAAATGTGTTGTGAAATAAAGATATACCTTTATAAGAAAAGGATACTTACTTTCAGTAGTATTGCATATATTTTTAACTTCTGTGTCACTGACTTCCCAGCTATTACCCATGAAATTTATAATTTTACTAGCCCCACTATGTGGAGGACTAGAACAAGTGGATGAATTCTTTGCTTTTTGTCTTTCGTTTCCAGATAATGCAGAAAAGCTTTTGGTTAGTCGAACATATGGTATTGGTAAATCATATATTGGCTGTTGAAAATTCAGCGACATATTCTTTCTACTTTTTAGTATATGTGATCTCAGCGCAAGTAAATTATGGTCTGGAACTAAGCTGAGACATTTTAAATTCTCCATCTTACTGCTTTTTGCTTCTTCAGCTACATTTGATACTAAAAATAAAATTCTTTTGTAAACTTTAGGTTTTTGAGCACATTGAAAAGCTTCAAATAATTACGTTAATTTTAAAGGTTCTCAAACATATAAACAAAAATTGAAAAATAAATTTATAAAATATATGGTTCTTAAAATTTTAGTCCTACACCCAAAATAAGATTCTGAGTAAGTAAATTTATTAAGCTGGTTCCATTCCGTTCATGGAGTTATTGTCATATAAGGAGCAACATTCCTCAACTGCCCAGGTCAAAAAATGAATTTTCTCTAAACTTTGCTAAAATGTTACTATTGTTAGTAGAAGTGTAAATACAAATTTTTTTTGAATTTGATAAAATATTTTTTGAGTTATGGACTTTCAAAATTCTGATTTTTTTGAAAATATTTTTTTTCGATTTTATATATTGATAAGTAAAATTAATCAAATTTAAAGTATGAATAGTGATTTGAAAGGGGTTTTCACGGGCTATAAGCTGGTAGTGAAACAAAGTTGTTTTCTTTCAATTTGACCTTAAAATTCAAGGTCAAATTCTTAATTTCAATATATCTCAAAATCGATGTTTTTTATTTTGTTCTAACCTCTTTCAATCGAAAGCTTACCTTTTTTCCTATGAGTCATGTAAAAATCAGAGTGCGCCCGTGAAAATTTTTAAATTTTTAACTCTGACTTTTACATGGCTCATAGGAAAAAAGGTAAGCTTTCGATTGAAAGAGGTTAGAACAAAATAAAAAACATCGATTTTGAGATATATTTAAATTAAGAATTTGACCTTGAATTTTAAGGTCAAATTGAAAGAAAACAACTTTGTTTCACTACCAGCTTATAGCCCGTGAAAACCCCTTTCAAATCACTATTCATACTTTAAATTTGATTAATTTTACTTATCAATTGTTACGTCAAAACAAGAAACCTTTTTAAATATACCTAAAGTTCCTCGTTTTAAATTAGTTTCAAAAATTGAATCTAATTTGGGATGAGGATAAGTCAATGAGCCTACTAAATGTTGTGAGAGAATATTTTATTTAAAAACCAACCAAGAAAGAAAAGAATTGACAATAATACAAAATACAATGAGTATATTTAAAAAAGAAAAAATCTTACTTTAGGAATAACGATTATTCTAAGTGTTGAAGCTGGTGATTTTTATCTTGATTTCCGATCTGGAGTGGTATAGTAGAGTAGACACAAAGGAGCCTGTGGTTGCTGTCCTTAATGGTTGTATATTTGCCTTATGTTTACACTAATGGGATTTAGTGTAATGTACTCTTAGGGATTTTACTTTTCTTCCAGACTGTCGCCTCCAAAACAAATTTCGATACTTCGAAATTTGATAAATTGTTTCAATATTAAATTTGGACTTATTTCCAAATTATCTCTTCTTAAATGATCAAAATATACACTTGGTAATATTGTGTATTTTATAAATTGTTGTCCGAAAATTGTCTCAAAAATATACTTGGGGATGTAGTTTAGTTAACTTCTAAACTGTATACTGGGATTCCACGTTGAATAGGTATCGATGTTTACTTGTTGATTTCCAAAAAATACTCTCTTTCTTGTAGATGTTATAATGTTGGCTTTCAAATAGATACTCTCTTTCTTGTAGATGTTATAATGTTGGCTTTCAAAAAGATACTCTCTGATCTAACGATGATGCTTGCCCTTTTTATATCGAAATCTTCTAATGGAACAGCATGCACGAAGAAAAATACACGTGCCGAAACTCGTCTAGTGCAGGTAGATGCAGCGTGACGTCACCGGGCCACCTTCGACGGGACTCGATAAGACATTTAGCACAGGGTCTGGTATAGATGTTTCTCTCTAGTTTCTACGGGATTTGATAAGACTCTCAGGACCTGGGTTGGTATGTGTTTCTCTCTCTCTCTCTCTCTTTCCTTCCTGATGTGTGGTCTAGTAAAGGTTTGCCACATTGATGCGTGATCGTTATTCCTTTTATATAACTTTAGAATATAAACTTTTCTTTCTTGGATTTGATATAACTTATCATGTTGTTTCAAATACATAGAAAATATAAAATAAGGAATACCATAATAATATAAAATGTACTGGATATAATGCAATAATATATGACACACAAATAAATCACACATACACATACAAGTAAATTTAAAAATTGTATAGTTAATTCAAGAATATTAATAAGAATTACACATATAATTTAGGAATATTACTAACAAAATACATAGTGAAATCAAGAATATTTGTAAGGAAATATTAAAGTATTTAATGAATATTAATAAGAAGTTACGGACGTAACACCTCCCCCCTCAGATTGAGCATGGGAGAGAAACGAAACATGCTCAATATAGCTCAAAATGTTGCAGAGGAAATGCCATGACCGTTTACGCACACATTCAATCCAATCTTTATTTTTTATGATTAATTTTTAGAAAAATAATTTTCATTTTACACTCATCTTATTTCACTCGATATTTTTCACCTTTATTACAATATTATTTTTGTTATTAAGATATGTTATTGAATCATCCATACAAAAAATTTATGTGTTACAATTTTAGTAATTATTTTGGTTACAATTTTATGCCTTTAATTTTTTACAGAAAGAAAAAAAATTGTTTTATACAAATGATTGCTTTTGCGTACAATTTTTGTATCGAAGTTTGCAATTTATAATTTTTTTTAGTTTGCTTGAAAATTACACAAAAAATATTTATAAATTGTTTTTATAAATTTGAGAATTTGAAAATATACAACTTTTAATTTTACAGACAGAAAATATTTCATTTTTTATGACATAATTTACATTTTGGACATGTAAATTTTTAAATATATATTTTTTTATATTCCATTTTTAAATATATCATTTTTTCAAATTTCTTTGATTCTCAAGTTACATTTTGACATGAATCTATTGAAGTAATTTTGCAATTATACAATTTAGTCAATAATAAGATATAATTTATAAGTTGGTCATGTATGTTATTAAAATTTTTAAATAATGCCATTTTTGAGTCTTTTTCAATAAAATGATAGTGAATAAATTATAGGATTTATTTTAATGGGTAAACAAATAAGGTTCAAATTCTTTAAGTTCTAATCAAATATTTAGAATAGTGTTCAAAATTTAAGATAAAATCATTACAAAATTTACATTCCATTGAAATAGATTCATTGAAAACAATTCGTTTTTTCTATGGAAGTCCTTTTCTGAAACATACTATATGTATTATTTAAAGTATTCTATTATTCTTGTTTAATTTGCGATAGTTTTAATCTGTTTGTATGTACTATTTTTTGTTTATTTTTAACTTGTATTTTAACGTTTCCTTTGTTTAAAATTTCTAATATTTTATGTGGACCTGTATATTGATTAGCAAATTTATGAATCTTTCCTCTATGTAGTAGAAATACTTCGTCACCGAGTTTAAGATTTTGTGGATTACAATTTCTGTCATAATAGACTTTTGACTTTTCCTTTGCTAAAATTAAATTTTCTCGAGCAATGTTTCTCATTTCATGCAGTCTCGTTATTAAATCTGTTAAATATTTGTCGTAAGTTTCCAATTTTTCATGTTCCAGTGGTGGATCACTTGATGGTAATCGTGCTAATTTTCCAAAAATCAACTCGTATGGTGTGCACTTGGTGCCTTCATGAACACTTGTATTATATGAGAACATAGCTAATTCTAACCAATCGTCCCATTCTTCATTTTTATTTATAAATTGTTTTAAATATTCACCTAAAACGTGATGAGATCTTTCAATTGAACCATTAGACTGAGGGTGAAAAGCAGTTGTTTTAAATTGTCGTATTCTAAATCTTTTTGCTAATCTTCTCATTAAATTACTTAAAAAATCTGTTCCCTGATCTGTTAATACTCCTTTGGGTGATCCAAAGATACAAATAAATCTTTTAATGAATGCATCAGCTATTGTACTTGCTTGATGATTTGGAAGTGCAATTGCTAATGAATATTAAATAAATTATAAATAAATAAATTATAAATAAATTATCTTGTATTGTTAATATATATTCACTTCCATTTTTAGTTTTTGGTAATGGTCCAACGATGTCCATTGCTATTTTCTCGAATGCTGTACCTGGTGTATCTGTTATAATCATTGGATCTTTTGTTTTTACTCTAACTAATTTTTTTAATTGACATTGGAGGCAACTTTGTATATATTTTTGAATATTATTTTTCATATTTTCCCAATAATAATTTTGTCGTATTCTACCATAAGTTTTGGTTACACCTTTATGTCCTCCAACTGAGCTTGAATGAGCCTTTTCAATTAATTGCATATATTCTTCTTTCGTGGGATATTTTGTATGTCCACTGCATACAACAACTTTTACAAATGAATTTCCAAAATTAATTTTATCATTGACAGGATTTCGTCCCAAGTTATATTATTTATTTGGGCTGTCTTTGCAATACTGATACTTTTTAATTTTAATTCTTCACAAATATTTTTTAATGAAAGAATCGTAGATTTAATTCTTTTTATTGTATCAGATAAATTTTCTTTTATTTCACTTTCTATAGGGAGAGCTATATGGTAATATATACCTCTCTTTATTTTTTCTGCTATACCTAATTTAAGTTTACCAAAATTTGGCAATTTTTCACGTTTGGCAAGTGATCTAAAGCCATTATCTCGAGGGTCTCCATTGACTGAAATAAAATAGGTTAGATTGTCTCTGCGCATTGGTAATTGGTCTCTACAGTCAATAACATATTTTTCTTGTTTTATATTTAAATCGTCACAATTTTCATTTTCCATTAAGTTATCTTCTTCATCAGATGATTCTTCAGAGTTAGAATTTTCGTAGCCTTGATCAATTTCTTCATTTTTGTTTAATTTTGTTTTTTGTTTAATGTACTCAGGATCTGATTCAATTTCGTCAGGAATAACATCATTATAAAATTTTTCTTTTCTTTGATTATTTGTATCATTTACCTTTTTCGGTCTTCCCCTTCTCTTCTTTGATAAGGAGGTATTCAAACGTGTGCTTTGTTTCTTCGGTCTACCTCGTTTCTTTGTTTTGTGTACTTTTATTTCTTCATTTCCATGGATTTCTTCATATTTCTTTTCTTGATTATCATTTTCTTGCATTTTTCTTTGATTTCTGGTAATAACGTTACAAGTTTCATTACTTGTACAATAATTTTTCTTAATATTTTGGAGAATTCCTATTATCTCCGAACTCATGTAGGATTCATTGTCCTTAAATATTTTTTCAATAAATGAGAGACTTTTCCTTATCTCCAAATTCATGTAGCATTCATTAATTATTTTTTCAATACATAGGAGACTTTTTCTTATCTCCAAACTCAAGTAGGATTCATTGTCCTTAAATATTTTTTTAATAGATTGGAGACTTCTTAATATCTCCGATTATTCATAAGTTTCATTGTTCATAATCATTTTTTCAATATCGTGGAGACTTCCTATTATCTCCGAATTCTTGTAATATTTATTTTCATTTGCTACACAATGTATGTATTCTTCAATTTTTTCTTGCACACATTTCATTATATTTTCTTGAATTTCCTGAGTTTTCTTAAATTTTTCTTCTTTTATTCCTTGAACTTTTTCTTCCACGATGTCTTCAACTGGATTTCTGGACAAGGCATCTGCATTAACATTTGTTTTTCCTGCTTTGTAGACTACATTAAAATCATATTCGGCTAATTTCAATTTCCATCTTGTTACTCTTGAACAGGGATCTTTAGAATTTTGAAACCAAACAAGTGGTTTGTGATCCGTAACTAAAGTAAATTTTCTTCCATAAAGATACGGTCGAAAATGTTGTACACTATATATAATTGCCAATGCTTCTTTTTCAAAAGTATCATATTTTCTTTCACATTCATTTAAAGTTCGTGATGTATAAGCGACTGGTTGATCTTTACTAATCACTCCTTGTGATAAAATTCCTCCAATTGCAAAACCTGAAGCGTCCGTTGTTAATATAAATAGTTGAGAAAAGTCTGGTCTCTTTAAAAGTGGTTCCTCACAAAGTTTATCTTTTAATGTATTAAAAGCAGCTTGCTGTTTATCAGTCCACCGAAAAGGTATATCCTTTTTTAAAAGTTGATTCAAAGGATTTGCGATTTTTGAAAATCCGTCTATAAACTTTCGATAATATCCTGCTAGTCCTAAGAATTGTTTTATATTTTTAACATTTTTTGGAATTGGGAATTTCTTTACAGCTTCTACCTTTTTCGGGTCGGGTCGTACACCATTTTTATCTATTATGTGTCCTAAATATCCTACTTCTAACCTCAAAAATTCGCATTTATCTGGTTGTAGTTTCAAATTAGCAAAACGTAGGCGTTCCATAAGTTTCGAAAATTTTTCTTCGTGTTCTTCTAAAGTATCTGCATAAATTACAATGTCGTCCAAATAAACAAATAGTTCTGATCCTTGTAAACCCAATAATACTTGATCAATAAGTTTTTGGAATGTACTTGGTGATTTTTTTAATCCGAAAGGCATTCTGTCAAATTCATAATGTCCGAATGGCGTTGAAAATGCTGTTTTATGAGAATCTCTAGGATCCATTTTGATTTGATGAAAACCTGACGCCAAGTCAAAGACTGAAAAATATTGAGCATTTCCTAGTTGATCAAGTAGGTCCGTAATATTAGGGAGGGGGTAAAATTGACCTACCGTGCGTTCATTGAGTTTTCTAAAGTCTAAAACTAATCGCCATTTTTTATTTCCATGTGAGTCATCTTTTTTTGGTACAATCCATATTGTTGTATTGTACGGTGAGTCAGAATGTTTAATAATTTTTTGTTCTAACAATTCGTTTACTTGACGTGTCATTTCTTCTTTATGTACAGGTGGAAATCTATACTGTTTAGTAATAATCGGCGTATTATCTGTAGTTATTATCCTATGTTTTATAAGATCTGTTCCTTCTAAATATTCTCCAGGTATATGAAATCTATCGGAATAATTCTTTACTAAATTCATTATGTGTTCTAATTCTTCTGTATTTTAAATGTTCAAGACGAAGTAGTTTTTTTATTTCTTCAACTCTATTGTTGCCTGTAATATTGAAAACATCTTCTGATTTAATATTTTTTGAAAATGCATCAATAATTTGTTGAATTGTTGAGTCTTCATTTTTAATTTCAGATTTGTTTACTGAACTTTCCTGCTTTATTTCATCAAAATCTTCTAAATTTACTTCAAAAATTGGAATATCAATTGATTCGTTAAGTGTGTTTACAGCCTTTAAATAAGCTAATCCTTCTATGTTTGAGACTACTGCATCACCTAAGTAAACACCTTCTTTCACTACTAATCTTGGAATGTAACCTACTTTTTTATTTTTATTTAAAATTTTTACATGAATATTGTAAATTGATCTTGCTGGTATTGTAAAATAATTTTCCGAATCAAAATTGAATTTTTGTTTATTGATTTCTAGATGTTTTTCTTCGTAATTAATTTTGACTTTATTTTTTATGAAAAATTCTGTTCCTAATATTCCATCGTGTTCAATTGGAACATCATTTGATAAAAGATTAAAAGTTGTTAGAATTCCAAAAATATTAATCTCAACTTGACCTAAAGTATAAACAGCGTGATCATTTATTCCTGTTAATTTCAGACATTTATTTTTATCAATTTTTATGTCAGGATTCAATGCACGAATTTTTAATAAATTTGGACCTGCTCCTGTGTCAATCATCATTGTTGTTGGAACTTTTAATTCTTTACTATCAATTCGAATGTACGGGATGGTATTAGTTTTTGCTAAATTGATGTTTCTGGATGCATAATAATTTTTTCTTAATTCTTCCCCAGAGCATCCTACTGAAGAGGAATTTTGGAGTTTTCCTGATTTTGTATTGTGAATTTGTTTGTTGCTTATTGTTATCATCTCACATCTTTTTTCTACAATTAGTGGTAATATGTCCTAATTTTTTACAATAGTTACATATTATACTAGGATTTCTGTTTGCGAAGTTTGTTGTATTAGTTCTTGATTCTTGAGAAAAATTTCGTTGTTGATTAGGGAAAAAATTTTGTTGTTCGTTTAGTCTTTGATTTTGATATGAAGGACGAAATTGATTTTGTGACATGTTTCTAAACTGATTTTGTGTTGTGTTTCTAAATTGATTTTGTTGAGGATTTGTGTTAAAGTTTTGATTTTGAAATTTATTAAACATTGTATTTCGATTATTAAATCTATTTTGATTTGAAAAATTTTGTCGTGGTTCTAAATAAAATGTGTTTTCTCGTCTTTCTCCTATCAATTTATTAAGTTGAAAACAGTTTACTGGAAAATGACCCTTTTTACCACAGATTACACAAGTTATTACATTATCTTGGGCTATGTTGATTTTTGTTGTTTTAGCAAATTCTTTGTTATTTTTAAGATGAGAATTATATTCGGTATTTTGTTCAGTTTTTCTTAGTTCACGGTGTGATAACAATTTTCTTTCTATTTCTACCGCTTTATTAATTATCTCTTGAAAAGTATCGGCTGTTCCAATACGTAATTCAATTTCTGGTCTAAGTCCTCTCGAGAAACAATCGACAGTTGTTTTATCTAAATTTGTTTTAAATGCTTCATCTACTGTATTGTCATTACTAAGCCTATGCGCGTCTAATATTCTTTCTGCTGCTTCTGCGATTCTTGAACCGTGAGAAATAATATTTTCGTGTTCCCACATATATATTGCTCCTAGTTCTCCTTGTAATTGATATACAGATTTTGCTGGCGCGTAAATTTGTTTCAGTCTTTCTGTTAACTGTTCTACCGTATTAAAATTATTTCCTATAATAATTCTTCTTGCTTCACCCGAAATTCGACTTCTTATTAATTTAACTAAATTTGTTTGAACCTGTGCATTATCAGGAAGCATGGATTTTGCTTCTAAACAACTTTCAATAAATATAGATAATGGGATATTTTTACCGTCAAACATTGGTATTGTTTCTAAAGCATCGCGTAAAGACACTTGCTGATTATTTGGAAGAGCCATGTTTTCTTCAAAATTGATATTATCTCTAAAGTTGTCAAAAGAATTGTTTTCAGAATGATCGTTTATTTCACTTTCGTCAGTTAAAGATTTATTTAAGCTCGAATTTAATTTTTGTTCAACTAAGGTTTTTTCTGAAATAGTATTTTCACTATCGTTATTTTCGCTATCGGAATAACTATCGTCAATGTCAAAAAGTTTACCACTAACAATGCCTGAGTCAAATTCTTTTTGTGTTTCTTCGGGATTAGGGTTTTGTTTTGAATATCTGGGTGTACTTGTAAATGGTTTTGTTTTATAATTAGGAATTCCTGAATTCAATAACAATTCTGGATTATTTTTTACTTGAGAGCGAGTTAAATGTGAGGAATCGGTAATATTTTTATTCGAAGAAGACATCAAAAAATAGCATAATATCAAAATTTATAACATGCGTAATAATTGTAAAATTGTCAATCTTGTCTCTTGAATATAAAATACACTTTTCTTTTGTATTAAAAATATTTTTATCTTGCTTCAGTTTGAAAATGTATTCAAACATATAATAATAATAACAATAATAATAATAATAATAACAAACCACAATTAAAAGAACAAAAAAAAATTTGTAAAGCACAAATTAAATGTCAAAATGATTCATATACAAGAAAAAAAATTCCATAAGTCTAGAGGACTCGAACCTCTATTCATTATTATAATACGGTATTTAGTTTGATGAATGCACCATGCAACTTTAAAATTTCTACCTTAAGTGGACTCGAACCTCTATTTATTAATCTTAATACAGAATGTATTTTAATAAATGCACCATGCAAGTTAAAAGAAATTTTGTAAGTTAAGAGGACTCGAACCTCTATTCATCAATACCACTTTATGAATGCACCTTGCGACTTAAATCTTGTATAATATTATCATTTATCATAAAATGTACTATATTCAGTAAAAATATTTTTTATTTATTATATATTACTGATTATTTTTTATTATTATATGTTGATAATATTTTTTATTATTATTTATCACTTTAAAAAAAAATTCCCCTTTTTTTTAACAATTGGTATACTCATTGATTTATTTATTTTTATTTAATTATTTCTTTAATATAGAATTTACATTCATTAAAATTTTCGAATTTTATTAAAAATTTTGACAAAGCTATGGCTGATCGACTTTATAAATTTCCCGGGCCGATGCACCAAAATTTATAAGGGCTTCTGTTACGTCAAAACAAGAAACCTTTTTAAATATACCTAACGTTCCTCGTTTTAAATTAGTTTCAAAAATTGAATCTAATTTGGGATGAGGATAAGTCAATGAGCCTACTAAATGTTGTGAGAGAATATTTTATTTAAAAACCAACCAAGAAAGAAAAGAATTGACAATAATACAAAATACAATGAGTATATTTAAAAATGAAAAATCTTACTTTAGGAATAACGATTATTGTAAGTGTTGAAGCTGGTGATTTTTATCTTGATTTCCGATCTGGAGTGGTATAGTAGAGTAGACACAAAGGAGCCTGTGGTTGCTGTCCTTAATGGTTGTATATTTGCCTTATGTTTACACTAATGGGATTTAGTGTAATGTACTCTTAGGGATTTTACTTTTCTTCCAGACTGTCGCCTCCAAAACAAATTTCGATACTTCGAAATTTGATAAATTGTTTCAATATTAAATTTGGACTTATTTCCAAATTATCTCTTCTTAAATGATCAAAATATACACTTGGTAATATTGTGTATTTTATAAATTGTTGTCCGAAAATTGTCTCAAAAATATACTTGGGGATGTAGTTTAGTTAACTTCTAAACTGTATACTGGGATTCCACGTTGAATAGGTATCGATGTTTACTTGTTGATTTCCAAAAAATACTCTCTTTCTTGTAGATGTTATAATGTTGGCTTTCAAATAGATACTCTCTTTCTTGTAGATGTTATAATGTTGGCTTTCAAATAGATACTCTCTTTCTTGTAGATGTTATAATGTTGGCTTTCAAATAGATACTCTCTTTCTTGTAGATGTTATAATGTTGGCTTTCAAAAAGATACTCTCTTTCTTGTAGATGTTATAATGTTGGCTTTCAAAAAGATACTCTCTGATCTAACGATGATGCTTGCCCTTTTTATATCGAAATCTTCTAATGGAACAGCATGCACGAAGAAAAATACACGTGCCGAAACTCGTCTAGTGCAGGTAGATGCAGCGTGACGTCACCGGGCCACCTTCGACGGGACTCGATAAGACATTTAGCACAGGGTCTGGTATAGATGTTTCTCTCTAGTTTCTACGGGATTTGATAAGACTCTCAGGACCTGGGTTGGTATGTGTTTCTCTCTCTCTCTCTCTTTCCTTCCTGATGTGTGGTCTAGTAAAGGTTTGCCACATTGATGCGTGATCGTTATTCCTTTTATATAACTTTAAAATATAAACTTTTCTTTCTTGGATTTGATATAACTTATCATGTTGTTTCAAATACATAGAAAATATAAAATAAGGAATACCATAATAATATAAAATGTACTGGATATAATGCAATAATATATGACATACAAATAAATCACACATACACATACAAGTAAATTTAAAAATTGTATAGTTAATTCAAGAATATTAATAAGAATTACACATATAATTTAGGAATATTACTAACAAAATACATAGTGAAATCAAGAATATTTGTAAGGAAATATTAAAGTATTTAATGAATATTAATAAGAAGTTACGGACGTAACACAATATATAAAATCGAAAAAAAAATATTTTCAAAAAAATCAGAATTTTGAAAGTCCATAACTCAAAAAATATTTTATCAAATTCAAAAAAAATTTATATTTACACTTCTACTAACAATAGTAACATTTTAGCAAAGTTTAGAGAAAATTCATTTTTTGACCTGGGCAGTTGAGAAATTTTGACCCATAATCTGTTTTCAATTTACATGCTCTGTATCGTTAGATTGTTACCTAAAATATTTATTTTCTTAGAAAAAAATTGTAACGAAATACTAAAACTATAGATTATTTTTTTAAAATTCAGTAAAAATGATAACTTTATCTTAGACGTAAATATCTTTAACGAAAAGTGATTATGGCGAAAAATATATTAAAGGAATAAAATTTGAAATTCTGTAATTGTGACGGTAAAGGCTCTCCTATTGAAGGTATTAAAGGCTTTTATATTTGCTTGAAACTATTTGTTTTTTAAAATAAATATATGATCTTAAAATTTTTGAATAAATAAAATTACATTTTTTTGAAACATGTATAATTTTCCAATAAAGGCAAAACTTTATATAATATATTTTGAAAAAATATTTTTGCAAATTGACAAAAGACATTCCTTAAATTCTGCATATGTGACCTGGTAAATTAAAAGGGACCCTACGTCCAAAACCAAGTTTTCGAGAAAAACGTTTTTAAAGTTAACAAATCAACAGTCATAATTCTGCATATTAAAATGGCTTGAAATTCGTTACTTGAAGGGTTATTATGTTCGCTGATTATGAATCTGACAACAGAATTCCAAAATTCAATATAGTGGATTTTAAAATTCAAAATGGCGGATGCAACATGGTTGACCAAAATTTAAGAATTGTTACGTCCTATGAACGGATCGTAATTACTATTGTTTTTTATTTATTAAATAAATAATTATTTAATAAATAATAATTGTTTTTGAACCTAGACTCTCGTCTAATAGTTCGGGAAACTTTCGAGTTTTATTTTGTTTTTGTAATAAATTTAGGATTTGTTGGAAATTTAATTAAGACGGAATGAAAGCAAATCACTGAACACAAGAAAGTAAAGTAACAGCTTTCGATAACATAGGTAACACGTTAAGGAGTCACAAAGGTTTTTAAACAAATTGGTATTGGTAAAGGATATTCTCACTTTCGTAGAATAATAGGATTTGAGAAATTAAGTAGAATAAAGTTTAGAAGAGAAAGATGAATTTAATAAAGAAAATCGATAATTTATTGGTACTCACTTTTTATTTTATATTCCGTTTATAAAACGTGGAATAATTCGAATATTGGCGGTATATCGATCGATATATCGAAGATCGAGGTATCGATATTAATAATCGATATATCGATATATGGTTCGAGAAAATAGTTGAAACTGTTGAATCTTGGATTTAATTTGATTTTCTGACACTCGCGAAATAATACTTGAAATTTGTCGAACTACTTTTCACTTGGAAATAAAACTTGTTTCGAGATACGTTTTTAATTGGAAATAAGAACTTGGAATTTTTATACTTGGAAATAAGAACTTGGAATTTGTACTTGGAAGAAAATGGAGAAAAGCAAGGAAAATTAGGGTCTGTCGTTTCAGGATTGGGCCTTCGAGACCCATCCCTCTATTGTGGGGTGTGACTTAAGGGGACGTACCGTAGGTCAGTGTCTATTTCCCGAAAGTAGGGATTTTGTCTTTTGATTTTACTTTAAATAGGGATATTATTCCACGTTTTAGAGTTTTTACAAAATATTATTATAAACTAATTAATACTAATTTTACATTAATTTTTATAACGTAGTTTAATTGTTTACAAATTTTAATTATATGTACTTTTTTGAATTATAATTTTATCGTAATTTTTAGGGTTATGTTTGAGTAATAATTGATTGTTTATAATTCTAACCTATTAAATTGGTTTATTTTACAATTTTGTTGATAGTAATTTGTTCGTTGTTTATTAATAACAACAATCAATTATATTTTAAAGTTTAATTATTCAAAATAATTTTTATTTATTTGTTTATCGGTAATTTCATTAATAATTATTATTTCAGTAATTTATTATTTGTTTACCATTAATTGTTTATTATATTCATAACCTTTTGGTTATTTTATTTAATAATAAGGTTAATATTAATTATTCGTGTAATTACCTATTTATTTACAATTTATTATTGGTTTAATCATTATTTACGATTTAATTAAGTTTATTATTTTGTTGTTGTTTATTTTTGACCAGAAATTAGGGTTATGTTTTAGTTTAAATAACTATTTTTATTTTGAAATTATTTCAGGTGTATAGTACTTTAAATCTTAGAGTCGGTGCATAGACATTGTATTTTAGGTTTGAATGGTTATGATTTACAGTACTGCAACATAATATAAGAATGCCTTTAAAAAAAGGAAAGTTATTTAGAGACATTGTGTATTGTATCTTATTTGAGATTTATTAATAATATTTTATTTTTAATAATTTTACTATTTCAAGAAAGTTAACATATTTATTGCTCTCAGCTGTGTCCTGAAGGAGGCTGTTTTTTAAGCATCTGGCAACAGGTTGTTTTACAATTTATGGTTTCCTTTTTAACAATTGGAAACACTTTTGATTTTTGTTCAAGAAAAGTATTTTTTGAAAAGTTAAACTTGACCGTTAAAAGGGATGAAATGTGAAACTGCTCTTTTCACGGTACAATCTGTGAGCAATAAAATTGAGAGTCGACAAGTTTTTTAGGAAAAAGATTACTTGGAAATTGTCGAGTCTGTTTTGTGTAACACTTGTGGGATCCTTTTTAAGGTTAATTGAACATGTGTTTTTGTGTGGGAAAATAGAAAAAGTCGAAAATTGTACAGGATGTAACAGAATTATTTAAATTAGCCTAAAATTTATTATTTTATTTTTACATAAACATTTTAAAAATAATTTACACTAAAAAGTAAAGTTTCTCTTTAGTGTTAACTTTTTTTGAAATATTCTCTTATTTTGCAACATTGTTCTTCTGCGCTCTTTGAAATTCTTCACATACCGTTTTCATGATAATCTGTTTCATTTTTACATCTTGTTAGCCATAGTGGATCTGATAACTTGAATTTTTAAAATCTAATTCCATATTTGTAATAAGTGACCCCAAAAACGCCTGTATGCTAAGTGTCCCAAAAATAAAAACTTTTTATTTGTCATGTCCGACATTTTGCATTCGCCTTTTTGAATTTTGGAAATCTTGTGTCATTTTTGAAATCTACGACCCCAAAACCCCTTATATTAAGTTTAATAAAAAACCACAAATTTTTTAGTTGTTTTTTGAATTATGTAAATCTCACATAAGATTTGTAATCAGTGATCGCGAAATCCCCCGAGTAACAAGTTTCAAGCAAACCTGATCACTTTTTATAAATTTTTTAGTAATGATGTTTTTTAACGCTTTTTAGCTAATTGCATTCATGTTTAAAGAGCATTTGTAAAAAAACTAATGAAGCTAGAGGTGTGAGGTTTATTTCACTGAAAAGAGCAGATCGTTTTCTATAAGAATCAATGAAAAAGGGAAAATCGGTTTTTTTACCTTAGGTCCCTTTTAACTTACCAGGTCGCACATAATAAATATTTTTTAATTGTCAAAGAATTATTAGAATTATAAGAATTTCAAAAATATTAAAAATAAAATATTAGAAAAATCCAGATTATGCGTTTATTCAATAAAACCTACTAACAATATTTCAAAATGCGTTTTCAGAAATTAAAAATGTAATATTTTGAAGATTTAGTTAATTTTTAGAAAATATAAAATCCTATAAAAAATATCTCGACTTTTTTAATAACACATATTATTTGATTTTTTTAAAGTAAATTTCCTTTATTACTGTACTACACAACCGTCCACGAGTATCAGGACAATTACAAGCTACTCTTTTAAAAAACATGCAATCACTTTTTCAATCATATCTCGGCAATAAATGGAGATACAAAAAAAAAACTGAAAAACGTTTAGAAAGCTTATTAAATTTTGCGTAAAATAGGCTATATATAAAGTCATTTCGGTATCTATTTTTTCAGTTATGGAGTGAGAAAGAACAAAAAAGAATTATCAAATTTTCTCATTTTTGTCTCTTGACTTTAACTTTTTCAAAAATTTAGATAAAAATTTTTTAAAAACACAAATCTTCGTTGGAATTTCTGTTTCAAAATAAGTCTTAGAAAATCCGTCTATGATTTATGATTAAAAATGTGAAGTCCCTGCTCTCTCTCCCATTCAGCAGCCGCGCGAAGCGAGAATCTAGTTGTCACCGCCGAATTTCAATGCACAGTTCGGTCGAACACGGCTTCACATTTTTAATCATAAATCGAAGACGGATGAAGCATTTTTCATTTTCTAAGGCTTATTTTGAAACGGAAATTCCAACGAAGATTTCTGGGTTTTTAAAAAATTTTTATCTAAATTTTTCTAGATTTTTGAAAAAGTTAAAGGGAAGAGACAAAAATGAGAATATTTGATAATTCTTTTTTGTTCTTTCTCACTACATAACTAAACAATAGTTAACGAAATGACTTTATATATAGCCTATTTTACGCAAAATTTAATAAGCTTTCTAAACGTTTTTCAGTTTTTTTTGTATCTCCATTTATTGCCGAGATATGATTGAAAAAGTGATTGCATGTTTTTCAATAGAGTTGCGTATAATCGTCCTGATACTCGTGGACAGTAGTGTATATTTGTATATAAAACACCGAGCCAGTTTCTTTCCAACTATACCTTTATTCGTATATTTTTTGTTTAACCAAACGTTCTGCTCTAAAACGCTTTTCCGTGTTTCTCCGTAATTCCAAACAAGCTCTGTGTTAGGTTCAATATCTTTTAATGCCACAAAAAATATTCGAGGTATGTCATTGATTATATGATTAATAGGTTTTAAATTCAGATCACAACAATGATTTATAAGTCGAGCCTTATGTTCTGTTTCACGTGTTGCATCAATGAAGTGTTTTTTCCCTTTAAATATAAAATCTAAGACATAACAGCCTATTGACTTTTCAATATATTTTTCTTCACGGTTCCTCATTTCTTTTATGTCTGATACCAAATCACCAACATATTCAATTACAACTTCACCCTTTCTGATAAACTCTTTATTAAAAATTCCTCTATTTTTTCCCTCTACATAACGGATTTCAAATCGATCTTCATCTAGATTTTCAAAAAAATTAGTAACTAATTTAATATCGGCACTACGCAGAAGCATTTTGTACGCTCTCTGAAATTAGAAACAAATTACATACAATAATATAAAATAGCTTGCATTAAAATATACTATTAAAAACAATTTTATGAACATAAGTCAGTAGAATAAACAAGATTGAAAGGCCATTGAGATATTGTCAATTTTAGATAGAAAACGACTAGAACTCATTCACTTGTTCGTCATAGTTTAAAACTGTTCACTATTTTCATATGATCGAACAAATAAATAGCTCCCGGTAATCTAATTTCTAAACGAGCAATTTTTATGTCCGTGAAATAAAAAATATATTCATTTAGTTCAATTTTAAAAATTTTCAAATGCGTATTAACACTTTCTATAATAAAGGAAAATATCCCTCGATTAGGACTGAAGTTAAGAAGTCGAAAACGAACCTAGTTTATATGAGAAAGTTTCAATTGACTTGGGAATCAAAATAACAAAACCATAAAGTAATGAAAGTCAGAGTTAAAAGCCATAGAGAGATGAAACTATTAAAATTGCATCATTCCAGAAGCTGCTACATTTATCAGTAGTTGAACCTATTTCTTATTATCATAACAAAGATTTTTTGTAAAATTTTTTATATTCATTAATTAATTAATGGTATTAATCTCTTAGTATCAAATTAATATAATTTATAATTGTACGGAAAGTGATTTGTATTTGTCATTAATAAACTTTTTATTAGTAAAAATTGTAAGCCTTAACAATGAAACCAGACAAATTCCACAATGAAGACTAGAGTTACCACATAAACTAATTTGTTATAGAAACATGAATATAAAAAAATTCTAGGTGTAGATGTTCTTAATCACTTACACTATTTGACATTTTAACTTTTTATTTATTAAACACATGAGATTTACACCTAAGATGATGCAAGAAGTGATTTTTTGTCCAATTCTTATTTTATTCATTTGTTGACTTATAGTTTTGTTATTTTCTTACTATTACTTGGAAAATATTCACTTGATAGTCACTATTAATGTATTATTGTCTAAAAAAAGTACGTATTCCTTGAAAACACTACATCCCTCGCCTCTGACGAACTAGGTACATTCTTCTCGTATTCTAAGTGTGGTAATGAATTAATCAAATTTCACTTGTCTTGATTATACAATTTAAGCGCTGACTTGCGCATTCGAAATCATGAAGGACGCATTTCGGCGATTTTCTTAAAATTTGCTAGGGTACAAGATAAGTTTTGAATTCATTTTACATAAATAAATCTATTTATAAAGCTATCATTTTACTGAAAAAAGTATTTTTAATAAATAACAGAAACATATTATGTATGTTCTTTTAGAATCACGATTCTGACAATTTTTTCAAACTTACTTTACTATGATTTGATTTTACCACCTAAATAAGCATGTTCTTAAAACAATATATTAAGTTATAAAATAATACACTTGCTGAATTTGACCAATTTAGAGCTTTACTTAACTTCACAGTTTAGTTAAGACATATTTAAAAATAAATTAAAAACTTTTTATGATTTTTAAAAATTTAGTTTTCTTAAATTCAGGATTCTATAACTTGAACAATGTTATAGAATTGTAAGCCTTAATTTTAAGTTTCAAAAGATTTGCAAATATTTCAATCCATCCATGCTTAATGCGTTTAGAAAATTAAAAATATTAAATCTTATTACATGAAAACAAAAACAGAAAATACCAGAAGTTTAGATTTTTTAAAATTAGTGCTAATAGTAGAGAATCCCTTGTAGAGAATTACAAATGTGAGACAATTTCTGCAGAAATATTCGTAAACTTCAGTATAATATAAATGTAAATTTAAAGAATCACGTGATTTTTAAAACGTTTAATTTGGATTTTTTAATTAGTTTAACGAAGTGTCTATTTCGCCCGACAACGAGCGAAATAAGAGAAATAGTTTATTTCGCCCGTCAGTGAAAATAGGTATATAATTTACTAATTAAAAATATTTGTGAATTTTTTTTCTTTTTTATTTGGAGGAGGAAGGAGACATCCACTTTGGGTTGGAAATATGTTTTTTATTAGTAAGTGATATTTAATTATAAAAAATGCAAGGCAGATGACTCCTTCCTCCTATAAATAAAAAAAGGAAAGAAAATATTATTTACTAATTAAAAATATTTGTAAATTTTTCTTTTCTATCTTATTTGGAGGAGGAAGGAGTCATTCACTTTGGATTGGAAATATGTTTTTTATTAATAAGTGATATTTAATTCTAAAAAATCCAAGGTAGATGACTCCTTCCTCCTCCAAATAAAGAAGAAAAAAAATTCACAAATATTTTGAATTAGTAAATTATATACCTATTTTCACTGACGGGCGAAATAAACTATTTCTTTTATTTCGCCCGTCTTTTTTCCCATGCATTTTCACTGACGGGCGAAATAAACTATTTCTCTTATTTCGCCCGTTGTCTGGCGAAATAGCCACTTCGTTAGTTTAAAGCATGTTCTAACCTTAAAATTATTGACGAATTTTAAACAGAATCTTTTTTCTATAAAAATGTTTTAGTTAAGAAAAATATTAAATAAGTAATAAAAAGTAAATAATTAATCTTGCAAACTATTTGATTTTTTACCTTTAAACTTTTAACCTAACCAGCAGGTATTATTAAACTCATGGATGAGAGATACGACAACTAGTATGAGGAGATATATATCTATCAAATATCGGTTTTTAAGCTAGAAAATAAAAATACAATAACAAATTATATGTTCTTTATTAAAAGCATTAGATTTTCTGGATTGTGAAATAAAGATAATCAGTTATTTAAACATATTTTAAAACATACCTTTACGGACGTGTGTCATTAGAACCTTCGATTATGTAATTTACGTATACTTTTTAAAAATTTGTAATATTAATACCAAATAAACTATTATATTCCTAATATTAAGTCATAAAACTACTTTAAATATGCACACACATAGTCCTTCAAATAAAAACTAAACAGTATCTTTCTAACTGTAAACTCTTATCAAACTCGTCATGAATCAATATGGAAGAGCTCTAAGAGTGGAGTCCCATGGTGATAGAGTAGTAGAATAGTGGAACAGTTTTGACCAATCAGATAACTGGATTTTTTTAACTGTTATTTTGATTGGTCAAATTTATTACACTACTCCACCATTCTGCCAGCATGGGACTGCACTCTAAAAGTCTTTGTAAAAAAGCATGAAGGCATGGGCAAGGTCGAATATCGAAGAGAACTCGCAGCTCGATTATTAGGAACAAAGCATTGGAGAAAGGCTCATAAGCAAAAGTGCACGATACAGGGTGTTTCCAACATTCGCTCTCTGAGCGCTCTGAAACTGCGAAACATGATTGGTTGGGTTAGGGGAATTGTGGGTTTTGATTGGCTACAACTCTAACTCGACAGTTTCGTGCTCTGCTTTTTCGCTCCATGGAGATATACGGAGCGTGAGAGCAGAGTACGAAACTGTCAAGTTAGAGTTGTAGCCAATCAAAATCCACAATTCCCCTAATCCAACCAATCATGTTTCGCAGTTTCAGAGCGCTCAGAGAGTGAATGTCGGAAACACCCACAGATGGAGCTGCGGTTGTCCGATTGGTGATTTTTTGGCGCAAACTTTTAAATATGCTGATTACCTTTTTTGAAATTTATATTCAACAATAAGTTTTTAATATAAAAAAATATTTGGCATTTTTCTTATATAATAAGCAGGTTATATTTTTTTTAATACTTGAATTAAATTGAATTTTTTTTAAAGAATTAAATTAATTTATTTCCTTTCGTAAAGCAATTATTATTATTTTAATAATTTTAATAAGATTTGATAAGTAAATTAAATTTTTTAATATTTATAAAAATACATTGTATTAAAATTAAAAACAAATTTATTTAACTTATTTTTTTATATTTTTTTAAATTAAAAACATTCTTATAAATCTTAATAAACAGGTTATAATTTTTTTAATACTTGAATTAAATTGAATTTTTTTAATGCGTGATTAAATTGAATTAATTTATTTTGTAAAGAAAATTATTAAATAGAATATATAATATTAATAATAAAAGAGAAAATTGAAATGAGAATAGGCAGGGAACTATGACAGGAGACTTCGCTAGTTTACTATAAAAATTGATTGTTGTGGTAAATAAATATAAATTGGTTGTAATTAACCTAATAATCTGACTGATCTTTTTTTATGCTTTTATTTAATTCATTGCAAGTCACGGTCAGTTTCGTGATATGTGTATAATAGTCAAGTAAATAGTGCGCTATTTAATCTTAGGTTATGTTTCATACACAAAACCCGCCGGTACATAACCTAAGATTAAATAGCGCACAATTTATTTGACTATTATACACATATCACAAAACTGACAGTGCCTTGCAATTAATAAAATGAAAGGATAAAAAAAGATCTGTCATATTCTTAGGTTAATTACAACCAATTTATATTTATTTACTACAAAAATCAATTTTTTATTAAATCCCATTAGGACTTAATGTTGTTTTCGGTCCAGGCCCAACCTTCTTTTCAAAGCGACCTAACCTTTTTGACTAGTGACGTCATATTAAAATACTCTATACTTGCGAATAAAGGCCTTTTTCCAATAGCTTCCCAAAACTCTGCGTTGCGTCGGTTGCTATGGCAACATATGCTAAAATCAACGCAACGCAGTCATTCGCAGACTGTCGCAGAGTTTTGGGATCCTATTGAAGTAAGGCCTCAACCCTTAAGGATAAACAGTTATGGAGCGTTTACACCTTCTGTAAAAATTGTCCAGAAAGGAAAATTTGCATTGGAGTAAGAGAGTCAGATACACAGTCTGTCTCTCTTACTCCAGTGAAAAATTTCCCGTTCTGGAAATTATTACCGAAGGTGTAAATGGTCCCTTATTCACATCTATGACTGTAAGGGGCTTTCTACAACAGCTTTTTTCATCGAAATTAGTGTAAAAACGATACGCGCGCAACTATTTTGCATGGTGCATTTTGCTCTTGTCGATGAAAAAAAACTGTTGTAGAAAGCCCCTGAAGCACAAAGAAAATAAACAAAGATAATAAATAAAATTCTAACAAATGAACATTCTAACAGTTGGGAATTCTGACAATTGAACATTCTACCCTATGGAAATTTGAAAAAATAAATATTCGAACAAATAAACAGTCTAACTTTTAAAATTTTAACGAATGGTTATTCTAACCTTCAGATTCTAGACGCTAGTTATGTGTTACATTTAAATGTTAAGAAATACTTGTTTTAATATATCAAAATTAAAAAAATCAGGATCGGTTCTTTCAAGAAATAGATTCATGCTTTCGATTTTCTGATTTTTAGAGTTGAGAATTTTGTTTGAATCACAGGAATCGAGAATTGAGTCTTCAAGAGTTTAAAGGTACTCTCTAACCTCTACTGCCTGTCTGCCTGCCTGAAGGTTGTCATGGTAACACATAAGAGTAAGAGAGTCAGAAAATTCAAATTAAAATTTTCTGATTCTCTTACTCTTATGTGTTACCATGACGACCTGCAGGCAGACAGTGAGCTGTGCGAGCGCCTTAAGGCCTAAGCACAACTGCTTCACTAAAGTCGTTTACGAACGCAGAGCATGAGTTAGAAAAGGACACAACTATATCTCTGTACTTTTCTAACCTATGCATTCCGTTCGCGAACGACTTTAGCGAATCAATTGTGCTTTGGTCTTTAGTTGCCAAATGCGCCACTGGCATTTGTGCCACCGGACAAATACGAGACGCATGATTTTCCCTTAAAAGCCAAAACTTAGAGAGGACAAATAGCCGAAAAACGAGTAGCCGAAGCGCCATCTATTAGAATGATCAAGTAAAGGAATGGTCATTTCCTCGAATGGTTAGGCAGGCGAATTGTCAATTAGTCGAAAGGTGGATTCGACGAAAGTACAATTAGTCGAAACGCTACTCGCACGAATTATCAAGTAGACGAAAGGTGAATTAGTAAAATAATTAGTCAAATAAACGATTTGCCAGTTCGTCGAATGGTCAAATCGTCGAAAGATCAATAAACCGAAAAATTTAATTGAAATAAGCTTCGTTCAAAAATTTTTTTTCGGTATATTGAATAAAAATTTATTTGAACTAAGTTTATTTCAATCAAATTTTACGGTGTATTAATGTTTCGACGATTTGACCACACGACAAACTGGCAAATCGTCTATTTCACCGTTCGACTAATTCACCTTTCGTCTGCTTGATAAAGACCAACGCACAATTGATTCGCGAAAGTCGTTCGCGAACGCAATTCATGGGTTAGAAAAGGACAGAGATATAGTTTTATACTTTTCTAACTCATGCTTTGCGTTCAAGAAACGACATTCGCGAAGCTTGCCTTAATTTGTGCAAGTAGCGTTTCGACTAATTGTACTTTCGTCGAGTTCACCATTCGACTAATTTACCTTTCCTCCATTTGACAATTCGAACAGATGGCGTTCCGACTACTTGACAATTCGTAAATTTCACCTTTCGACCATTTCTCCATTCGACAAATTGACAATTTGCCATTCGAGGAAATGACCATTTGTTTACTTGGCAATTCAAACAGATGGCGTTTCGACTAATTGAACATTCGTATGATTACCTTATCGTCTATTTGTCAATTCGACGATTTGATTGTTCAATTACTTTACAATTCCAACACATGACTATTCGTCTACTTGAGTATTCGAACAGATGGCGTTACGACTACTTAACCATTCTAACAATTAGCATTTCGGCTACTTGATTATTCTAATAGATGGCGCTTCAACGACGAGACGCATGATTTTCCCCTAATCGCCAAGTGGTTGAATACCAAATCGTCGAATCGTCATTTTGTCGAATGCTTAAAACGTCGAATTGTCAAAAAGTCGAATGCTAAAAACATCGAACCGTTAAATGATCGAATTGTCAAATGGTCGAATGCTAAAATCATCGAATCGTCAAATGATCGAATTTTAAAAACGTCAAATTGTCAACTGGTCGAATGCTAAAAACATCAAATCGGCAAATGGTCAAATCGTCATTTCGTCGAATGTTAAAAACGTCGAATTTTCTAAAATTAAAAAGGTCGGAAAAAAATTTTTTGGCAATTTTTTTAAAAAGTGATTCAATTTGCTTGAAAATGGTTATTCGGGGGTTTTTGGGGTTGCTGATTACGAATAAGATGTTACTTTTTCAAAATTCAAAATGGCGGATCCAATATGGCAGACAAATTTTTTTAAGAAGTGATTAAATTTGCTTAAAAATGGTTACTCGGGGGTTTTTGGGGTTGCTGATTACGAATCTGACTTCAGATTAATATGTTTACTCCACGTTTCTTAGCCGTCAACAAAATTTTGTTGACGTTGCCCAGCTCTTACCACAAGGAGGTCAACGTGTGAAAGAGCCAATTTATTTTTATTTATTTTATTTTTTTTGTTTTAAATAAAGCTTTTTAAGTTTTAACTCTGCTCTCCTTATATAATTATGACACTATACGTGGTTTAATTGAAAACATGTGAGGCACTGATATGTGCAACATTGAATGCACATTTTTTGTTTCCTTTTGATGCACTTTGCATTATAGTGGCAATTTTTTTTGAGGCAATGGTTTTTGTTCCAACTTTTTCTCCTTCTAAAACTGAATATTTTAGAACAGTTACGTTAGTTACTGATGATTGAATTAGTCTAACAAGAAAAAGTTGGAATAAAGACTGTTGCATTGGTTATTGCTGATTATTATTTGAAAAAGTCTGGTACCGCACGTTTAAAATCCCATAAATTGCAAACCGTTGCCTCGAAAAAAAATTGCCACTATAATGCAAAGTGCAGCAAAAGGACACAAAAAATGTGCATTCAATGTGGCACATATCAGTGCCTCACATGTTATCAATTAAACCACGCATAGTGTCATAATTATATAAGGAAAGCAGAGTTAAAATTTAATAACCTTTATTTAAAACAAAAAAATAAAGAAAAAACAAAAAAATAAAAAAACAAAAAAAAATTAGCTCTTTTACACTTTGATCTCCTTGTGGTAAGAGCTGGGCAACGTCAACAAAATTTTGTTAACGGCTAACAAACGTGGACTAAAAATATAACCTGAAGTCAGATTCGTAATCAGTGACCCCAAAAACCACCGAGTAACCATTTTCATGCAAATTTAATTACTTTTTAAAAAAAGTGTCCGCCATATTAAATCCGCCATTATGAATTTTGAAAAAGTAACATCTTATTCGTAATCAGTGACCCCAAAAACCACCGAGTAACCATTTTCATGCAAATTTAATTACTTTTTTAAAAAAAGTGTCCGCCATATTGGATCCGCCATTTTGAATTTTGAAAAAGTAACATCTTATTCGTAATCAGCAACCCCAAAATTCCCGAGTAACCATTTTCAAGCAAATTGAATCACTTTTTAAAAAAATTATCCGCCATATTGGATCCGCCATTTTGAATTTTGAAAAAGTAACATCTTATTCGTAATCAGCAACCCTAAAAACCCCCGAGTAACCATTTTCAAGCAAATTTAATTACTTTTAAAAAAAATTATCCGCCATATTGGATCCGCCATTTTGAATTTTGAAAAAGTAACATCTTATTTGTAATCAGCAACCCCAAAAACCCCCGAGTTACCATTTTCAAGCAAATTGAATCACTTTTTAAAAAAATTGCCAAAAATTTTTTGTCCGAACTTTTTAATTTTTCGACTTATTGACGATTCGACGTTTCGAGTCCATCACCTGACGTCGCGACTAACCATAGTGTTTGCGAAGTTGAAATCCACAACGCGTATGAAGGATAAAACTCTTTTATTAATAGACGTGACTATTTTCTTATACCAAATTACATTCAAGAACTGTCCTTAAATGTAATATAATTTTTTTCTCAAGTTTTATATTTTTACATAATTTATTTCGAATATTATTTTTAAAAATGTTCTATCTCGAAGGTGCACATTTTTTCTAGTTTAAATATATAAGGACGATTTAGTTGTTTGCTTCTACGAATCGGGTGACTCGTTAAGCGTCGTCGTGTCTTTACTTGTGTGTGCCTTATTGATACATGTGTTAAAGAAATTTACCAACAGTTACAGTGATATGCACTAATGCCATCTACTAATGCCATCTACATAAATTAATTACAAATTTAGATATTAATAACATTTTTGTATATTTTTACTAGCTCAAAGAAGATCGAGCAGTATCTCACGACTTAATATATAAATATTTTTTCTTTTCTATATACTGTTTTTGTTTCAAATGTCCCCTCCTGTCCTGAAGTACCGTAACCAATCTTCTCTGATGTTTTGTATAAACATGAAAAAAGTTTGTTGTTCACACAATAGAATTAATATTTGTTTATATAAACGCATCTTAATATTTACACAAAAAAGAAAAAACTTCATATATTAAAAAAAAGTTGAACAAAAATTTGCAAAAAAAACAGAGGCATTTCAATAGTGATCATATTCTGCCAAAAAACTGTCTGCCGCACTGCAAAAAGAAACATCTTAATTTAAGATGTTTTGGTAGTCACGTCTAAGATGCTTTTAATATATCAAAAAAGACACCTACTTTTGCAGTGCTTTAAAATATTTACGTCTAATATTACAACCACTATCCCTTTCGATTTATTTAAACATTAAGTAAGTCTAGCTAAAACATACATTTTTATAATAAAAAGTGAAATTTACTTACCTGTGTAATAAGCGCCAAATCCTTTATCAATAAATGTTGTATGCGAAGAAATGCGCAAAACAGATTTTCACGTTTATCCGAATTCATAAGAAATAAACTTAAAACTTCATTTCATACGTTTACTTTTCGTTCGCATGCATTGTAATATTACATAATTAGAGGATTTTAAAATCACTATATAACATTAGATATTTGTAATATTACAATCTAACTGGGTATTAGAATGTCCTCTACATGGTAATACCTGTGTAGAAATTGCCTTAAGTAAATTCTATTTGTGGTTTAGCCCTGATCAGGATTTACTTATCACAGCCATTCTACAGGCCCTGACCAGAGCCTGATCAGATTCCAGATTACTTCGAAAAAGCCACATTCAATTATTTAAAATTCCTTTCACGTTAGTTTCAACAAAAAAGAAACAGTTCGAGTGAAAATAAATAATAACACAGGCCTGCGAAACTTAACTTTTTTCAGTTTCTAGAATGGCTATACTTGTTTCTTGTAGTATTTTATGCGCTGAAAACGAATTTGACCTTCAAACTGTTCCATCACGTCAGGATTTTTGGCAAATGAAGTCTAAAAGGTCAAAAAGTGTCCATTTTAGAGAATTTTTTTTGGGATAGAAATTTTTTTTCAATTTTCGACGAAAAGGTCGCACAGTACAACTCTTTAGCTTCAAACCCCATTTTTTAAAATTATTGTACGATTTTTTTAAAAAAAGTTATGACATTTTGAAATTAACAATTTTAGTTAAGCCAATAGACTAATATACCCAACGATTCTTTAGACAGTACTTGGGAAAAATAATTTCCAAAAAATCTTGTTTCTACCTTATTGGCTTGAAATTTGTTAATCGGGGTTTTTGGGGTCGCTGATTACGAATCTGAAGTCGGATTTTAAAAATTCAAAATGACGGATCCGATATTGCAGAAAAAATTAAAAATTCATTGTATTCGCTTGTAATTTGTTACTCGGGGTTTTGGAAGTCGCTGATTGCGAATCTGAAGTCAGATTTTCAAAATTAAAAATGGCTAGAAAAAAGATTCAAAATTTAACTGATTTGGATGAAAATGTTTACTGGGGGAGGGGTTTATTCGCGATAGTCTGATTCAGGGACCCCAAAAACACCAGTGCGCACATTTTCAGATAGATTAGTTAAATTTTGAATTGTTGACCGCAATTTTTTGATATACCGGATATTTTTTACATTTTATTTCAAATGCGACAAAAATTCGTTATTGTTTACCGTTCGGAATTCCGAACCTGATACCTGATAGCATCATGTAGGTGGTCAGTTTACGGAATTTACAATTTACGGGAAAAAATTTAACATTAAAAACAAGTGAGGATTGCCATGAAGTTGCTGATCTTCTGTGGTAAATAGCGATCGTCTTTTCTTTTCGTAAATTGAAAATTCCGTAAACTGATCACCTACTATCCCCACTTGAGGTAGGTGATCAGTTTACGGAATTTTCAAGTGGGGATTTCACGTCGATAAATCGATCGATATATTATATTATATTCTACGAAAATTCTTTCAAAGATGTAGGCCATTTTGGATCGGAAATTTTGAATTTTTAAAAACTGACAATAGATTTTGTATAAGTGACCACAAAAAACCCTGAGTAACAAATTACAAGCGAATACAATAAATTTTTAATTTTTTCTGCAATTTTGGATCCGCCATTTTGAATTTTTAAAATCCGACTTCAAGCCAATAAGGTAGAAACAAGATTTTTTGGAAATTATTTTTCCCAAGAACTGTCTAAAAAATCGTTGGGTATATTAGTCTATTGGCTTAACTGAAACTGTTAATTTTAAAATGTCATAACTTTTTAAAAAAAATCGTACAATAATTTTAAAAAATGGGTTTTGAAGCTAAAGAGTTGTACTGTGCGATCTTTTCGCCGAAAATTGAAAAAAAATTCTATCCCAAAAAAAATTCTCAAAAATGGCTAAAATGACCATTTTTGGCCTTTTAGGTGTTACATCCCGAGCGGAAAGCGAGGTTATTTAAAATTTTAATTATCATTTAATTTATTTCGGAGGAATGGTAGGCTGATTAAGTCAAGTTGGTAAAGCTTGACCATTTATTTTTATGTGGGTACGTTCTCTTCTATCGATCCTACGGGGGTCGTCTTGCAATTATTTAAAATATAATTGTTATATAATTACCTTTTCTTAATAATTTAGTAATTTTAATAATATTGAATTAAGTAAATGAATGATCTTAAATGTTTATGGTAAAATTATTTATTATCTTTGATTACAAGAAAGAATGACATGTGTAAATTTAGAATGTGTTTATGGTGTGAAATTACAATTTGTTTAAAATGGTACTTACAATTACCTCTGTTTCGAGGGCAGATACAATGATGAATTTTTTGACAAGGAATTTAATTCCTATAGTCGTTGACACTGTGAGGTTTTACAACTCTTGAAAAAGAACGGTTGGGACTTTGTCACAGTTTTTAGTTCTTATTCTCCGAAAGCACACACGTCACGTTTGCAAATCGTATCTCGAGAATAGACTAGGCTACGACGGAAAATCTATTAATTTTTGATAATGCCGACTCACAAGTCTGGCGATAATGAATACTTGTTCAATATTTTAGAACAACGAGTAAACTTTATACTGTTTGAAAATGCAAGATTTACGGCCAAAATTATGATTACCGAAGGGTCAAGCTCAAAGATGAAGCTGTCACGACGCGAACGTAACAATGACTTTGTATCGAAATAAACTGACGGATGACGATGGATTAGCATGGGTTTTTATAGTAGCAAATCTTCCCTAGTGGGAGACAAAAGATCAAAGATCATCCCCATCTCTAAGCTCGACTCCTAGATCATCCCAAGAATTGAGTCACTTCTTGGAGCTTTGTGACCACCTGCACCACATATAGTATATCGCGAGTATCACTATTCCATGAGATAGTAAACTTTCCTAGGAAGAAAACTAAGCTCGTGCCTTCGCAACATACTAATATGAGTCAAGTCCACTCATATATGTGTATAATATGGTTTACAATTTATGTTGGTGTGCATCTAAATATCGAATCTCATAGCTTTAGTTCTATGAAGAGTAAGATAATTACATTGTATTTTGTCAACTATGAGGATCGATATACAGATCAACTATTTCAAAAAGACATTCCATACTCTATGCAGCTGCAAAATAATTCTTAGAAAATAATGCATAGAGAATAGAAGGATACATATTGTTTATTATTAGAATCGTATAATATTAATTTTGAAACAAGAGTATTGCGTGAGAAATAATTAGTTAATTAAATATTACTTCTTATTTAATGGCCTTTTGTTCTATCACAAAATTATATTTATTTAAAGGTTTATTTTAATTTTGCTGAATTATTAAAAGAAATAAATATCATTTCTCTAATAATTTTCTTATTAATTTAATATCTATTGCCTTTTTTTGGTATACTTATTTCAAATGCAATATCTCTATTATTGACATTCTAATTGTGCGATCATCAACAATGATTCATTGCTAATGTCTTCAATTTCAAAAAGAGAATTTTGTTACTGGGATGTAACAGTCCTCCCTCCTTAAATTCGTTCATCGTCCCGATTGAACACTATAATTTTTGAATATTTGCAAACGTGCACATTTCGACAATTTTATACCCATTCTTTCATTCCATTCATTGATATACTACTGAAATACATTGTTGCAAGTTATGACATTCAGAAGTAGGAAGCTAATGCGTTTTCAATAGTAAACATATATCTATATGTGTGATGTGTAGTGTAATTAGAGTAAGTGTTATCAGTGATACCTTTAGTGCAATGACTTCTATCATCGTAAGTATGATCTTAACTTCTTTGTCATATAGTCCTTGATGTTATGAATCAGTATATCCCTTTTCTCCCTTTGTCTTCATCATAATTCAATTTCTCATTAGTATTTATTCATTCACCATGGAGAGCAGACCATTTTCAGCAGAAACTGTGAATTTTGAGGATTTTATTGCAGGTAATTATAACATATATATTTATGTATAAATATGTGTGTGATAACAAAAATTTATTTTTCTTCAAAATAAATTTTTCTTTATTGTTGTTTTTATAGGGCGGGTTCCTCCAATATGCCCTGTTCATCAAAGGGACCTCTTGGACAGAATTATGGTTCTGTCAACTGTACTGCACCACAATATTCAAGTGTGGCAACAAGTGGATGATGCAGCTAGAGAAAACCCTCTCTTTTTACGTCGTTGCAGTCGAAGGAACCGTCCAGGCAACGAAAATTCAGGTCCAATTGTAAATTTGGAAGAATTTAGTGTCTTGCGAACGGAAACGTTAGAGACTTCGACGGAGCTTGCAGAGTTGATGATTTCCATGACGTAAGTATTTTAGTTGTGAAGTATTTTGCAAAATTCTTAAGTTTTTTTTTGTATAATTATAACTTGATTGTTATTCTTATCTTGTTTCAGGAATCCTTCCCGTCCTCCCAGGTGCTGGTGTGGAGGTTGCAGTAACGAAGAGTCATCTGCGGAAACTCCAGTACCAATGGTGGTGGAGGGGGTGGCTTCATCCAATTTTTCTGAAGATATGGAGTCTGAGATAGAAGTCAAGAACGAAATCTTGGACGTAGAAATGCCATATTTTGAGGAAGTGTGGGTTGATGACTTCCCCAATACTTTTGAAGGTCCTTGTTTGGAGAAAAATGACCCTCTCCAGTTGGACTGAATTGTTTAGTGTGTCAGTGTTGTGTTTAATTTAGACTGAATTGAGTAATTGTGTAGTGTATTTTATGTAAATATCGTTTAAGTGTCAATGTTTGTAAGTACTTTTTTAAATAGATATATATATATTTCTCAAAAACGCAGTACCTCTCTCTATTTAGATGTCTCAAATTTTAAAACATTTCCTTTCTCTTATTCTTTTTAATTTTTCTTTCTTTTGTCAAAGAATTTTTTTTTTTTTATATGAATACATATGTATATAAATCGATACATATACAATCATGTTTAAGTATTAAATTTTTTATTCCCTTTATAGAGTGATCATTTTATCATATACTTTCTTTTATTTATTTTATGTTTTACTACTAAAATTTCTTCTTTAAATTCTTTTGTAATTGAGAAAATGATTAACCATTATTTCCTATAAAGACAATAAAATAAGATTTTCGCATATTGAAATATATATATACATATATCGCTTTATCCCTTATCGTCTTGTATCGATGTTAGAGTGTTGCGATGGTTCTTTCTTCTTCTTTTGCTATGCGTTCTGTCGCGTAACATGATGCTGGTCGTTGATGACGCATTGGAAGACTAGTGCTTGTATTATTCAATTTTATGTATATATTTTTTTTGATGAATTCTTGATATTAGAATTTTTATTTGGATTTTGAATTTTTGTGTCGTCCTCCCTCCTTAAAATTTTACATCGTCCTCGATGTAATCAAGAAAGTGGTATATTTATTTGATTTTGATTGGAATTTCGATGCCTTTGACGTCTCATATAAATGGCCTTGAAGAAATTATATACATATCGCAATATGATAAGTGCAGCAATAACAAACATGATACGGAAGACAGTTAAGATATTGTCCTTGATCTTGATGAACCAGTCAGGGATGAATATGTCCATCTGCGAAATAATTGAATTTTAATTTTTTTATTTATTTAAGCTGGTAGAAAGAGGAACGGAAAATGATTTATTTAGAAAATTTTAATATTTAATTAAAAAAAATTTATTTATTTTTTTTTATCCTTTCGTCTTTCTATCGTATGTAATGGAAAATTATTTATTTACTTTATTTATTTGAAAAAATATATATATATATATATATATTTTTTTTTTGTTCAATAAAACATCTCATATAGTTGGGTTGTTTTATTGACATTGATAGTGTTTTCTTGTTTAATTATATGTTTTTGTTAAAATCTATATGCTAGTTGTGGATAGATATATATAGAATTTATTTTTTAAAATATGAATGATTAAGATTATTTATTGCTTATGTGCAAATTTATAGTATGCACAAGCAATTATATAATAAAATGTGACAAAAAGTTTATATTATTTGAATAATGTGTAATAATATAATTGAACTGGTAAAATAATTCTTATTATTTATTAACTATAATTGGAATAATATATTGATTAATATAATATAAAGTAATAAAATATTATTTAAAAGTGATTATTTTAGTTCCTTGTATATAAAGATATGAAACTGTTTTAAATTAAAAAATAAATGTATTCTTTTATTTAGTATTTAATTATTATTATTATTAGAATTGTATTTTGGTTTAATACATTTCTAACAATTAAAAGAGATTATATATGCTTAAAATGTATTTATTAAAATTTTGTTTTTGTTGTAAAAGTACTTGAATGATAAATTAGATATATGTAATTGTAAAAGTATTATTAATTTAAATATTATAATTAAGCACTTAAAATCATTAAAAATTTCATTTTTAAATGTTTTTATTTGCTTTTAATAATATGTTTTTAGTGTTTAATTGTAAATTAATCTTTTAATAACTCTGACACCATAGTGTATGTAACATGATACTTTATTGTAACATTCATTTTCTTCATGTGATAATACTTGTAAAGGATAGTTACTGCGACATTTTCCCTTTTTCATAAGCTGTATATTGGTAGCATTTTCTTAATTCTAGTTTATTAATGTATAATGTTCTTTATATATGAATTATGCTTTTATGCGGAAACAAAATAATTTGACTATAACTAGTACGTGTATTATAAAAGTGTGACGGATATTTTATATTAGTATAGAAAACTTTACGCATATATATTTGATTAATTATATTGATTATTATAATTATTTATATAAGAATTAGGTCTGAGAAAATATTGAGTCACGATAAAAAAAAATAATAATAGTTATGTAGCTGTGATAATAGTTAGTATAATTGTAATGCGAATATATAGATTTTTTTTATGTTAAAGTATATAGTTATATATAAAATTTATTTTTATTCATTTAATATATTTTTTTTTTATTAAATATTTTTTTTTGTTATTTTTTTTTTGTTATTAATGTTGAAATGGTTAACGATTAGATATAAGTAGAATATGCAGAATTGTATATTTAAAAATGTCTTTATTTATAATTATATCAATAACTTTGTGTATTTTAATTATTGGTATAATTATTGTATTTATTAGATTAAGGGTAGTGGGTATTTTCTTCATTTGGTCATGCACACTTCGTTAGACTGGTGAAAACTTAGGTTTTTTAAAGTTAATGTTATTTTCGCAAGGCAACGCATCGTAATTAAAATAGTATTTTCCTTAACTAAACATTGTCTGAATGAATAGAGTGAATAAAATATAAAGTTAAATCTAGTTTAATGTATAAGCAGCAACGAACAAAGTAAAATTAGTGTAAGTGATTAAATAGTTTCTTCCTACATTTAGTTTATTATGCATTTTATCAAAATGTGATTACTTTAGCGGTAATCATTATTGCAACTATCAAGCTAGATTATTTGATTAAGCACTCTAAAAGCGAAATTATATATGTGTATTATATATATATATATATTTCATCATGAATAAATGCATATAGGATGTTCGAATGCTGTCCCGCGACTCTACTCGCCTTTACGCTTGATAGAGAGTTTGTAGGTGCTCAGAGGTAGTGGTGAAACGCCGGGGTGACTAGCGGGGTTGAGGAAGCAGGAGACGGGAGTATAGAGATGGACGTTGCGTATAGGTGACTGAGGAGTAAGCGGAGTGTCTGGCGAACGTGAGGAAGCAGAGAACAGGCGAGGAATCGTACAGAGCGTATATCCATATAGAGTCTCATATATATAGATATACAGATTGAGCCTTCACTAAGCATAGCTATACAACGAGTACTTATATATAGATATACTTCTCAATAAGCATTATACAATCCACAACACAGCTCTTCAACATTCAAATTATTAATTATAAAATATATATATATTTTTTTTTTAACATTATTGTTAGTATTCTTAAAATATATTTTTTTTGTTAGTAATTTCAAGAATATTTACACCTTGGAGTAATCTTAATTTTACTCAAACAATCAATATATATTTTAATGATTTCTTATTTACCTGTTTGGTGTTGATCTTAAATGCGAAAAATTTTTTGTTTCTTACCGCTCCTTGACAATTATACATAATGTGTCCTCTGGAATAGCATAATTGACAAGCATTTTCCCATTTGTATAATTTTAATCTTAACGTCTTTGAAGGGCAATCCAAACAGTAAACATAACTTTTTTCTGGATGATAAATAGTTCTTTCCTCTTCACTAAAATAATATATACCTTGCATCTTGGTTAAAATTTTTTTAGCTGCAGAATGCATAGATTGTTTTTTTGTAGTTGCTCCATCTCCGATTTCCACAAATCTATTTCTATTTATTTTATCTTCTACAATACATTTTATATAAAACATTTTATTATTTTTAGATCCATTTTCCTCACGTTCCAAAGTGAAGATTGGTGGAGAAAAATTATACTCAATTGACAATTCGGAAAGTTGAGCCTTAGGAAATTCATATTCCTCTATTCTTCCCTTGGGAAGAATAGAAGATGGGGAAATTTCTCCTTGCAATGGTTTTGTTTGAATGTATTCCATTTTCCTAGACAAATAATGCATATTAGTTTCATTTATAAATTAGCAAGTTTTAATTTGTCCATATGTTTTTGAAAAAGTTTCCTTTCTATATTTTCTAAAACAACGTTATGTTTATCTAAAATTTTATTAATCTTATAAGGTCCGTGATAATGGCTATCTAACTTTTTATGTAATTTAACCTCCTTTTGAACATAGACCATATCTCCTACTTTCCCTAAAAATGGTTTAACCTTTTTGTCATAATTTAATTTCGAATTTTGCTTGTGCTTTATTAAATTTTCTGCAGCTAATTCTTTTAATTCATTTAATCTAATAATAAGTTCTTGCAAATATGATCCATATGTCTCTAGATTTTCGTTAATAGGGTAGGATATAGGGGTACGTGCTGGTTTTCCATATATTAACTCAAAAGGGGTAAAATTTGTTGACTGGTGTATAGACGTATTATAACTGAACATGGCAAAAGGTAATAATTTATCCCAATCGTCAAAATTTTCAGCATATGATCTTATAAAATCCATTAAAACTGCGTGACTTCTTTCTAATGCTCCATTTGACTGAGGTCTATATCCTGACGTAGTCACTTGTTTAATTCCAAATATTTTTGAAAGTTTTTGAAATAATATACTTGTAAATGCAGTTCCTCGATCTGATAGAATTATTTTCGGTGAACCAAATTTACAAAACAAATTTGTAGCTAATGCATGTGCAATTGTAGTTGCTGTAATATCTGGTATAGGTACAGCAATACAATATTTAGATAAGTTGTCTTGTATATTAAGAATGTGCTTATTGCCATCTGGAGTAGTAGGCAATTTTCCAACTGTATCTATTGATATTTTATCAAAAGCATCGAGAGCGGTATCTGTGATTATCATAGGCTCATGTGTTTTTGCTCTTACCAATTTTTGTTCTTGACATATAGTGCATTTTCTTACAAATTCTGTAATGTGATCTTTCATACCTGGCCAATAATATTTTTCTCGAATTCGTCTATAAGTTTTATTCATACCTTTATAACCTCCAAATTTACTAGAATGATTTTCTATTATAATTTGCCTTTTTAGTTCTTCTTTTGGAATTAATACATTGCCATAACAGACGATTACATTAATTTCGTGAGGTGGAAATACTTTTGACAATATGTTTAAAAATTGCCCTTTTGGTAATTCATCCGTTAAATCACCGGAATGTGAAATTCTAAAATAATTAACTTTATCATAATTTAAAACTTCTAATAAATTTTGAAAACATCTTTCTAAATTTTCTTTACGTATCTCATCAAAATAATTTTCCTGTACTATTAATGTGTATATTTTATATTTTCCTCGAGGTGTTATTATTACTTGTCCTATTGTAGGTTTTGTATTTTTAATTTCTTGGGGATCCAACATGCCAGTCTCTATTAAAAAAAAAATGAACATAGTTACTTTTCACATATGTCAAATTTTCCCTACTACTATTTAATTTATTTCGTTGTTCAGTAATATAGAGTGGTAAAGTTGAAATTTCCATCTCAGGATGTTCAGTAATTTCAGTTTTCGTTGAGTCAGTGATTGTACTTGGTGTTGGATTAAATTTCACTTTTCGAGGTAATTCTTTGCTTCTTTCAGGATGTGGTGTTGAAACTGCTCTAGGTTCAATATGAGTAGAGGGAATAGTCTCGGAAAGGAAGGATTGGATTTCTAAATTTGGATTAAAAACTACGCTTTTTCGTTTTGGCATTTTTATCTGCGTTGAATCATTATCGCTATCTGAATCTTCTTGATACTTTTCTTTGGAATCATGTTGTTCTTCTAGTTTTTGTTGAGTCCAATTTATAACTTTTTCAACTCGTTGATCAAATTCTTTATCATCATCAATACTTAGTTCTTCCATAGCATTCAAAATAAAACTGTCTTCTTCTCCTTCTGATACACCTGTGATATCTGGTATTATTTTTTCAGTTGTTTCAAAATATTCTTTTTGCGGTTTCGTTTTTTGAGATTGTATATAGTCATCGAATTTTGAAAAGGACTCTTGTAATTGTTCTTTTGTTATGGCTGAAATTCTATCTCCAACAGATGATTGAACTTCTTCTTCTCTTTCTCCTTCTGAGCTGCTTTCATCGCTGTCAGACATAGGAGGGTTAATTGTTACTACATGTTCTATTTCTTCCACTGGGTCAAAAATTAAATTTTCATTTGCAGAAGACTTAATAGGAGCACTTTTAGATATGGGATCATCAATAAATGTTACCTTAGGAATATCTAAACTAGGCAAAACGCTTTTTCTTCTTCTTAATATAGGTGGTGCTTCTTGATCGGTATCTATTTCTTCAGAAGTAATAGATTCTTCACAATAATTGCGTCGAGCTACATTTTTCTGTTGTTCCATTCTTCTTTGCAATAATCGTCTACCAATAGTACTCTCATTTGCAATTTCTTTCGGGTCTGTAATTTTTATTGTATCTTTATTAATTTTTTGCGTTTTGTTTAGAATAGTAGCATAAGTTGGTTTTTTTATATTCCCTAAAGATTTCTTACTGGAACTTTCAACTGTTACTTTTTGTTTTGGCGCAACTGTTCTTGAGGATACTCCAGATGTTGACGGTTTTTCTCTGAGTTTCTTCTCAGCTTCTTCCAATTTTTTACTTTGGCGTGTAAACATTAATACTTTAGCTTGAAAGGATTGTTGTTTATCGTTGTCATTTATTTTATCAATATTATTGATTACTGGGTTTCTAGACAAAGCATCAGCATTTGTATTTAATTTTCCTGGCTTATATTTAAAGACATAGTCGTAGTCACGCAATTTTAACCTCCATCGTATTAATCGCTGGCCTGGTTCTTTGACTGAATTAATCCATCGTAAAGGCTCGTGGTCACTTATTAATGTAAATTTTTGTCCATATAAAAAAGGTCTGAAATGTCTAATAGCATGTAATACTGCGAGGCATTCCTTTTCTGTTGTTGAATAATTTTCTTCTGCAGGTGTCATGACTTGGGAATAATACGCTACTGGTAATTCTACTCCATCTTTTTCTTGACTTAAAACAGCTCCTATTGCATAATCTGAAGCATCAGTAGTAAGTGAAAATGGTTTATTAAATTCAGGATATTGCAAAATGGGACTGGTACACAATGCTGCTCTTAAATCCTTAAAACTTTCTTCTTCCTTTTCTCCCCATGTAAATGTAATTCCTTTCTTTAAAAGATTTGTTAAGGGTTTTGCACGTTCAGAGAAATTTTTAATAAATCTACGATAGTATCCTGCAAGTCCTAGAAACTGTTTTATGTTTCGAGGTGTTTTCGGTGTTGGAAAACAACTAACCGCTTCTATCTTTTTTGGATCTGGTTTTACACCTTCGCTACTAATTATATGGCCCAAATACTGTACTTCTTTGAAAAGGAATTCACACTTTTCCGGTTGTAAGGAAAGATTAGCACTTCTTAATTTTGAAAATAGTCTCTTTAATTTTTTACCATGATTTTCTAAATCGGTTGCAAATACTACGATGTCGTCAAGGTAAACAAATACTTCAGTTCCTTGAAGTCCTAATAGTGTTTGGTCCATTAGTCTTTGAAAGGTTGCAGGAGAATTTTTTAATCCCATAGGCATCCTTACATATTCATAATGACCGTTCAAAGTTGAAAAGGCTGTTTTTACAGAATCTTTTGGAGATAATTCTATTTGATGAAAACCACTAGCTAAATCAAATATAGAAAAATAAGTAGCTCCTCCGAGATTCTGAAGAATCTCTGAAATACAGGGAAGAGGATAAGCATCGCCTACTGTTTTCTCATTTAACATTCTGAAATCAATAACAATTCTCCATTTTTTCTTTCCTGTACTATCAATTTTTTTGGAATAATTAACAACGGAGAGTTATAAGGTGATTTTGAATGCCTTATAGCTCCTTCGGATACCATTTTTGTTATTACTCGTTCAACTTCTTCATTTTGTGAGGGTGAGAATCTATAAGGTCGCGTATTTATTGGAATATCATCATTTGTAAAAATTTGATGTTGTACTAAAGGAGTTACCGTTAATGGTTCACCCGGTAAATGAAAAATATCTTGATATTCTTCCACTATTTCCAAAACATGATCTTGTTCTTCTTCATTTAAATGTGAAAGTCGTAGATTATTTACTACTGCTTGATATCTATCTGAAGTAGAAGGGATGTCAGTATCTATATCTTCACTAGAGTCTTCTCCTGGTAAATTATAATACTCAAATGGGACAAGTTCTTGTGGTGGTAATGTTATCTCTATATCCTTTTCAGTAGTATTAATTGCATATACATGACAACAACCATTAGAATTTGTTACAATTGCTTCTCCAATAAATACTCCCTTTTGTGTTTTTATGAATGGTAAATATCCTTCATTAATTTTTTTATTTAAAATTTTTACAGGTATTACTTGTCTAGTCCTAGATTTAAGTGTGATAGACCTAATTTGTTTCTTTTCAGATTCTAATATTTTATTAAATTCTATTGATTCCTTATCTACAAATGGAATTGGATTTATAGGATTTGATTGAGTAACTATGGTATTATGCCAGAAAGATATTTGAACTTGTTCTTGTCGTAAATATTCTCTACCTAAAATTCCATCTGCACATAAAGTAATATAAGGTGAAACAACATGAAATTGTACATTTATATCTCCAAGTTGTAATATAACAGTACCTAAAGTATTTATTTTAGATTCGGTTATTCCAGTTATTTCCGTGGCATTGCTTTCAGTAACTAATACTTCCTCATCTAAAGAATTTAATTTGATTATGTTGACATCTGCTCCAGTATCTATAAGGATATATCCTTGTTTGTTTTTCATGTACGGGGAAGTAAACATTATGATGGGTGACTCACTATTGAGTCTTGTTTTGCAGACTCGCGTTTCAATAGAACTCGAACACTTGATTGACGCTCTATCTTCTCCTCGCTCGCCACTGCGTCTGGGCGACGAGCACTGTTGTAGTTTAAAGTATCAGTTGGTCGTGGTGATAAGGGTGACTGACTTCTCGGCGGTGTCACATATCCACTCCTATTATAACTGTTACCTTGAAATCCTTGACCATTATAATTGTTACTTTTATCGGTAGTTATATTATTTCCTGGTGGGTATTGTTTTGGGAAATGACTTTTTTCTGGTAATGATGCAAATCTTACCTGAGGACTTAAACTTCGATCTCGATAGTTTGACTGAGAATATCTATAATCTTGATAACCATGATATTGAACCTGATATCTTGTTTCATATTTAATTGCAAAAGCTAAAGCATCTTCTAATTTTTTTGGATTTTGAGCTTCTACCATACTACATATATTGTCGGGTAATCCACGAATAAATGCCTCAAGTGAACAATCAATTAATGGTTTTTCCATTTGTTGTGCGTCAATAGGATATTTATCTTTTAATGCAGCTTGCGCGCCTGATAATAGTGCAGTAATTCTATCATAAAACTCGCTTACATTTTCCGTTCGATACATCCTAATCGTAGAAATTTCATGCAAATACCAAGCGTATGTTTTTCTTGGAGCAAAACGTTGTCTAAGGTGTTGAATTAAGGAATTTACAGTATTAAATTCTTTTCCATGAGTGCAATTTCTAGCTGCACCCTTAAGACGTGATAATATGATTTTTATATATTGCTTTTCACAATTGGGGGGTACACTAGCTTCTCCATTTTGTATATCTTCTACGAAATCTCTAATAGGCATATTTTTTCCGTCAAAAATTGGTACATTTATTGTCGCTTGTTGTAGGACAAAACATTCAGCCATAGTAGCTACCATAGAATCATTAAGAGTACGATTAATTGTACCTGTTAAGTTATTCGCAGCATTTTCTGTGGAACTATTTCCAGCATTATTAATGTAGTTTCCTCCACGATTATTTGTTGGATCAATTGTGTGATCTTCTTCATTTCTGTTCTCAGAATCACTATCTGATCCTTTGTCCGACATTTTGTTTATAATAAATTTGATGTATTATCAATATATAAATATTTATTTATTTTGTTTTTAATTAAAATTATTGGGAATAGGTAAGCACAATTCTTTTAAAAGAGGACCCCCAATAAAACCTGCTATATTAGAATTAGGTATACTATCTACAACATTAAATTTAACAATTTTGTTTAACACAGCAATTTCCAATACTCCTACAGTTGATATCTTATACTTTTTTAATATATATATTTTTGAATAATTAATGGGTGAAAATTTTGTTATTGTATTTTTGCTTATTAAATTTATTTTTATATCTGGATTATAAATGAAATCTCCGTCTTTTTTAATTAAATAGTCTGATGATAAAGAGAGTACAATATTAGTAGGTCGTTTTAAAATTTGTTGTGACCAATGTTTAAGCATATCTTTTAGACAAATTTTAGATTGAATTAGACTCAAAATTTGAATCAAAGTCAAAAATAGATCCTAAGATGCCTGATAGTCGAGAGTTATTATCATAAGAAATTACTTGAAACTTTATTAAAGAATCTCCTACTTGGATATCAACTTCACAACTTGTTACAATTGTTGCACTTCTAAGAACGTAAACCTGAGTTCTGTCTATGCTCACGGAGGAATCCAACTCACATTCTCTTATCAAATTAATTGGTAGATTAATATCTACAATAAAACTTCCATCTAAATATTTTAGTTGTTGTGATATTATATTATATTAATAAATGAATAAGCATATTTTCGACGTTCCAAAAATGCAAAATATGATGACATTTATTATTAGAAATTAGTATTTTAATTTAATTTCAATTTATTTTCTTGAAAAGGCATTTATTTTAACAATTTCAGGATTTTGGAAATTTATCAGGTAATAAATTAAAACAATTTAGAGTTATACAACTATATTTTTTAAATAAACAATATGATACACATTTTTCGTAGTATTTATTTATTGTCAAGAATTTCTTGAGTTTTATTTAATATTAATTCGAAAAATCGAGAAAATTCCTCATCTGAATTAAAATTTTTTAATTTTAATTTATGTGGTAAAAGGTTATTTATTTTCTTATTTTTTAAATTTAATTTATTCTCGAATCGTCTTTGAGCCTTTGAGCCTCTACGTTTCTCAATTTTTAGAATTTTGACATCAGGGCTGTCACCTATGTTTTTGATATTACTGTAAAAAGAAACATAATGGACTTAGAAAATTTTGAATTTAATTATATTAATTTTGTTTGTTTCTTTGTTTGTGATTTTATTGTTATAAAATAATTTTAAAAAAATTTTTTTTAATTAAGATTTATAATAAAACTTTTTTTTTTAAAACTTATTTATTTATTGTTTAAAATGGATCGAAATGGTAAGAAATTTTCTTGAAAACCTTAATAGACAAGTTTGCCGGACGGCATAAAATGTCTATTGCAGTACTATAATTTGCCGAACGGCATAAGAACAGTTCTGTTAAGGCTTTAAAGAATTTTTCGATAGGAAATTACTTTTAATAATCAAAGAATCCCAGCTTGACAAATTTGCCGGACGGCATAAGATGTCAATTTAGTACTGCAGTTTGCCGGACGGCATAAAAACAATACCTACTGAATTTCTTATGATTATTAAAATTTTAAGATTGGAATTAACAAAGAAAGATTACAAGCTTAACAAGTTTGCCGGACGGCATAAAATGTTATTTATAGAAATGTAATTTGCCGGACGGCATAAGAACACTTCCAGCTATGCAGTCTTAATATTGTTAATATGGATATGAATTTTATTAATATTGCAAAGAATGTAGCATGACAAGTTTGCCGGACGGCATAAAATGTCAAACGTGGAACTGTAATTTGCCGGACGGCATAAGAACAATTCCAGCCACACTTCTTAACTATGTTAATATAAAATGGGTTTGTTTTAAAATAAAAAAGGTAAAACAATTAATTTTTTATAATATTTAAGAAAGAACAGAATCCCACCGCTGCCACCAAATCAGCTGTTACATCCCGAGCGGAAAGCGAGGTTATTTAAAATTTTAATTATTATTTAATTTATTTCGGAGGAATGGTAGGCTGATTAAGTCAAGTTGGTAAAGCTTGACCATTTATTTTTATGTGGGTACGTTCTCTTCTATCGATCCTACGGGGGTCGTCTTGCAATTATTTAAAATATAATTGTTATATAATTACCTTTTCTTAATAATTTAGTAATTTTAATAATATTGAATTAAGTAAATGAATGATCTTAAATGTTTATGGTAAAATTATTTATTATCTTTGATTACAAGAAAGAATGACATGTGTAAATTTAGAATGTGTTTATGGTGTGAAATTACAATTTGTTTAAAATGGTACTTACAATTACCTCTGTTTCGAGGGCAGATACAATGATGAATTTTTTGACAAGGAATTTAATTCCTATAGTCGTTGACACTGTGAGGTTTTACAACTCTTGAAAAAGAACGGTTGGGACTTTGTCACAGTTTTTAGTTCTTATTCTCCGAAAGCACACACGTCACGTTTGCAAATCGTATCTCGAGAATAGACTAGGCTACGACGGAAAATCTATTAATTTTTGATAATGCCGACTCACAAGTCTGGCGATAATGAATACTTGTTCAATATTTTAGAACAACGAGTAAACTTTATACTGTTTGAAAATGCAAGATTTACGGCCAAAATTATGATTACCGAAGGGTCAAGCTCAAAGATGAAGCTGTCACGACGCGAACGTAACAATGACTTTGTATCGAAATAAACTGACGGATGACGATGGATTAGCATGGGTTTTTTATAGTAGCAAATCTTCCCTAGTGGGAGACAAAAGATCAAAGATCATCCCCATCTCTAAGCTCGACTCCTAGATCATCCCAAGAATTGAGTCACTTCTTGGAGCTTTGTGACCACCTGCACCACATATAGTATATCGCGAGTATCACTATTCCATGAGATAGTAAACTTTCCTAGGAAGAAAACTAAGCTCGTGCCTTCGCAACATACTAATATGAGTCAAGTCCACTCATATATGTGTATAATATGGTTTACAATTTATGTTGGTGTGCATCTAAATATCGAATCTCATAGCTTTAGTTCTATGAAGAGTAAGATAATTACATTGTATTTTGTCAACTATGAGGATCGATATACAGATCAACTATTTCAAAAAGACATTCCATACTCTATGCAGCTGCAAAATAATTCTTAGAAAATAATGCATAGAGAATAGAAGGATACATATTGTTTATTATTAGAATCGTATAATATTAATTTTGAAACAAGAGTATTGCGTGAGAAATAATTAGTTAATTAAATATTACTTCTTATTTAATGGCCTTTTGTTCTATCACAAAATTATATTTATTTAAAGGTTTATTTTAATTTTGCTGAATTATTAAAAGAAATAAATATCATTTCTCTAATAATTTTCTTATTAATTTAATATCTATTGCCTTTCTTTGGTATACTTATTTCAAATGCAATATCTCTATTATTGACATTCTAATTGTGCGATCATCAACAATGATTCATTGCTAATGTCTTCAATTTCAAAAAGAGAATTTTGTTACTGGGATGTAACATAGGCTTCATTTACGAAAAATCCTGACGTGATGGAGCATTTTGAAGGTCAGATTCGTTTTCAGCGCATATAATAGTGGAAGAAACAAGTATAGCCATTCTAGAAACTCACCCTCGCAGAACTGTGTAATTAATTAAAATGAATTCGAAGAAATGATCCAAATTCTGATGAATTTAAAAAATGTTTTTCCGAATCTGAAGGTACGGATATAATATTTTAATTCTAAACAATACAAAAATATAACTTGACATTTTGTTGAAAAATTGTAATTAATTTAAAAAATTATTTTTTTTCTTTTTCAAAAAAATTCAGTATTTTTTACAAAATTATTATTTGAAAATAGCAATGATGCAAATATTTTTCTTTTTTTATTAAAATTTACATAATTTTCTATGTTTCTTTAGAAAGAAAGAGAACAAAATCTGCATAATTTCGGTTTTTCAATCATTTTAATTTTTTAACAAAATTTTAGTTTTTTATTAAAAAGAAATAAAACAATTTGTATATTAAAATTAACCTTTCATTTTCACATGAAATGATAGAAATAAATTTTACTGCACATTTAATAAGCTAATTTATTATAAGTGTACTTATAAAATACCAAATTAGGCCTATTTTTAAAACATCATTTAAGACCTGATCAGAAAAAGTGTTTCATTTTAAAATCAGGGCCCTATTTAACCTTTTTATGGCCGAATGATTACCACGTTTCAATTTCTACACTGGTATAACTTTAATATTAAAGGAAAAAGAACACAATGTTACACGTAAACTTTATAATATTGAAATTTGTCTATGTTCGTCACGAGGGTTAGGAAAAGAAATGTTAAAAATATGGTACATGCCCAAACGCTCGAAATCAACCGCCTGAATCCATACACCCAAATGGATATTTACTCAAATTGACAATTACATGAATCTTTTTGACCGAACGTCAATTTCTGACAATAGCGATGGTTCTAGCACGTCAGTGTTTAGCTCTACAATTTTTCAAAAATGGCCAAAAACGCTATTTTTAGGGGTTTCAACACCCTTTTTCTCGAAAACCTGACGTGATGGAAAGTTTTTATGGAGCCATCTTATTTGCAAAACCCATGCAGGTCTGTGTTATGAAATATTAAGCTTAAGTGAATTCCAATTAACGAAAATTTTTGTTTAGGTTCGAAAGTTTTATAATATAAAGTACAAATTATATTCTTTAACCCTTTCACAATGTTTGACGTCTATAGAGACGAAAATAAATCGTGCCACTAGTGTGTTTGACCGCTATAGAGACATCGAAAAAGAAAGTCACTATTAAATGAAATATACATGTCGAAGAATATTTTTATGTTTTCGGGGTCGATGAATTAAAATACGTTAAATCCTAAAGGTACCTTATAATAAAATTAGACAAATACACACTACAATCCCTCAGTGAAACTATTAAAAACTAAAGTCTAACAGGATCCTAAAATTTTTTAAAGATATATTTTTAGTTGGGTATTGCTATTTTCTTTATCCAATAAAATTAACACATTAACGCACAAATTACCAAAATTTTTACTTAGATTTCAAGGCATGGTTTGAAGTATTTTTAGATAATATATTTTTGCAGCAATCAGGCATAGAGTCTTTGAGGGTTGCTCATCAAGATTCTAGGATCAAAATAGCGATTCGTTCAACACAAAATCCAATATGGCGCATATTTGATAAAACACCGAAAAAATCAGTGCATTGTATCTTAAATATTTTTTCAGATATAAAAGAAATTTTTAAACCTTTCTTAAGTATGCTACTAGTGGGCAAAATAGTTGTACTTTTATAATTTATAGAATAGAGAAATTTTGATTTCAAGATAGGGGAATAAAATAATTTTACAAAAGTTAATGCATGATGGTAAAAAAATAAAATTTTACACTAATATTCAAAAAGTATGCAAATTCGATTCAATGCACTTATTTTTTGGGTGTTTAAAAAAACGCGCCATATTGGATTTTATGTTGATTGAATCGCTATCTTGACACCAGAATCTTGAAGGAAAACCCTCAAAAACCCCTATACCTGATTACTGCTAAAATTTATTGTTTAAAAATACTTCAAACAGTGTCTTGAAATGTAAGTGAAAATATTGGTCATTTGGGCGTTAATGGGTTAATATAAGATTTTCCGTTTGTAAGTTACTAAAAAATGCGCATGAAAGACTGCGCCTAATGTTTTTTGAAAGATCTTCTTTCTCTGTGGAGCGTCACATATGTTTTTAAATTTAGTCCCCAAAAACATGCTTCGTACATCAGAAAATTGTCCTCATAATATGGTGTTTACAAATAATTTTGTCCTCAAAACATGCTTTATACATAACAAAAATGTCCTCATACTATGCTGTGTACAAATAATTTGGTCCTCAAAACATGCATTGCACATAAAAAATGTTCTCATACTATGCTGTGTACAAATAATTTGGTCCCCAAAACATGCATTGCACATAAAAAATGTCCTCATACTATGCTGTGTATAAATAATTTGGTCTTTAAAACATGCTTTGAACATGTAAAAGACGTACAAGTATAACGCATAGATTCAGGACATTAGCGATAAAAAAATATATAAGTCCTCATAATATGCGTTGCATACTTAATTAGCCATTTAAATTTAGTTAATTTATATATATATATATATATATATATATATATATATATATATATATATATATATATATATATATATATAATATATATATATATATATCAATTATTTTAATTACGTTATGATCTGTAGGTCACTAGGAAGCTATATATACGCGAAAAAATAAGGGTCCCCAAACTATTCCTTGGACATATATATACGGTGATTTGTCTGAAAATATTTTTTTGTTATTTATATTTTTTATATTATTTTTTTATTATAAATAATGTTGTTTTTAAAACTATTTTTTTAAATAATTTCTCTAAAATGATACAATTATATGTTAGATAAAAAATATTAACAATTTTGCTATCAAATTTTTTATTTCTATTGATTTTAAATACCGGGTCCCTCGGACCCGGCTTGTGCGCGCAGGCGGAAAAACGGACTCGAACCCGTGAGGGTTAATAATTTATTCAAATTTTTGTTAAACGTTAGAAATGAGGTTTCTATCAAAATTTCTGAATAAAATGTTAGCCAAATCACTTCTATAAGAACTTATTCTTTTCACAATTTTATAATTTTTTAATAATTAAATAAAAAAAAATTCAGTTTTTATTAATTTTTTTTTGTTTTCCATTCACCAAAAAATGGATAGTTTCTCACTTCTGACCGTGTTAAGTATATGTTTTATCCAAAATTATTAGAACTTTTCTTAAGGAAAAATAAAACAGACAGTCGGAACCAAATTTAGTCCGATTACGTATTATTGTAGGGGAGACCGGGGATAAACCGGACAAGTCAAATATTTCCGAAACCGTAAAGAATTTCAAAACGTGTAAATAACCTATGTACGCACAATTTCGTGATGCAAATGCTGCATGAGGTTTTAGGGACGTGTCATTTTTCTTGTAATAATAGTTGCCGTTAATATGTAAAAATTTCATTTTTTGAGGTAAAAGTAAAAAAAATTTTCTCATTTTTAGGGTTTTTATCGTTAAAATTAAAGTCCAAATATCACATAGCAATTTTTCTTTTAGCTCATGATGTACTGAGTTTAGTAGAAAAAGAGTTTAATGAAAAACGTTAAGAAGAAAAAATATATTGCAGTTTAATTATTAGATGACGGTGTGGGGCTGAATCGGACATCGTGATTAAAAACAACCAAATCTTTGAATACTTTAATTTATTTTATATTAATTAACTATTTTATATTATATTCTTTGCATAGAACCACTTTAAAACCAAATAAATAAAGAATTTATTTTAAAACTCGAATTTGCAAGCGAGTTGCTGCAAATAGACAAGTCTGAAAACTGTAATTCATTTTATATTATATTAATTACCGATTTTACATTTTATATTATATTCTTTGTATAGAACTACCTACATTTAAATAAGAGAAGAATTGATTTGACTTTTCTACAAAAAAACGAAAATTTGTGTCTTATTCTTTAATTAATTAGCCGTGTCTGATTTATCCCCATGGGGTGTCCGGTTTAGCCCCACCAATTTTCGGATTTTTGTTTTTGAGGTAGTCATCTTCGAAGCAACATATCTCCAAAGCTACTGTAGTTTTTCTACATCGAGCAAGTGCGATTTGTAGGTGAAGGTACAAGCTTCAAAACGGTATATTACTCTTTAGCAAAAAAAATTTTTTTGTATGAGTTTTTTGGCCAAAGAACAAATCCGTCCAGTTTAGCCCCGGTCTCCCCCATTTTTTAAAGAAAAAGCCCAATGAACACGTTTTATAATTATTCTATAACAAGAAAAGAATATAGGTCTTGAAAATTTGTACCAATAAATAATACACAATCTTATTTTAACAATTATTATAAAGCATATTTTGTTATCAATATAAATAATATTTTATGCTAAAAGTAAATTTATATTTATTTAATAATTCTTTAAATAATTTTATGTGGTTTGGTAAAGTAATAATTAGTTGTAACTGTTTTTATGCAACAACAAAAATCTCTATTCTAGATCTGTGTTTCGAGACGCCTAATAGATCTTTCATTTCTGACTGGATTTAGAAGCAAGAGATTTTTACTTGTCCAAATGTAAAGAAACTTCACGCGCGCCAAGGCGCGCGTAGACAGCTAGTATATATTATTAATATATTTAATTATTTCTACTAAACATAACGTTTTATGTCAAACTTATTAAATTTTAGCAATTTTTAATGAGTGTCTCACAACTAGAGACTTTTTTTTTGAAAAAAGCGATGTGCTCGGAAAATGTATCGTAAAATTTTTTGAGTTCATCGGAAGACTACACTTTCTTTTAATAAAAGTTGCGTATTTCTGTTACGTTTCGAACGTTGTATTTGACTTACAATTTCGTTTACCCGTTTACAATTTGCGGGTCAAAAATGAAACCCGTCTCACAACTGGAGACTCTCCCCTACTTTTTAAATTTCCAATTAAAATGATTCAAAAAAACTTAAAAGAATTTTGAGAATATGTATCGCAGTTTTTGTGTTTTATTTTGTTGTGATTCTCAACCGTGAATCTTGATTGTTATTAAAATGAATTTAATTAAAAGAAAAACAATTCATTCAACAAAATAATTTATTGTACTGCAGGACAATACATATTACAAATAATTTTTTGATATAGAATTTGTAAGAAAATCATTATTATACACATTTTTCGTATGTTATAAAATATATACATTTTAATTTTTTATAACTGTTGGTAAACAAAGCAAAACAATATTGTTTTTTTGCTTTTCGAAAAAAATTCTAAAAAAATCAAAGACAAAATAAATACAAAATATTATTTAGAACATTCCTTCGTCAACTCTTTCCTGTTGCCATGGCACACTTTCTCGATTAAAAAAATAATTTATTAAAAGTTTACTAACACGAATGCTATTTAAGTTTTGGATAAAATTATGTTGAAAAGGATAAAAGACGTCTATTTCTTGTCCCTTCCCCAACTGTTCCACAAGGTTTGTTGGTCAATAATGCCTTTCGTCTTCAACATACTGTAACTCTTCTTGGCGAAGGTAATTGTGAAAACCGAGAACGATTTTTTAATGTTGTCTTCTCTGGCATTAATAGGTTGGCGAAATATTCTCCATTGAGAAGCCATAATGCCAAATGTATTCTCATTGGTTCTTCTTGCCCTGGTTAACATGTAATTCAACATCCGCTGCTCATTTGGCATCCGACCAGTAAATCGAACATTGGTCCTCCCGGCTATAATATAAAAGGGTGTGGAATATTTAATTTTTCAGCAAATAATTTTTTTCCTAAGTTACTTTTTTGCAGAACTCCACCATCGCTTTTCCTGCCCCTTCCTCCAATGTCAACTATTATAAATTTATAATAGGCGTCACAAACAGCCAATAAATTCAAACTATGCTGCTTTTTATAATTGAAGTTGGTAGAACCGCTGTGTGGTTGGGCCTATAAATTTGGATTAAATTATTATTAATAATCGTTGTGTTCTGGTAATCTATTTGCAGTTTAAAGTTATGTGTTTTTTTATTTCTTCTTTCTTAACTTTTTAAATAATTTTTCTTTTTCAATATTTTCAAAATTTAAGTCAATCTACGTATAGAAATTCATTTAATTTTTGTAAAAAAATTTGAGAATAAATTCCTTAAAAACAATTTTATTTATTCATGAATATGATTAAATTCTCGCTAAGAATTTTATTATAATTATTTAAAATCCTCATTAACTTCTTTAAGAGAATTTCTTTAAATTTCTAAATAATAGAGTTTCTTTAATAATTTTAATTAAAAATTTTTAAAGGATTTATAATACATGAACATAATTTTTTTCAAGGTTTTTAAAATAATTCAAATTGTTTTAAAATAATATAATATTTATTCAAGGAATTTTATTAAAACATAGAAAATAGTAAAATTCTTTCGAAAAATATAGACGCGTAACTTTTGCTAGTTAGTTAATAAGATCCTATAAAATAAAATTAGATTGCAGCAAGATTAATTAGCAATATCTGAATAATTAAAATATTTTTATAAATAGTATTTTTCACAAAGAAATATATATATTTTCTATAATGACTTTCTTTTAAGAAAATAAGCATGTTTTTAAAACGGTGTGCTTCAAAAATATAAACGGTAACGTTAAAGAGGATTTTTTTAAGGAGAATAAGCCATATTACATTAATATGAAGTAACTAAAAATTTCTACAGAAACAATTTGACAAAAATTGTTTATCATATGTAAATCGTAAATAAATTTTGTATCTTTTAAATTTTTTTCTGATAAATTGTTATTTTTTTATAGAAAATAATATTAATAATAATAATATTTTAATTATTAAAATGTTAATTAGTTATTTTTCTATGATTTTGTATTCTTTTGGATAAACCACCTAAATTAAAAATTTGAAATATTTATAACATAACTATGTTCCTAAAAAATTATCTGCATTACAATGTGCTTGCAATCCATTGCTCCCCAGTAATGAAGAAATTGCCATTGGTCTTCGAAACCCTGTTTAGAAACAGGCATTACTTTTGGCTGAAATTTTGTCTAAATTATGTCTAAAGTATTATAAATAATGCTCTGGAGTGTTGACTTCCCCATTCTAAATTGTATATGCAGCGAAGAAAAAGTTTCAACAGTGGCTAAAAATCTAAAAGTAAGCATAAAAATATTAAAAAGTTATTATTACATAAAATAAACAAATAATAATAATAATAATAATAAATATAAAGTACAAAGGTAGAAGTTGTATAAGGACAAATAAAATACAGAATAAATTAAAATTGTATATGGACAAATAAATCACAAAATAAATTAAAATTGTATAAGGTCAATTAAAAATCACAAAATAAATTAATAACAAACGAACAAACAAAAAGATCTGCTGGCGGGACACTTGCAAGGACCTGCACAGCACTCATAGATACCGTCTTATATGCAGAGATGATACGCGTTATCAATCTCTGCGCTGACAGTAACTTTCCACAGATGGTTTGACATCTTCTATTTCTCCTCGCTTTCGGCAGTGCACACGAACAACGCGTCGTCCGCAAAGCCGATGATCACCGCACCTTCGGGCAGATCCTTACGCAAGAAGTCATCGTAAGATACATTCCATACAAATGGACCCACCCTTGAGCCTTGAGGAGCCCCACGCTGCATCTCTTCCCTAAGAGAGCAGTTGTCTCCCTCATATATAACCCACTTGTCGCTAAGATAACTATCCATTATGCGCAACAAGTAAAACGTCATGTTTTTCTTTTCCATCAACTCGATAAGATCTTTCCATCTTGCGGAATTAAACGCGTTGCGTAGGTCAATTGCTACTAATGCGCAGAAGCTCTTCTTTTTTGCAGGTCCCACTTTGTTATTTCCTGCTTTAGTTATGTCCACAACTGCCTAGATGGCATCAACTGTGGACTTGCCTCTGCGGAATTCCAGGCGCTTTGCCTGTTTTCAATCTTTTGCCTGCTTTTTGTAGTTCACTAAGTGTGAAGAGTTCTTCCTCTTCGACTGCAAAAACTTCAGTCCATTCTAAGATATGGCTCTGCAGGGGTGCGTTCACGTAACTTTCACTTTCAACTTTCAACTTTCACTTTCAACTTTCACTTTCACTTTCAACTTTCACTTTCAACTTTCACCAAAAAAATTTTCACTTTCAACTTTAACTTTCAACTTTTAACTTTCACCAAAAAAATTTTCACTTTCAACTTTCAACTTTCACTTTCAATTTTCAACTTTCACCAAAAAAATTTTCTTTTTCAACTTTCAACTTTCACTTTCAATTTTCAACTTTCACCAAAAAAATTCTCACTTTTAACTTTCACCAAAAAAATTTTCACTTTCAAATTCCAACTTTCAACTTTCACCAAAAAAATTTTCACTTTCAACTTTCACTTCCAACTTTCACCAAAAAAATTTTCACTTTCAACTTTCAACTTTCACCAAAAAAATTTTCACTTTCAACTTTCACCAAAAAAATTTTCACTTTCAACTTTCAAATTTCACCAAAAAAATTTTCACTTTCAACTTTCACTTTCAACTTTCACCAAAAAAATTTTCACTTTCAACTTTCACTTTCAACTTTCACCAAAAAAATTTTCACTTTCAACTTTCACTTCCAACTTTCACCAAAAAGAGTTTCACTTTCAACTTTCACCAACAAATTTTTCACTTTCAACTTTCACCAAAAAAATTTTCACTTTCAACTTTCACCAAAAAAATTTTCACTTTCAACTTTCAAATTTCACCAAAAAAATTTTCACTTTCAACTTTCACCAAAAAAATTTTCACTTTCAACTTTCACCAAAAAAATTTTCACTTTCAACTTTCACTTCCAACTTTCACCAAAAAGAGTTTCACTTTCAACTTTCACCAACAAATTTTTCACTTTCAACTTTCACTTTCAACTTTCACCAAAAAAATTTTCACTTTCAACTTCACCAAAAAGAGTTTCACTTTCAACTTTCACCAACAAATTTTTCACTTTCAACTTTCACTTCGCCTCGGGCGCGAAATGTGTCCCCTCGATCCCTTAATCTCGCCGTCGTCGCAATCACTTATTTTGCGCCCTTGTTAAGAAAAATACTCTTCTGCCTGCTCGAATGTAGGGGTAGCGGGCGCAAACTATTTTGCGCCCGCTTCCCCTACCCCTGGGTGGTAATGAGTTACTTTGAGCCCGCTCTAAGTGCCCGTAATGACATACTGTCCGTGCAGGTAGGACAAAATAGTTATTTTTGTATCAAGGGGACAAAATAGTTATTTTTGTATCAAGGGCGCAAAATAGGTGATTTCGCCAGCGTTGTAATCACCTTCGCGCCCATGATGCTAACATAATTTTTTGTCCAAACTGCATGGAAAGTATGTCATTGAGGGCACGAACGATTAAACGCTCATATTACTTAAAAATTAAACTCTATATAAATGTTAACTCCTTGATGTCTGTAATGATACAAGTTTTAATATAGAAATAAGACAACAATGTATTTTGGAAATATAGTAATTGCCAATTTTTATAACCGAAATGTGAACAATACCAAATGTGTCATAATTTTTTTGAGAGAAAATCGAAAAAAATTGCACATTTTTCTAGACAAAATAAAACAAGTTGAAAATGTTTTCATTTTTATAGTCAACATAAAAAAACTCGAAAATATCACATTTTAATGAAGAAAAGCGAATAATTAATATGTGGGCGCAAATGTTATACTTTAAGAAAATACTACTTTTTATTTTCACTCAGAAGTTCTAATAGGGGAGAGTGGGGCAAAATGGTATACCTTTTTGTAATTGGCTGTTTACAGAGAACCAAATGAATAAATCGATTCAACTAATCATCAGAATTCTTCTTTGTACTCTTAGGTTTGCGAAAATTATGATCATAGCGGAGAAAAAAATTTTTGAAAGAACTTATATCCTATTTTCTGAGAAGGTGCAAAAACCCCATTTTGCCCCATGGGTGGGGCAAAATGGGATGGTATCAAATTACCATACAAAACATGGAATATTTTTTCAAAATTTGTTAAATTTTTGTTGTAAGAGATTATAAATACAAACAAAAAGTAAGATTCTTTATTATTATAAAAAAACAAGCAATATTTATTAGAATTTAACAAAAACACATCGATAATGAAAAATGTCGATAGTCAAACATCGATAGCATAATACCGCGAAACAAAAATATTGACTTTCCTGCAGAAAGTTGTTAATATGCATAATATAATGTTTTTAAGTAGTTCAATGAATATTAAATACAACTTTGTATGGCCCAACACATAGGTACCCCATTTTGCCCCGCAGTGCATATTACAACAAAATGTAATGTTTACAAATTGTTGTAAAGAATTTAACAATCTATCCTATTGGAAATTACTCTAGAATAAGTGCTGAAAAAGATCCCACACTTGCCAAATTAAATAAATTATCCCAAAAGGTTTTATAAGCACTTTAATTTCGCAAAAAATCGATATTTTTTTTGGTCAAAACTTTAAAGTTGCATAACTTTCAAAAAAAAAAATTTTCATGGTATCCTGATAATTAATAACATTTTCTTATCAATATGAATAATATATATCGAGGATAAAAAAATTAAAAATTCCCATCATGGAGAAACAGAGGTACCCCATTTGACTCGCCTATACCATTTTGCCCCACTCTCCCCTATAGTTTTTTAATTAGTAAATTTTACTAATTTATATTCGAAATTACTGTTTACTAATAAAATTTAAAATTTACTAATTAGGGCTTCCGTTTCCGGTACCGTTTCGGTGTACACGCGTTTGGAAAAAGTTAAGATTTTTTTGAGAAATTTGATGGTTTGAAAAAAGGGTGGGTAGTGTAGAGTGTTGATTGTGTAGTATAATTTGTGGTAGTGTAAAGAAAAGGTATGTTTGTATAGAGTGGTGAATGTATGAGTGATAAAAAAGGTAAAAAAGTGAAGTGTGTTTAGTGAGGTTAGGTTGCTTGAAGCGAGAGAGAAGAGAAGGTAGAGAGAGTGGAAAAATTTTGAGCAAGGTAAGGTAAAATAAGGTAAGGTAAGGTAGATTTCTGGAATGTCTGAGTTTGATTCAAGTAGTGATAGCGAGAATGAGAAAAAGGCGCGAGTATTTGTAAGGGGGATAGGAAAGAATGGAAAAAAGATGACGTGTGAGGATTGTATGGATTTGTTGGAGTTAGTATGGATGTTGAAGGATGAGATGGATGAAGGAGCTAAGAGAGTGAGGGGAAATGTGATGGATATCTGTGAAGATGGGGAAACAAGGGACAAAGAGATAGAGGAAATTGAAGAGGGGTTAGAGAAATTGCAGGAAATGTGGAATGAATGGGATAGTAAGTGGAAAAAGGAAAAGGAAAGCATGTGGAGAAGAATGAATGGATTGGAAAAATTTATAAAGGAAGTAAATGAGGGGACTGAGAAAATTGAGGAAAGTGAAAGTGAATATGAGAGTGTAAAGTGTAAAGTGAGAGATTTGTCAAGACGAGTGGATGTAGTGGAAAATGAAAAAAAGGAAAAGGAATATAGTGATTAGAGGTATGAATGTAGGTGTGATGGAGGGTAAAAGAGCAGTGGAAAAAGTGTTGACGTGGGTGGGGGTTAATGCCTCAGTTGGAATGGTAAAAGCGTTAGGAAGGGGAGAATATGGGGTACCAAAGTTATGGTTGGTGGAGTTGGGTAGTGAGGAAGAGAAAATGGATGTGATGAGGGTGAAAGGAAGACTGAAAGGAAGTGTAATAAGAATAGATGAGGATAGAAGTTGGAGGGAGAGAAGAATGGTATGGTTATTGAGGGAAAGAGCGTGGATGGAGAGAGCGAGTGGGAAACAGGTAAGAATGGGTAAAGAGTGTATTTGGGTGGATGGGGTAAAGTATGTTGTGAGAGAGGATACGGGAGGTGTGATGGAAGCGTGTAAAGTGTGATAGACAGGGATAGGCTGGGAATGAGGTGAGAAGATTCTGCTTAGATGGATGAGTAAAAGTGGATGTCTGGAGGGTGTAAGAGAGGTGAAAAAGGAGTAGAAGGTTTTTTTGAAAAAGGGTGGGCGAATTGGGTCGAAGCCAGCATGGGCATAGAAGGAACTGGAAACGGAAGCCCGGCACTGGCGATTAGTAAGGTTGAGAGCGTGGAGAGAGTTGTATGTAGGTTGAGTTGCGTTTAGGTTAAGTTGTATGAAGAGAGTGTTTAGTTGTAAGGATTGTTGTAAATATAGGTTAAGTTTATTATGTATGTATTTGGGAGTCTCGAACCCTACCTATTGTAGGGAGAGTAAATAAATGAAAAATAAAATTTACTAATTCAAAAGCAAAAAATAAATTATTAATTCAAATTAGTAACTATTTTATATTATCTAATGCAAATATAGAGAGCGCACTTACTTAAAAATCTTTTTTTAACTTTTTCTTAAATTTAAATATTTTAAATAATTTTTATTTAATAAGTTAATTAAAAGAATAAAATAAATAAATATTAATTATGTAGGTATAATTAATGTTTATTACCTAAATATTGTAATACTATTCGAAAAACAATTTTTTGAAAAACATGTTTGTGCAATTATAGTTATAAATGTTTTTTACAATTAATAAAAATATTTATTAATAATTAAAAGGATGTTATAATATTATAATTACAACAATAAATTTAAAAATATAATTATAATTACAGGAAATATAAAAATATAAAAAGTAGGGGAGGTTGGAATAAGGATAGTTAGGTAAGAAATTTTCGGTTCTAGCGGACAAACCACAATATTTAGTAGGAAATAAATAGTATTTTTGGAAAGCCTGGTTATTTGGCTATAATTTATTTTGATGTAGACTGCGATCCCTGCGAGAAACGAATGAAAAAATAAACAAAAACTTTTAACTATCCTTGCCCCAGTACCGGGACATTTACAAGAATTCGTATGCTAAAAATGTTATAGAACATCAGTAAATTTTCGTTCTTTTTTTGTATTGGATTTTGACTATGCAATATTGAAAACTTAAAGATTAACAATATGTTTTGAAAATTTTCTTAATTTCAATTATTGCATTAAAATTCGTGTGAACTAGAATCTCAGTTTGAAACAATTTTCTTCAACCAATTTTTGGTGAATGAGCTTTGTTTTCCGAATGAAATTACGCACTATAATGTATATTAACCTGAAAAGAAAAAATTAAACATTTTTTTGTAATTTGCAGTCGCATTAGCAGGATTGTACAGTGCCGTATTAGTTTAACTATTCTCGACTCATGACCTATACTATTATCTATTGGTGTTACGATGCGAAAATATCACGAATGGCGCGCTAATTTGAACAAGCCGTTTGAGCAATACAGCAAATAACTATCCTTGCCCCATTCTCCCCTAATGTAATAATGATTTATTTTTCAATAATAATGTAAATAATTGAAGCGTTTTGTGCAGAAACAGCATAAGTCCATCATTCAAAATTGGTTAGGAAACAATAAAAAATTTTTTTATTGAAAATGTTAAGATTTTTTTACTTCTGCTTTTTGCATAATATTCTACTAACCTATAAGCTAAAAAATCCAATGTGATTAATTTATTATCTACTTAATATAAGAAATAAAAAAATATATTAACATTTGGACTTATGCTGTTTCTGCACAAAATAAAATGAAAAAAACAGAAAATTTATTGAATCGAGTAAAGGATCGCAGTTTTATTAAATATTTAATAACATTAATTTAAAATATTGAATTTGGATAATATTAAGTAACATTTTATAAATGATAAAATTGTTGTAAGAATAAATTTAACCAAGTTTCAATATTTTTTAATTTTAAAACAATTCAGTCACCACCCAGGTGCAAATTGTCGGTCGGCCCATAGTCGGGCCAACCATGTTCATGGTCGGCCCAACTTGGTCAGCCAAAGGTCGGGCCACCATGTGGATTGATCACGCCGGCCTTCTAGTGGTTGATACGGTTGGACCATCCGCTGGCACCAAAGTTGGGCCGTCTATGGATGCCAAAGTTGCGCCGACCGTGGGATCGAATGGTTGGGCATCTTTCGGTAACCACAGTCGGCCCACCTTTGGTAAAGGTAGTCTTGCCAACCAATGACAAATATTAATAAAAAATGTTTATTGAAGTTGACAATTACCTTCAATTAATCACACATTTATCGCACATACATTATATTAGTTATAAACATATTAAAATATTTAACGCTTAGGGGGATCGAACTCGCATACTAACGCACTACAGTCACACACGCTACCACTATGCTACGCTCACATGTATGAAGAAGGAGCGTGATAACTTTATGAACTACAACCGTACCCGACCGTCGGCCCCACTGTGGCTGATGATCGGCCTGACCAAAGAAAAGTTGATTTTCTCAACTGTGGCGGTCGCAGTTCACCCGACTGTCGGCCCAACTGTGGCTGATGGTCGGTCGACCATAAAAAAGTTGGTTTTCTCAACTGTGGTGACCACAGTTCACCCGACTTTCGGCCCAACTGTGGCTGATGGTCGGCTGACCATAAAAAAGTTGGTTTTCTCAACTGTGGCGACCACAGTTCACCCGACCGTCTGCCCAACTGTGGCTGATAGTTGGGCCAACCATCACTTTTTGCTTCTCTTGAGTGTTTTTTATTTATAATATTAATTGTTTAACATTAATTACACAGGCCAACAAAATTAAAAAAATTTTTGGTGCGGCAAATGTAAAAGATGTTTCTGATAGGTTTTTTCACGCTGATAAAGAATCCGTTAATGAAATTTAGCCATCAGCTCTGGTTTTCGAGAAAAACAGGGTTAAAAGGTCAAAAAATAGCGTTTTTGGCAAAATTTGAGCATCTCTAGCGACAAAACGAAAGGTCGTAGATGGCTCTATTTGGGCTCAAATTAAAGCTTAACCATTCATCAACAATCCCTGAAAATACCAATCCTGCACAATAACCTCTAAGTCAATGATAGTCAAATTTTAAAAGTCAAAAACTGCTTTGGGAAAGTTTGAGTACCTCTATAGCGTCGAAACGAAAGGTCGTAGATGGCTCTATTTGGGCTCAAATTAAAGCTTAACCTTTCATCAACAATCCCTGAAAATACCATTCCTGCACAATAACCTCAAAGTCAATGGTAGTCAAATTTTAAAAGTCAAAAACTGCTTTTGGCAAAGTTTGAGTACCTCTATAGCGACGAAACGAAATGTTTTAGAAACTTCTACTTAGGCTTTAATAAAAGATTAACCTTTCGTCTATAATTCCTTAAAATCCTATTCCTTTTTTTAACAAATTAAATTTTTTCTAGCGATGAAACGAAATGTAGTAAACAAAATTTGCAGTCTTTGGCTATAAAAATTTAACTATTACTGATTTTGAGGTTATTATGCAGGAATGGTATTTTCAGGGATCGTTGATGAAAGATTAAGCTTCAATTTGAGCCCAAGTAGAGCCATCTACGACGTTTCGTTTCGTCGCTACAGATGCTTAAACTTTGCCAAAAATGTTATTTTTTGACTTTTTAACCCCGTTTTTCTTGCAAACCAGAGCTGATGGCTAATTTTCATTAATGGATTCTTAATCAGCGTGAAAAAACCTATCAGAAACATCTTTTACATTTGCCGCACCAAAATCAGTGTCGGCCTGTGTTATTAAAACAGGTCAAGAATATCACAAGTAAATATAAAATTTATCATGAACTTGTGCTGTTTCTGTACGAAAGGATATTTTAATTATTTTTATAAGGGTTTAGAGTTTAGTTACTTATGTAATATTTTACCAGATTAAAAAGCTCCATTTAATGATAGATTTTCAATAAAAAAGTGATTTTCGAACCTTGGAAAATGCATACACACTATAAGAAAGTTGGAAGGGGTACTGCTGATTAACACTTTATTAGAATCATTTCAATTTATTTACTTTTTAAGTTAGAAATATTCATTTTCGATTTCCCCTAGGTAACTCAGTATAGGATTTGATTATGTTTTATAGGTTAAATTTTGCGTCGACTGAAGAAATAGTAAATTCAAAATATTACGAGTTATATTTTTAAATGATTTTATTAATCGTAATCGTAATAACAAATTTAAATTTAAACAAATAATTGAAAATAATAGAATTTAAAACTAAAAAAAGTAAACTACTTGAATTGGAATTGTTTTAAATTTTGAAGTCGTTCGCTTATATTGTTTAATGCATTTAAATTTCCCTGCAATAATTCAATTTTTCTTTTTTGATATGGTGTCAGATCGTCCTCCATATTCATTTTTCTCTTCATTATCAAATCTGTAAACATACAAATTAATAAATGCATTATAATATTATAAAAGAAATTAGTAACGTTTTAAAAAAGGACGAAAAGTTCGTAAATTGTATGATTATTTTTTAAACTTTTATTAAAATTGGTCGAAAGAACTTAGTTATTTAAAAATTTGTTGACAAAATTCTTTATGAGAATTTAATTATATCCTAAATTGAATTTAAAAAACGAATAAATTTGAAAATTCTTGAAGAATTTTTTGAAAAATTATTTAAAATTATTAATTTAGAAGAATTTTAGTCGAAAACTGTAAAAAAATTAATTTTTGAAAAATTACAAATTATTGTAGAAATTGAATTATTTTTAAGAGAAATAAAGTTCTTCGCAGAAATGTAATAATGTTAAAAAATTCTTTTTAGGAATTCAATTATTTTCATAAATATTAAAACTCATAGCAAAATTTCAATTATTCTGAGTACAATTTTAATCGAATTTTATTTAAAATTTGTTAAAAGCATTCAATTATTTAAAAATTTGTTGATAAAATTCTTATGAGAATTCAATTTTAAAAAACATACAATCACTCGATCAATTATTTACTTTCAGAGTTAAGTAATTGAATTCTTGTAGAATTTTCTAAAAAAATTTATTTAAAACTGAATTTCAATTTAAATTTTAAACAATTATTAAAAATTGAAAGCAATATAGCATGAATTTTTAGAAAAAATTAAATTTTAATATTAATTTTTTTGAAAAAGTTTAATTTAATTTTTTTTATTATTATTTAAAGTTTTTACTTTCTACTATATATTATTAATTGAAAAATTTAAGAATTATAGAAATTTCGTGAAATTGAATATTGTAAACAAAAAAATTGGAAAATTGTCAAAAAACTTTTTAGAAAATTATTAAAAATAATTTGTTTAGAAGAATTTTAGTCAAAAATTTTTCAAAATAATAATTGAATTGAAGTGATGAAAACAATTTTATAGAAATGCGTTATAATTACTCGGACTGATTATATCTTTTAAATAATTCGTCCGTAAATGGTCCATAATTTTTCATTTTTTGTCTGTAAAGTCCGTATTTTTTAATATTTTAACTGATTCGAGCCTTTTTGCAGTGTGGAAGCTCACTTCGTACTCATCCTATTTTTCTACTCATAAATAAATATTATTTACTTTTAAATTTATTCAATGGATTGCCATCATTTTTCTTATCTAGCTCCTCGTCAGAATCAATTATCTCCAGAATATCTTCATCTGTTGGAGGATCCACATGACTGGTTTCCACTGCTTTCGAACTCGTCGATGCCTTAACTTGAATCTCTTTTGCGGAAGGAGTAGCGTCATGTTTCGTAACCTAAATTTACCACACCATAAAATTACAAAAATTTTACTAGTATTATTTAAGAAATCTTTAACGTCCGAAATCCTTTATAAATTAAGGCAAATTAAAAAAAACATTCGGACAATGAATAAAATATTTATTTACTTCAACGTTTCGAAATCTGAATAAAATTCTGAAATTCCTCTTCAGGGAGTCAAAAAATAATAAGTAAAATAGACGAAGACTTAAATTTCTATGCCCTGACAATGGAGTAGAGTCATAAATAAATAAATAATCCGTCCTTGTATAAAAAACAATAAATAAATAATAAATAACATGTAGATAATAAGTAAATAAATAAATAACAGTTCACAATAAATTAAAACAAATAGTCTGAAAAATTTTGTCAAATCAAATTTTTCAGACTATTTGTTTTAATTTATTGTGAACTGTTATTTATTTATTTATTATCTACATGTTATTTATTATTTATTTATTGTTTTTATACAAAATAATAGAATAATAATAGAATTTAAAACTAAAAAAAGTAAACTACTTGAATTGGAATTGTTTTAAATTTTGAAGTCGTTCGCTTATATTGTTTAATGCATTTAAATTTCCCTGCAATAATTCAATTTTTCTTTTCTGATATGGTGTCAGATCGTCCTCCATATTCATTTTTCTCTTCATTATCAAATCTGTAAACATACAAATTAATAAATGCATTATAATATTATAAAAGAAATTAGTAAGAAGAAATTAGTCTGAAAAATTTTGTCAAATCAAATTTTTCAGACTATTTGTTTTAATTTATTGTGAACTGTTATTTATTTATTTATTATCTACATGTTATTTATTATTTATTTATTGTTTTTATACAAGGACGGATTATTTATTTATGTCTCTACTCCATCGCCAGGGCATAGAAATTTAAGTCTTCGTCTATTTTAATTATTATTTTTTGACCCCCTGAAGAGGAAATTATTCAGATTTCGAAACGTTGGAGTAAATAAATATATTTTATTCATTGTCCGAATGTTTTTGTTTAATTTGTCTTAATTTTTACTAGTATTATATTTTTAATTTTTACATTTCAATAGTTTTCATTATTTTTCATCGACAATTTAAAAAAAATTATTTTTTCAAAAACAAAACTTTCCTCCAGTCAAAGTTATTAAAAGTTTACATATAATTAAATCTTGGTTTAAAAAGTAAGAAAATAGTACAGAGCAACACAAAAGTTGTATTTAACAGTAACGAAATATTTGTGGACAGAATACATATAATTTTTTGAATTTATAAAAATTTATAAAACAATTTGGCAAATATTAATATATTAAATTTTCGAAAAGCTATTTTTTAACAATTATTTTTTCTTCATATTGACATTCTCCTATATTTACTATTTTCTTACCGGTTTTTTTTTGAAATGTTTCCTGAGTCCAAGCTGCTGAAAGCGTCAGCCTCCCATTTTTCTTTTGGTGGCAATTGAGGATCTTCCCGCTTAATCAAAGCCATAAGTTTTAAATCAATATAGTCGTACTCGACTGGAATAGGTGATCCTCCTCCAGTTCCAACGAAATTTTTCCTCTCATCTCTCATCTTTTGCATCACTTCAGCTTTCCAGTTCTTCCAAGTCTAAAATTAATTTAATCATAATTAAAGGGAAAAAAAATATCCAATGAAACGGTTTACTAAAAAAATTCTATATATTTTAACTCAATTTTTAATTGTCATTATCAAACTTAATAATAACAAATTTTTGGTTACTTAACTTTTTGAAAAAAAATAAAGAAGGAAATTATTAAATAAATCAAGTTTTGAGGATAATTATAAAGTATAAGATGATATAAATATAAAATGCAAATATAAAATATATATGGACTTACCGTTTCCCAAATTTCGGTCGTATACTTCATACCATTTTTTTCTAAATTTAAAACAGTGGTAACTTGTTGCCACTTCTTTTTTAACGAAGCTTTATTCCCTTTGGAATTAAAAAGGTCTGCATTTTCATGCATATAGCGCAATAAAATTTCTTTTTGTAAATTTGACACGTCTGCCATTTTAACTTTATCAAAACTGTTTTTTCTTAACAAAAAAAAAGAGTTTTCTATTAATGTTCTGAACTTAGTTACAGAAACAGCTAAAGGCATAATAACAATTGTAGCTTATTTTATTTTTTATTATAACTTCAAAACGAATAAAAAAATTAAGTAAATTTTTTAGAAATCATATCTAAAGTGTATAGTTTAAATATGAAGTAAAGAAATAATTTCTATAATATTGCAGATAACTCATTTTTCATTAACTTCATTTTCCTTAATATTATGTTGCATTTCGTTCGTCATTTATTGTTCATCATTCATTTTAGATTTAAACATAACATGCGTACTTACACTATTTACACTAGATACATAAAACAAATGCATATACTTAAACATACATACAATACACACACTCATGTATACTCACACATATATATATACAAAACACATTCCCATAAACACTCACACATAAACATGTATATAATTACACATATACACACAACACATAGGGGCCGTCCATAAACTACGTCACGCCTTAGAGGGGGGGGGTGGAATTCAATTTTTGTGACGTTCTGTAGAAAAAATGGCGCCAAAGCATGTAAAATTTGTGACGTGGGTAGGGAAGGGGGTGGAAAAATTATTCAAAATAGTGTGACGTAGTTTATGAACAGCCCCATATATATGTATATTCACATATACACAATACACATACTCATGTATACTCACACATATACACAATACACATACTCATGTACACTCACACATAAACATGTATATAATTTCACATATACACACAACACATACACATGTATGCTTACACATATACACACAACACATACACTTAATTACTCATACATATAAACAAATGATATACACATGTTGTATATATATATACATATATATGGGGGTGACTTCATTTAAAAGGGAATATTGCTGTCCCCCACTCCAAAAATTGACTTGTTGGCTTGTTTTTGCCAATATGAAGCTTTTTCTCGGTAGTTAGTGATGCAATAAATTTATTCTCTAAGTTTGATACCAATAGACAAAATAGAAAACGAGATAACCCATTAGAAGCAGGCAAAAATAGGCAGAAATGTCATTACTGTCCCTATCCCTGGGCTACTTCTGTAAGTTTCAAACGTTCATACTGTTCTCACATGTTCACTGAAACTTAAAAAAAAATTCTCATGGCTTTGTCTACCCTCTAGTCTGATAATTCGAAGCATATTGACAAAATTTTTCAATTTTTGTACGCAAATAAAAATCCTGAACAGATGTCTCTCGCTTTTTAAATTTTATCTTGGAAAAAACCTTCTTACTTTTGAAGTCTCTTTACAATTTTTTAATCTCACGTATTGGTTTCAGAGTTAAATTTTCTAAAATATTGATTTATAACCTCGAAAATAAAAAAAAATTGGCTCCCTTCGGTTTACTGTTATAATTTGACAGGCAGGCAGAAAAATCGGCAGAATATTTCGGGTGCCGTGAAGCTAGCGGCCCGCCATCCGCCAGACACCTGACAAATCCATAGGCGTCGCCACTAAATTATACAAAATGTTTAATTTTCCCTTATTTCCTATTCCTGACCATTTCTATCACTATAAAGTGAATGTAAATATTCTACAAACCTTATTGAACATAAAAATCAATTGTTTATTAATAAAAATCAATTCTATATTAACAATTGATTTTTTTAAAACTATTAACAACGAATAACTTGAAAATTCGATTGTCTGCTGACTGGCGGATGGAGTTTGCTGCCAAATAATTATCCCAAAATTATTTTTTAGAATTAGATTTTTGCAAATAAATATCCAACGAACATTTGTGAACATAAAAATCAATTGTTTATTAACAATTAATTTTTTTAAATCAATTAAAGGCGAATAACTTGAAAATTCGATTGTCTGCTGACTGGCGGATGGAGTTTGCTGCCAAATAATTATCCCAAAATTATTTTTTAGAATTAGATTTTTGCAAATAAATATCCAACGAACATTTGTTAACATAAAAATCAATTGTTTATTAAAAATTGATTTTTGTGTTAACAAATGTACGTTGGATATTTATTATTCATAACCTACTTTTAAAAAATAATTTTGGAATAATTATTTGGCAGCAAACTCCATCCGCCAGTCAGCAGACAATCGAATTTTCAAGTTATTCGTCTTTAATTGCTTAAAAAAAATCAATTGTTAATAAACAATTGAATTTGTGTTAACAAATGTTTGTTGGATATTTATTATCCATAACCTACTTTTAAAAAATAATTTTGGGAGAATTATTTGGCAGCAAACTCCATCCGCCAGTCAGCAGACAATCGAATTTTCAAGTTATTCGTCTTTAATTGCTTTAAAAAAATCAATTGTTAATAAACAATTGATTTTTATGTTAACAAATGGTCGTTGGATATTTATTTGCCAAAATCTAATTCTGAAAAATAATTTTGGGATAATTATTTGGCAGCAAACTTCATCCGCCAGTCAGCAGACAATCGAATTTTCAAGTTATTCGTCTTTAATTGCTTAAAAAAAATCAATTGTTAATAAACAATTGATTTTTATGTTCACAAATGTTCGTTGGATATTTATTATCCATAATCTACTTTTAAAAAATAATTTTGGGAGAATTATTTGGCAGCAAACTCCATCCGCCAGTCAGCAGACAATCGAATTTTCAAGTTATTCGTCTTTAATTGCTTAAAAAAAATCAATTGTTAATAAACAATTGATTTTTATGTTCACAAATGTTCGTTGGATATTTATTTGCAAAAATGTAATTCTAAAAAATAATTTTGGGATAAATATTTGGCAGCAAACTTCATCCGCCAGTCAGCAGACAATCGAATTTTCAAGTTATTCGTCTTTAATTGCTTTAAAGAAATCAATTGTTAATAAACAATTGATTTTTATGTTAACAAATGTTCGTTGGATGTTTATTTGCAAAAATCTAATTCTAAAAAATAATTTTGGGATAATTATTTGGCAGCAAACTCCATCCGCCAGTCAGCAGACAATCGAATTTTCAAGTTATTCGTCTTTAATTGCTTAAAAAAAATCGATTGTTAATAAACAATTGATTTTTATGTTCACAAATGTTCGTTGGATATTTATTATCCATAATCTACTTTTAAAAAATAATTTTGGGAGAATTATTTGGCAGCAAACTCCATCCGCCAGTCAGCAGACAATCGAATTTTCAAGTTATTCGTCTTTAATTGCTTAAAAAAAATCAATTGTTAATAAACAATTGATTTTTATGTTCACAAATGTTCGTTGGATATTTATTTGCAAAAATCTAATTCTAAAAAATAATTTTGGGAGAATTATTTGGCAGAAAACTACATCCGCCAGTCAGCAGACAATCGAATTTTCAAGTTATTCGCCTTTAATTGATTTAAAAAAATTAATTGTTAATAAACAATTGATTTTTATGTTAACAAATGGTCGTTGGATATTTATTTGCCAAAATCTAATTCTCAAAAATAATTTTGGGATAATTATTTGGCAGCAAACTCCATCCGCCAGTCAGCAGACAATCGAATTTTCAAGTTATTCGTCTTTAATTGCTTAAAAAAAATCAATTGTTAATAAACAATTGATTTTTATGTTCACAAATGTTCGTTGGATATTTATTATCCATAACCTACTTTTAAAAAATAATTTTGGGAGAATTATTTGGCAGCAAACTCCATCCGCCAGTCAGCAGACAATCGAATTTTCAAGTTATTCGTCTTTAATTGCTTAAAAAAAATCAATTGTTAATAAACAATTGATTTTTATGTTCACAAATGTTCGTTGGATATTTATTTGCAAAAATCTAATTCTAAAAAATAATTTTGGGAGAATTATTTGGCAGAAAACTCCATCCGCCAGTCAGCAGACAATCGAATTTTCAAGTTATTCGCCTTTAATTGATTTAAAAAAATTAATTGTTAATAAACAATTGATTTTTATGTTAACAAATGGTCGTTGGATATTTATTTGCCAAAATCTAATTCTTAAAAATAATTTTGGGAGAATTATTTGGCAGAAAACTCCATCCGCCAGTCAGCAGACAATCGAATTTTCAAGTTATTCGCCTTTAATTGATTTAAAAAAATTAATTGTTAATAAACAATTGATTTTTATGTTCACAAATGTTCGTTGGATATTTATTTGCAAAAATCTAATTCTAAAAAATAATTTTGGGATAATTATTTGGCAGCAAACTCCATCCGCCAGTCAGCAGACAATCGAATTTTCAAGTTATTCGTTGTTAATAGTTTTAAAAAAATCAATTGTTAATATAGAATTGATTTTTATTAATAAACAATTGATTTTTATGTTCAATAAGGTTTGTAGAATATTTACATTCACTTTATAGTGATAGAAATGGTCAGGAATAGGAAATAAGGGAAAAAGTAAACATTTTGTATTATTTAGTGGCGACGCCTATGGATTTGTCAGGTGTCTGGCGGATGGCGGGCCGCTAGCTTCACGGCACCAATATTTCGACTTTTTTTGTCATTGCTGTCCCGTCTACCCAAAATTCAGGAAATGATGAAAAATAGTTAGGAATAACGAATTTTCAGGTGGATTTGCAAGCATTCTCGAATACCATTGACAGACATATTTTAAAACACATATTTAATGAATAAAACTCAATTTTCGGCAGAATGTCATTGCTGTCCCTGTCATTACTGTCCCCCATTTTTAGTATTTATAGAGTTTGAGAAAAATTAATTGCGTAATGACTTCAGAATGTGATATCTATACGCATGTGTTCGAATTTATGTGTGTATGTGGATATCTATCAACAATTATACGTCAATGAGTGTGAATTTGCAGAAAAACGAAAAAAAAATATTATCACTAATTTAACCCATTAAGTCCCATGAAGAAACCAGCCATTGTATTAAAAAAACTAACAATTGGATTCATAGGCAAATGGAAAAAAAGATATACCTGTTTTTTTGTTTTTAATTTCAAATTGTTTAACAACAATTGTTTAAACAAAATAATAAAAATTAAAATTTCTTTAAAAACTGTTAAGGCCAATCGATTATACGTGAAAAAATAAGAATATTTTGTATGGGTCATTTTTCTCTCCAAATTGTATTTTGTTTATAAAATTGTTGTAAACAAATTAAGCTGTGTAAAGTGTATTTCATCCCAAGCATAAACAAATAGATTTAAATTAAAATTAAAAATTGGATTCATAGGCAAATAGAAAAAAGATATACCTGTTTTTTTGTGTTTAATTTCAAATTGTTTAACAACAATTGTTTACCCAACTTAATTTGTTTATAACAATTAATGTTAAACAATTAGAAATTATAAACAAAAAACAGGTATATCTTTTTTTTATTTGCCTATGAATCCAATTTTTAGTTTTACTTAAAAAACATTTGTTTATGCTTGGGATGAAACACCCTTTACGCAGCTTAATTTGTTTATAACAATTTTATAAACAAAATACGACTTGGAGAGAAAAATGGCCCACACAAAATATTCTTTTTTTTCACGTAAAATCGATTGGCGTTAACAGATTTCAAAAAAATTTTAATTTTTGTTAATTTGTTTAAACAATTCTTGTTAAACAGTTGGAAATTAAAAACAAAAAACAGGTATACCTCTTTTTTCATTTGCCTATGAATCCAAATGTTAGTTTTTTAATACAATTGCTGGTTTCTTCATGGGACTTAATGGGTTAATTGTTCTCAAACACATGCGTCAAATTTAAATTTATTTTCTCAAAGCAAAATATTTCTTAATTGTTTATGTCTGATATGTTATTATTTATTTAAAATTAATGTTAATTACAATCAAAATAAATTCTATAATACTCGTTTGCTTTAATTTAACATAATTCATATCCAAATGTCATTACTGTCTCTCGGTTCAGTTGATGATTTTTGCCCTCGTGATGAGAAATTTTACTGGAAAAAAGGAAAAATTCTTTTTATGTCTAGTGGGAGGTTATTGAAGAGTTATTATGTAGTTTTGATTAGAAAAGTTGATTTTAATACTCTGGCATAATTTTGAAAGCAGAATCTGATTTTTTAGAGTCAATTTCTGTCTGCTTATGTACTTTTCTACTGTTCTACTTGCATACACAAAAAAAATCTGTGAAATTATTGTCTGCTCATATCTTTAAAATATCATGAATAATTATTTTGTAATATTCAAGATTATAGATTCTCAATAAAGGTTAATTTATCAAGGTAAAAATAGGCAGAAAATTGACGGTTTTCTGCCAGAAAATCATTTTTTTTTACAAAAATGTTGTCATCTTATGCTCAGTGAATATTATTTCCGTTATTTTAAATATATAAATAACCCGAAAATAATATTGACAACCCCTTAATTGAAAATTTGAAGCAAATGTCGTCAATGTGGGTAAAGTGTTATTTTAAACTCAAAGTTTGCAGGTTAGGTGACGCAGAAATCAAGTAGCGCCTCATTAAAAACGGTGGTCTAGTTATAATTTAGTGACTTTAGACTGATCTCTCCCTCCATTTTGTTTTTTCTACTCTTTTTAACCTGTTAATTAAAGAGAATCTAAGAAAGGAAATGTAGGATAAGATCAGTCTCTCACTAGATACTTGTGCAGAAATTGCCCTACTTTTCCCCATTTGAAATAGGGCGTTGATGAGGCACTGGCTAGAAAAATCTGTCAAGTAAAAACTAGACAGGTAGTATCAGGAAACTAGATAGATTTTCTAACCAGTAAATCTAAAAATGAAATATTGACGCGCATGCGTAAAAAACATATCATTAAATTTAAACTAGTCAGTCCCTGATTACTGCCTCGTCAGTAATATCGCGCATGCTTGAATCAGCATAAGTTGATATGTACGTAAACTGGATGGAAACATAACCGAACGACTTGTTTATTTTGTGAACAGTTATTTTTAATTTAAAAATGGAAAAAGGGGATATATTAAAGAAAAGAAAACAGGATCAAGTACGTCTTCGAGTGAAGAGGCATCGTGCTTTGAAAGAACTGAAAGAGTCCTGCGAAAAGAATAAGAACTTACTTCATATTTCAGGAGGTTTACATTTAGATCTCTTGGTTCTAATAATTTTTTAAACTATTTACAGCATTCTCATAATATTTTAGAGCAAAATATTTTAATAGATAATAATAGTAAACTATTATAAATCATAATATAAATAATCATTAACGCCCTATTTCAAATGGGGAAAAGTAGGTCAATTTCTGCACGGGTACTGCTGCTGAAAACAATAGTGAGATTCTGGTAAGGTTCTTATGAAGGCCTTCTATTGTGGTCGGGGATTAGAGAGGCAATCTAGTTAGTACCTTGCGAGATTGCTCTTGTCAGGGTCCGATTACTTAAGCGTTACAGAATTGATTGGGTCCGCGCTATTTTGCCCCAAAAGGACCCTATCTTCAATTGGGAAAAATAGTCAGTACCTCGCCAGTTTCCAAGCTGAATTTCTGCACGGGATAATATATATCAGTTTAACCGTTCCCAATACTGCTCGAAGTTTTTTAAATAGAAGAGTTGGAAATTTACATTCTTGATTGTTCCTACGTGTCTATTTCAGTTTAGCACAGATTTTTTCTTGAAAATTAATGAAAAAATGATGAATTAAAAACCATCCTATATTTTAAGAGCTTTATATACTTCTTTTTATAGCTTGAAATATTAAAAATTTAAAGTTACCATTTTTATTTTCAATTAAATATTTTTATAAATATATTATATTTTATAAATTTTATATTATATATTATAAATAAATAATTGATATACAGCGTACTACTTATGATTTTTTAGTAATTTATTATAACAATATTGTTCATATTTGTAGTAATATAATAATAATAATTTACTAATTCTATTTATAAAAATAATCTACAATTCTTGACATACAAATAAAATATAAATAAATGATTATGATTTAACTTCAAATTTTCTTAACTTTTTTTGACAACACATAGATTACAAACAATTAAATATCGCATCTTATGAAAGATTACTGCACTGTTAAAAATCGGACTTCAACTTTACACCGAAAAGATTGAAATTTTGTTATTTCAATCTCAAATAGTGTTCACGCTTGCATATTTCATTGCTTTAAAGTTTTTTGTGAATCCAATGAATAAAAGTTTTCACACTTTTCGAGATTGAAAGTATATAATTTTCAATAATCCGGTGTAAAGTTGGAGTCCGATTTTTAACAGTGTGGATTAAAATTATGAACTACTTTTTAACAATGGTACAAATTTCGCAATTCTATTACAAAAATAAATAACTATTTTATAAATATAATAAAAAATCAAATATTTCAATGTCCCACAAAATTGAAAAAATTTAAAAGAAATATAATATTTTAGTTGTCAAGCAAACTGTCTTGCAGAAAACAAGTAACCATAAAGTGAATTTTTCTGTTATATATGGATTAGGCAAATGTTTAATAATCGAGAGACCTAATAAATATTCGGTAGTCGAGAGAATTAACTGCTGACAACCGGATTCTTGAAAATTAGCGTCCTTAATTGAAAATAAATATTCTTTATAAGAATCTGTATCTTTTCATACAGTCAACGGACAGTTAGTATCAAGCAGGAAAGTGTTTATAACGTCGAAACTTCTCATCAAAAAATTCCTCTATTTTTGAAGTAAAAAATTACTGCCTTAGAATATATATTAAAATAAACATAAAAAGACATAAAAATTGAATTTTACTTCTTACTGAAAATGTTGATTAATTAGATTTGCACGAACTTCTTGTCCTTCTATATCAACATATGCATTTAAATTTTCATCATCCCATTCCTCATCGTTTTCAATTACTGGATTTGGTATCCTATACCGATTGATATTAACTAATTTTGGTCTGTTCCATTTAATGGCGCTGAAGGATTTCAGAAATTTTTATTTTTTATAAACATAATGTCGATTATATCATAAAATGACAGACAGACCGACAGAGTCGGTATATGTGCTATTTAAATTGTACACGAAAAAATTTTTTTTATAAAAAACAGGTCTTTTGTAGAATATACGAATAGGTTAGGTTGTGCTTTATACAGGTGTGTATAGTGTTTCCAACAATCTGTAATAGCACCAAGAAATCCTGCAGTTTGTGACTCACATTTTGGTTTGCGTATTCAATAAACTCAGCCGTTTGTGGATTCTACAACCGTGGCTCATAGATGGCGCAGGAAATCTTGTAAATTTCACAAGAATTTTTTTCCGTGTATAATTATTTAACTATTATTACTATTATTTTTAACCCCATAGTATTATAATTTAAATTTTTTCAATAGTATTTATTATTTTTCCTCGACAAATTAGTAAATTTATTTTTTCAGAAACAAAACTTTGCTCTAGACAAAGTTATTAAAAGTTTACAAATAATTAAATCATGGATAAAAGAGTTATGTAACGAATTCAGTCGAATTTCTTCATTAGGATGGCAGTGATCTTGCTCCGTGATCAACAAAAATTGTTTTACCGACAGTACATACCTTCAAATTTTGGCTTAGTTATGTTACAGAAAAAGTGAAAGGTTATTCTTATAGCTTTTTTGACGTAGAATACGAATCCGATTTTCAAAATGGCCCACCACGTCAGGATTTCTTGTAATATTGCTTTTGTTACGTCAAAACGAGAAACCTTTATAAATATACCTAACGTTCCTCGTTTTAAATTAGTTTCAAATAAATTGAATCTAATTTGGGATGAGGATAAGTCAATGAGCCTACTAAATGTTGTGAGAGAATAATTTATTTAAAAACCAACAAGAAAGAAAAGTATTGACAAAAATACAATGAATATAATTATAATTTACAAATCTTACTTTAAGAATAACGATTACTGGTGATCAATGAGCTGGTGATAATAATCTGTTAATCCAATCTTGAAAAGGGCACTTCACAAAAATGGGGGGCCTCCGACAGTTGTCCTTAGTGTGGGATTTTATCACTGTTGTTTACACTAATGTGATAGTGTTTTGTATTTTGAAAATATTTGCTTCCTTCCAGACGGTTGTCAGTAGTTGAGCAAATTTCGATGGTTCGAAATTTGGAATGTCTTGTTTCAATATAGATTTATAGAAAAGTGAATATATTTACCAAATGATAATTTTTTTGAGAATTATTTAAAGTTCTATTTTAAGAACCGGGGAAAAAGTCTAAAAACGAAGTTCGTTTTAATTTAAACACTTGGAAAAATACTTGTGTTCACTTCAAATTATACTTGTTTGGAAATTAATACTTGTTGGTAGACTTGGGTTGATTTTAAATACTTGGGAGTTCACTTTTTAACTTTGTACTTTTAGTTCACTTGTAGACGATGTGTTCAACTCGCTGGTTCGATGACTATAACTTGGTGTTTCAAAAAATTACTCTCTGAATGTAACAGAGCTAGTGCCCTTTATTTATAAAACTTCTCCCATAAGTTTAGTGCCTTTGATGCTACTGGAATTGTGGAGAGATGGTTAAATTCCTTATTATGGTTTTTTCCAATTTTATGCGTGAAAAGTTGTGCCTTCGCATAATTTTAAGTGGGGTATGTGCCTTTGGTGCTAATGGAATTGTGGAGAGATGGTTATTCCTTATGGTTTGTCTAAATTTATGCGTGCCTCTTGAATTATCGCATGGATTGTAAGTGGGGATATGTGCCGCTGGTTCAGTTAGCTTTTCCTCACAGGTTAATTCACTGCTTGAGTGGGACTATGCTTAATAGATTATTTTTGTTCGTTCGTTGATTTCCTTGCTTATAGGAAGGTCATTGAAATGATGCTTAATCGTTATTCTGATTATATTATTCAAGGGTAATATTGTCTGTGGCAAAGGTTTTTACATACTTCTAAATATTACTCTTCTTTCTTGTATTTGATACAATTTATATATTCGCTGTAAAACATATATTATATCAATGACCATAAAAATACTGAATATAATGTAGAGAGTGTATTAATACAATAACAAACATTTTAATAACAATAATAATATCTTACAATATGTAGGTAAGATTCAATATTTAAAAAGAGAATAAACACGTAATTATAATAAGTAAATGTAGTACATTAGGAATAAGTTACGGACGTAACACCTCCCCCCTTAGATTGAGCATGGGAGTGAAATGAAACATGCTCAAACTAATAGAAAATTTAAACTGCAGAGGAAATATTATGACCGTTTACGCATATGTTCAATCCACTCTTCTTTTACATTTACAAAAAAATGATTTTCATTCAAACTTATTCTTATATTTTTCATCTGAAAATACAATAGTTGTTTTTGCTATTATCGTTCATACACATAGTTAATTCATTCTTTTTGTGTTTTAGAAAACAATTTTCATTCAAAATATTTTTTCCATCTGACAGTACAATAATTATTTTTGCTATGACTCTTTATGCATGTATTTCATTAATTTCATTCATTCTATTTTACTGGATATTTTTAACCTTTATTACAGTATTATTTTGTTTTTAAGATATGTTATTGAATCATCCATACAAAGAAATTTGTGTGTCACAATTTTAGTAATTATTTTGGTTAGAATTTTATGCTTTTAATTTTTTTACAGAAAGAAGATAAATTTGTTTTATACAAAGGATTACTTTTGCGTAGAATTGTTGTATCGAAGTTTGCGATTCTTAATTTTCTTTTAATTTCTTTGAAAATTACACACACAAAAAATTTACAAATTGTTTTACTAATTCTAGAATTTAAAAATATACTACTTTTAATTTCATAGACAATAAATATTACATTTTTTATGATATAATTTACTTTCTTGACATATAAATTTTCATTTTTAATTATATCATTCTTTTAAATTTCTTTCGTTCTTGAGTTTCATTTTGAGATTAATCTATTGAAGTAATTTCATAATTTTACAATTTAGTCAATAATAATGTACAATCTGTAAGTTGTCATTGTTTGTTATTAGAAATTTTGAATATTTGCCATTTTAGAGTCTTCTTCTTAAAATTATATTAAATAAGTTATAGGATTAATTGAATGTGTAAAAAAGTAAGTTTTTAACTTCTTTTAGTGCAAAACAAGTATGTAGAATTAAAAATTAACAAAATATTATAAAAATTTAACTTAAACTTGCGAACCATTAAAATAAATACTTTTTAAAATTAGGTTATTGTTATAGTGAAAAATTTATTTAATATTTATAAAAGTGTAAATGATTGAACACAATTTAATTTCTTTTTTATTTAAGTCCTTTCTGAAACATAAAGCTATACATTATTGAGAGTATTATATTATTCTTGTTTAATTCGAGATAGTTTTAGTCTGTTCGTATGTACTATTTTTTGTTTATTTTTAAATTGTATTTTAACGTTTCCTTTATTTAATATTTCTAATATTTTGTGTGGGCCTGTATATTGATCAGCAAATTTATGAATCTTCCCCCCATGTAGTAGAAATACCTCATCACCGAGTTTAAGATTTTGTGGATTACAATTTCTATCGTAATAAAATTTTGACTTTTCTTTTGCTAAAATCAAATTTTCTCTAGCAATATTCCTCATTTCATGAAGTCTCGTTATTAAGTCTGTTAAGTATTGATCATATGTTTCTAATTTTTCGTGTTCAAGTGGTGGATCACTTGAAGGTAATCTTGCTAATTTTCCAAATATTAACTCGTACGGAGTACACTTAGTGCCTTCATGAATACTTGTATTGTATGAAAACATAGCTAATTCTAACCAATCGTCCCATTCTTCATTTTTATTTATAAATTGTTTTAAATATTCTCCTAAAACGTGGTGAGATCTTTCAATTGAACCGTTAGACTGAGGGTGAAAAGCAGTTGTTTTAAATTGTCTAATTCTAAATCTTTTCGCTAATCTTTTCATTAAATTGCTTAAGAAGTCTGTACCCTGATCTGTTAGTACTCCTTTGGGTGAACCAAAAATACAAATAAATCTTTTAATAAATGCATCAGCTATTGTACTAGCTTGATGATTTGGAAGTGCAATTGCTAAAGAATATTTAGTTAAATTGTCTTGTATTGTTAATATATATTCACTTCCATTTTTAGTTTTTGGTAATGGTCCAACGATGTCCATTGCTATTTTTTCGAATGCTGTACCTGGTGTATCTGTTATAATCATTGGGTCTTTTGTTTTTACTCTAACTAATTTTTTTAATTGACATTGGAGACAACTTTGAATATATTTTTGAATGTTATTTTTCATATTTTCCCAATAATAATTTTGTCGTATTCTTCCATAAGTTTTTGTTACACCTTTATGTCCTCCAACTGAGCTTGAATGAGCTTCTTCAATTAATTGCATATATTCTTCTTTTGTGGGATATTTTGTATGTCCACTGCATACAACAACTTTTACAAATGAATTTTCAAAAATTAATTTTATCATTGACAGGATTTCGTCCCAAGTTATATTATTTATTTGGGCTGTCCTTGCAATGCTTATGCTTTTTAATTTTAATTGTTCACATAAATTTTTCATTGAAATAATTGTAGTTTTAATTCTTTTTATTGTATCAGATAAATTTTCTTTTATTTCACTTTCTATAGGGAGAGCTATATGGTAATATATACCTCTCTTTATTTTTTCTGCTATACCTAATTTAAGTTTACCAAACTGTGGTAATTTTTCGCGTTTGGCTAATGATCTAGATCCATTATCTCGAGGATCTCCGTTGACTGAAAGAAAGTAGGTTAAGTTGTCTCTACGCATTGGTAATTGGTCTCTACAGTCGATAATATATCTTTCTTGTTTAACATTTAATTTTTCACAATCTTCATTCTCCACTAGGTTATCTTCTTCTTCAGATGACACTTCAGAATTGGAATTTTCGTAGCCCTGATCAAAATTCTTCATTTTTTGATTTTGATATTTGTTTCATATACTCAGGATCAGATTTAATTTCATCAGTATAAGCCTCATTATAAAATTTTTGTTTTCTTTCATTATTTGTATTACATACCTTTTTCGGTCTTCCCCTTTTTTTCTTTGAAAAGGAGGTATTCAAACGTGTGCATTGTTTTTTTGGTCTACCTCTTTTTTTCTTCTCGTGTGCTTTTATTTCATTATTTTCAATTTCTTGTATTTCTTCATTTTCTTTTTCACATATGTTCTTTTCTTGATTTCTATTTTCTTGTATTCTTCTTTGATTTCTCGTAATAACGTTACAAGTTTCAATACTTGTACCATAATTTCTTTTATTAAATATCTGTTTAATAGATTGGAGAATTTTCTTTATCTCCATATTCATGTAGCATTCATTGTCATTAATTATTTTTTCAATATATGGGAGACTTTTTCTTATCTCCAAATTCAAATAGGATTCATTGTCCTTCAATATTCTTTCAATAGATTGGAGACATTTTCTTAGTTCCAAATTCAAATAGGATTCATTGTCCTCAAATATTTTTTTAATAGATCGAAGAATTCTTAGTATCTCCGAAATTCCATTGGATTCATTGTCCATAAACATTTTTTCAATATCGTGGAGACTTCTTATTATCTCCAAGTTTGATTCATTTTCATTTGCTACATGTTGTATATATTCTTTTATATTTTTCTTTCATTTTATCGTGCACACTTTTCATTACATTTTCCTCAGTTTCTTGAATTTTTTCTTCTTTTATTCCTTGTATTTTTTCTTCAATTATATCTTCAACTGGATTTCTGGATAAGGCATCAGCATTAACATTTGTTTTTCCAGCTTTGTAGACCACATTAAAATCATATTCTGCTAATTTAAGTTTCCATCTTGTTACTCTTGAACAAGGATCCTTAGAATTTTGGAACCAAACTAGTGGTTTGTGATCCGTGACTAAGGTAAATTTTCTTCCATAAAGGTATGGTCTAAAATGTTGCACACTATATATAATTGCCAAGGCTTCTTTTTCATAAGTATCATATGTTCTTTCACATTCATTTAAAGTTCGTGAAGTATAAGCGACTGGTTGGTCTTTGCCAATTACTCCTTGTGATAAAATTCCTCCTATTGCAAAACCTGAAGCGTCCGTTGTTAAAATAAATGGTTGAGAAAAGTCCGGTCTTTTTAAAAGTGGTTCCTCACAGAGTTTATTTTTTTAAAGTATCAAAAGCATCTTGTTGTTTATCGGTCCAAAGAAAAGGTATATCCTTTCTTAAAAGTTGATTTAAAGGATTTGCTATTTTTGAAAATCCGTCTATAAATTTTCGATAATAACCCGCTAGTCCTAAGAATTGTTTAATATTTTTAACATTTTTTGGTTTTGGAAATTTCTTTACAGCTTCTACTTTTTTTGGGTCGGGTCGTACACCATTTTTATCAATAATATGCCCTAAGTATCCTACTTCTAACCTCAAAAATTCGCATTTATCTGGCTGAAGTTTTAAATTAGCAAAACGTAGTCGTTCCATGAGTTTCGAGAATTTTTCTTCGTGTTCTTCTAAGGTATCTGCATAAATTACAATATCGTCCAAATAAACAAATAATTCTGATCCTTGTAAACCTAATAATACCTGATCGATAAGTTTTTGAAATGTGCTTGGTGAATTTTTTAATCCGAAAGGCATTCTATCGAATTCATAATGTCCAAATGGCGTTGAAAATGCCGTCTTATAAGAATCTCTAGGATCCATTTTGATTTGATGAAAACCGGATGCTAAATCGAAAACTGAAAAATATTGAGCGTTTCCTAATTGATCCAACAGGTCTGTAATATTAGGGAGGGGGTAAAATTGACCTACCGTGCGTTCATTTAGCTTTCTGAAGTCTAAAACTAATCGCCATTTTTTATTTCCCTTGGAATCATCTTTTTTTGGTACTATCCATATTGGTGTATTGAAAGGTGAGTCAGAATGCTTAATAATTTTTTGTTTTAATAATTCGTTTACTTGACGTGTCATTTCTTCTTTATGAACAGGTGGAAATCTATATTGTTTAGTAATAATTGGTGTATCATCTGTAGTTATTATTCTGTGTTTTATAAGATCTGTTCCCTCTAAATATTCTCCAGGTATATGAAATCTATCGGAATAATTTTCTACTAAATTCATGACGTGTTCTAATTCTTCTTTATTTAAATGTTCAAGACGAAGCAATTTTTTAATTTCTTCAACTCTATCGATGCCTGTAATGTTGAAAATATTTTCTGATTTAATATTTGTTGAAAATACGTCAATAATTTGTTTCAATTGATGGGTCTTCATTTTTAATATCAGTTTTGTTTACTGGAATCTCTTGTTCTATTTCATCAAAATCTTCTAAATTTACTTCAAAAATTGGAATGTCAATTGATTCGTTTAATGTATTTATAGCCTTTAAATATGCTAATCCTTCGATGTTTGAAACTACTGCATCACCTAAATAAACACCTTCTTTCACTACTAATCTTGGAATGTAACCTACTTTTTTATTTTTATTTAAAATTTTTACATGAATATTGTAAATTGATCTTGCTGGTATTGTAAAATAATTTTCTGAATCAAAATTAAATTTTTGTTTATTGATTTCTAGATGTCTTTCTTCGTAATTTATTTTCACTTTATTTTTTATGAAAAATTCTGTTCCTAATATTCCATCGTGTTCAATTGGAACATCATTTGATAAAAGATTAAAAGTTGTTAGAATTCCAAAAATATTAATCTCAACTTGACCTAAAGTATAAACAGCGTGATCGTTTATTCCTGTTAATTTTAGACATTTATTTTCATCGATTTTTATATCAGATTTTAACGCGCGAATTTTTAATAAATTTGGTCCTGCACCTGTATCAATCATCATTGTGATTGGGATTTTTAATTCTTGAGTGTCAATTCGAATATATGGTATAGTGTTCGTTTTTGCTAAATTAATGTTCCTGGATGCATAGTAATTTCTTTTTAATTCTTCCTCAGAGCATCCTACTGAAGAGGAATTTTGGAGTTTCCCTGATTTTGAGTTTGCGAATTTGTTTGTTGTTGTTGTTGTTTATTGTTATCGTCCCACATTCTTTTTCTACAATTAGTGGAAATATGTCCTAATTTTTTACAATAGTTACACGTTATACTTTGATTTCTGCTTGCAAAATTTGATGTATTGTTTGTTCGTGATTCTTGAGAAAAATTTTGTTGTTGATTAGGGAAAAAATTTTGTTGTTGATTTTGTCGTTGATATGAAGTACGAAATTGATTTTGTAGCGTGTTTCTAAACTGATTTTGTCTTTGATTCTGCTGTGGATTTCTATAAGTATTTTGACTTTGAAATTGATTAAATGCATGATTTTGATTGTTAAATCGATTTTGATTTAAAAAAATTTTGGCGTGATCCTGGAGAAAAGGAGTTTTCTCGTCTTGCTCCTATCAATTTATTAAGTTGAAAACAATTTACTGCAAAATGACCCTTTTTTTCCACAAACTAAACAAGTTATTACATTATCTTGAGCGATATTAATTTTGGTTGTTTTTGCAAATTCTTTATTATTTTTAGGATAAGAATTATACTCAGTATTATGCTCACTTTTTCTTAATTCACGGTGTGATAACAATTTTCTTTCTATTTCTACTGCTTTATTAACTATTTCTTGAAATGTGTCTGCTGTACCAATTCTTATTTCAATTTCTGGTCTAAGACCACGAGAAAAACAATCGACAGTTGTTTTTATCTAAATTTGTTTTAAATGCTTCATCTACTGCATTTTCATTACTAAGCCTATGCGCGTCTAATATTCTTTCCGCTGCTTCTGCGATTCTTGAACCGTAAGAAATTACATTTTCGTGCTCCCACATATATATTGCTCCTAGTTCTCCTTGTAATTGATAAACAGATTTTGCTGGCGCGTAAATTTGTTTTAATCTTTCAGTTAATTGTTCTACTGTAATAAAATTATTTCCTATAATAATTCTTCCTGCTTCACACGAAATTCGGCTCCTAATTAATTTTACTAAATTTGTTTTGTACTTGTGCGTTCTCAGGAAGCATGGATTTTGCTTCTAAACAACTTTCAATAAATATAGATAATGGGATATTTTTTCCGTCAAACATTGGTATAGTTTCTAATGCATCGCGTAAAGATACTTGCTGATTGTTTGGAAGAGCCATATTTTCTTCAAAATCGTTACTATCTCTAGTGCTATCAAAAGAATCGTTTTCAGAGTTTTCGCCTGTTTCAACTTCGTCAACTAATGGATTATTTGAACCTAAATTTGCTTGAGACTGATTTCCTAAATGTTGTTCTACTAGAGTTTCTTCTAAAATAGAATCTTTACTGTCGTTATCGTTAGTTTCAGAAGAATTATCGTCAGTGTCAAAAAGGTTAGAATTAACAAAACCCGAATCAAACTCTCTATGTATTTTTTCAGAATCAGGATTTTCTTTAGAATATCTAGGTGTACTTGTCTGTGGATTTTCTTTATAATAAGGAATTCCCGAATGCAATACCAATTCTGGATTATTTTTTATTTGAGAGCGAGTTAAATGTGAGGAATCGGTAGTATTTTTATTCGAAGAAGACATTAAAAGATTGCATAATATCAAAATTTATAATATACGCAATAATTGTAAAATTGTCAATCTTTTTTCTTGAATATAAAATATACTTTTCTTTTATAGTAAATTTTTTTTTTTAGCTTCAGGACGATAAAATATTTTTAAACATTTAATAATAATAACAAATCACAATTTAAAGAATAAAACAAAATTTGATTTAGCACAAATTAAATATTAAAATGATTCATATACAAGACAAAAAATTCCATAAGTCAAGAGGACTCGAACCCCTATTCATTAATATAATATTGGATTTATTTTAAGAATGCACCTTGCAACTTTAAAAATTTTAGTTAAGAGGACTCGAACCCCTATTCATTAAAACCAAATTAAAATATATTTATGAATGCACCTTGCGACTTAAATCTGGTATAATATTATCAATCAATATAAAATGTACCAATTTAAATAAAAATATTAAATGTCATTAACTATTTTTTGAAATTATTTGTTATTATTAAAAAAATTTCCCCTTTTTTTAACAATTGGTATGCTCATTGATTTATTAAAATTTTTAGTAAATTAAAAAAAAATTATATTCATTAAAATTTTCGAATTTTATTAAAATTTTGACAAAATTATGGCTGATCGACTTTATAATTTTCCCGGGCCGATGCACCAAAATTTAATAAGGGCTTCTGTTACGTCAAAACGAGAAACCTTTATAAATATACCTAACGTTCCTCGTTTTAAATTAGTTTCAAATAAATTGAATCTAATTTGGGATGAGGATAAGTCAATGAGCCTACTAAATGTTGTGAGAGAATAATTTATTTAAAAACCAACAAGAAAGAAAAGTATTGACAAAAATACAATGAATATAATTATAATTTACAAATCTTACTTTAAGAATAACGATTACTGGTGATCAATGAGCTGGTGATAATAATCTGTTAATCCAATCTTGAAAAGGGCACTTCACAAAAATGGGGGGCCTCCGACAGTTGTCCTTAGTGTGGGATTTTATCACTGTTGTTTACACTAATGTGATAGTGTTTTGTATTTTGAAAATATTTGCTTCCTTCCAGACGGTTGTCAGTAGTTGAGCAAAATTTCGATGGTTCGAAATTTGGAATGTCTTGTTTCAATATAGATTTTATCGAAACTTGAATCTATTTCCCAAATGATAATTTTTGAGAATTATTTAAAGTTCTATTTTAAGAACCGGGGAAAAAGTCTAAAAACGAAGTTCGTTTTAATTTAAACACTTGGAAAAATACTTGTGTTCACTTCAAATTATACTTGTTTGGAAATTAATACTTGTTGGTAGACTTGGGTTGATTTTAAATACTTGGGAGTTCACTTTTAACTTTGTACTTTTAGTTCACTTGTAGACGATGTGTTCAACCCGCTGGTTCGATGACTATAACTTGGTGTTTCAAAAAATTACTCTCTGAATGTAACAGAGCTAGTGCCCTTTATTTATAAAACTTCTCCCATAAGTTTAGTGCCTTTGATGCTACTGGAATTGTGGAGAGATGGTTATTCCTTATTATGGTTTTTCCAATTTTATGCGTGAAAAGTTGTGCCTTCGCATAATTTTAAGTGGGGTATGTGCCTTTGGTGCTAATGGAATTGTGGAGAGATGGTTATTCCTTATGGTTTGTCTAAATTTATGCGTGCCTCTTGAATTATCGCATGGATTGTAAGTGGGGATATGTGCCGCTGGTTCAGTTAGCTTTTCCTCACAGGTTAATTCACTGCTTGAGTGGGACTATGCTTAATAGATTATTTTTGTTCGTTCGTTGATTTCCTTGCTTATAGGAAGGTCATTGAAATGATGCTTAATCGTTATTCTGATTATATTATTCAAGGGTAATATTGTCTGTGGCAAAGGTTTTTACATACTTCTAAATATTACTCTTCTTTCTTGTATTTGATACAATTTATATATTCGCTGTAAAACATATATTATATCAATGACCATAAAAATACTGAATATAATGTAGAGAGTGTATTAATACAATAACAAACATTTTAATAACAATAATAATATCTTACAATATGTAGGTAAGATTCAATATTTAAAAAGAGAATAAACACGTAATTATAATAAGTAAATGTAGTACATTAGGAATAAGTTACGGACGTAACACTTTAAATAGCCAAAAAGGTCTATTTTGGCCATTTTTCGGAATTTTTTTTGGTTAACCAAAATTTTTTTCTTTTAATTTGCGAAATTGCATCGTATTGTACTGTGTCTAAGCTTTAAAACCCATTTTTCAAAATTGCTTTACGATTTTTTTAAAAAAAGTTATGTAGATTTGAAATTAAATGCCATTTTGAACTTGTTTATACATACTTACATTTGCATAAAAAAATTTCAAATCTACATAACTTTTTTTTAAAAAATCGTAAAGCAATTTAGAAAAATGGGTTTTAAAGCTTAGACATAGTACTATACGATATAATTTCGCAAATTAAAAGAAAAAATTTTAGTTAACCAAAAAAATTCCGAAAAATGGACAAAATAGACCTTTTTTGGCTATTTAATGCAATATTACAAGAAATCCTGACGTGATGGGACATTTTGGAAATCGGATTCTCATTCTACGCCAAAAAAGCTATATGAAGAACCTTTTACTTTTTCTGTAATAGAACTAAGCCAAAATTTGCAGGCCTGTGCAATTTTTAAAAAAGGAAAGATTATTTTATGAAATGAAAATTTAAGTTTAATTTTTCTAACTGCTTAAAATTTTTATATACCTGCTGTTATAGGATCGTAATGAAGTGCTCTTTCCTTTCTTAGGCATCTCCAACGAGATTTTAAAATTCCAATTGTGCATTCCACAACAACTCGACATAATTTAAACGCCCGATTAAACCTTGCCTCTGGAGATCCTCTTCGTGCATTTTCTACGGGTATCATCATAGTGGGATGCAAATCATAAGCTGAATCTCCTTTTGAGATTTCAATAGAGGGAAAATAAATTATTCAATACAAAAATATATTAAATATATTTATAAATTATTATTAGTATTATTTATTTATTATTAATTGAAACTCAAAATATGAAAGGAAAAGCAGCCTGGTCCCAAAATGTTACTAGTCTGTTGAATTACTTATTGTAAAATATTGAAAAGTTGTAGGAAACTCCTATCAAGTAAAGCCATTTATAATCTGACATGTTCAACTTATAATATTTTTAGACTTCTCTATCAAATTTAGTATTTTATAAGAAAAGTGAGTGGTCAGGTGGAGTTCATATAAATATTCCCTTCCATTTTCTGGAGTTATGAAATCATTGTTGTAACGATTGACTGTTTAGACCATAATTGTTGTTTCCTTAATGATATAGGTAATATTAAAATGATAACCTAGTAACCATGTGTTTCTCAATCCATTTCTGAATGAATCTTGTATTCGCCTACGTAACATAGAGTTATTGTAAACTGTAGTGTCGTGAGTTCTGCCCCCAAATCTTGCATTCACATACAAAATTTCATTATCTGGTCCTGATACCTATAACAGTACCTATATATTATTCTGAAAATATAAAATTGTGATTGATGCAGCTTGTATTGTTTACAAGAACCATACACGGAGAGAAATTTATAGTAGTATATAACATAATGATGTTTAGGGTGACAATCTTCAATGCTACAAATACGGATAGCTATCTAGATAGAAATTGTTACCATCAATATCATGCGGAGTAACATCTTGATAGTACGGGTAGCATAACTATATTTTTTAACATCTGTGATAGTAGCTAGTAGCATAATAATAATATCGTGTAACATCATCTTTTTAACATAAAAATCCTACCATCTATTTCTCTCAGTGCTTCATTCGTATATTATATTACTTGGTATCAAAGTATATCTCGATAAGGATTAAAACCATTTTTACATGAAATTCAGACAATTTCAAAATAATATCAGTATTTCGCATAACTTTGACGCAAAGTTGACGTAGGTTATGCTTTACAGAAAAGAGTGAATGCAGGAATGTATACTTCCCTGCACTTATTTTACAGAAATCAAGAACCTTATGCTGCATTTACATTAAACTAAAGTATCGCTATTCTTACCGGTGTTACACAAAGAACATTTTTGAACACGTTTGAGATATATTTAGGGTATTCTTGATGCACATTTATAACATACGTTTAGTACACCCGAATAATAATTGTTCGACACACGTCACGCGTTCTGCGTGTGAATGTTTTCAAACTTACAGAAAGCAAGTCCCAAACATGCTAAAAATAATGTATGATTGGGTCAAAAGCTCGTCCTATACTTATTCAGAATCTTAAAGGATGTCTTAAGTATATATTTTGGCCAAACATAGAACTTGATTAAGTTGTATTTATGTACAAATTTTTTGCGTTATTAAGAGTCCTTTTAAAAAATCATATTGGGACATCCATACAAAGATTTTTGCATAAAGTCCAAGGAACCATTGTCAAGCTTGCAGCAAGGTTATAGCTAATTAATTAGTTATTAATTAATTAAGAATTTACAATCATAGTATTAATAGAGTGGTATCTTTTTCTGTTGAAATAAACTTCTTCAATATTGTTATTAACTGAAGCTAATGCAATATGAGTGCCATCCACAACGCCAATTGCACCAGGAAAGTTAAATTTTTCGATAAATCTATATAAGTAAACAAAATTTTTAATTCTAATTAATAATAATTAATATTTAATCTAGTTGCATAGTAAATTTAAGCTTAAAATAGTAATGAACAAATACATTATCAAAACAGCATTTAGAATAAAATAGAATTTATAATGACATTACACAGAAAAAAATTAGGCTCTAAACTTGAAATAACATTAATCTTAAAACCGGTGAAATATAAGTACAATAAAAAAAGCTAGTCTCAAAATGAGTAGCGTACACTACTCATTTTCAGATGCAACAAAAATGAGACTCTTCGGTGGCGCCACGTTCTTTGGCGTTTAACATAGTCTCATTTTGGAGGCAATAAAAATGAGACTCGAGTTTCTTGTGTATATGTCGAAATTAGATATTACAGTCATAATTACTGTGTTAAGTTGAGTTGGATTTTGTTATACTCTATATCTGAAAACGCCATAAATTCACAACTCTAATTTAGAGATAAACTGCACATTGCACATTGGAGAAACTCAAAAGAAACTTTTGCGCAGGATGTTATAAGAAATTATATGAAAATAAATAAAATAATTGAAGAAAATGTGCAAGTTCCTTTACGGATTTCTTATAGTTTCCTTTACAAACAAGTACCTACAATTTACTCTAAATCAGCGTAAAATCGCTGCTAGAATGACTATAAATAATGAGGCGATGCAATCAGCATATGTGAACTTAAAAATCAGTGATTATTCGCTGTTTCATTAATATACGCTGATTGAAGCAGCTGCATACTTATCGCTACTCAATCAGCGACTTTGCGCTGACTCAAATTTAGAGAGTACAAAGGTGCAAGTGTTTTTGTATATAGTAACCATTAAATGAAACATTGATAGCTAATGTAGATGCAGTGGAATCTTTATAGAATCCTTGATATCCTCCAATGGCTCATGTCTCGATCATATCATTGGATATCACATTTCTAATATATTTTTAGGTATAAAAAATACGCCTTCTTCACACAACTATAACATTAGTAGTCATACATAGGACATTAAATATTTGTAATAATTAAGAACATTTATTAATAATGAAATAAAAGTTTATAAAATGTATAAAACTGTACAAGAAAGAGCAACAATTAATTGTCAGTAGTCGTTTTGCATTACTTTTTCATAATGGTTTTTAAAATATTTTCTGAAAAGTATAGGGCAAGTACCTGAAACTGTGTCTGAAAAGTCGGGAACTATGTCAAGATCCCCGAGTCGAAATTCAGACCCACTTTGAACCTCTTTACCCTCCTGATTTTTAGACTTTGGGAAAATCAAAAAAGATTGCATGCAAGTAAGACGCTCTTTTTGAACCTCTAAATATGCGGAAAATACAAATCTGTATGGGTTCAGGCTTAAATGAGGATCAAATTTTAACCTCTTTTAAACCTTGTAAATCCTTTACTTTGTCCACTTATTTTGTAACACATGCGTTTGAAAGCGCACACTTTTTCACAATTTGAAAAATTTAAATTTAAACATTTCTGTTAAAAAATCAATATCAAATATACGAAGAATAATATTTCCTATGGATTATTTATTAGAATTATTTAAATCGAAGTTTTTCAAATTTCAAAGAAAAGTGTGGGCTTTAAAATGCATACAGAATTATTAAATAAGATTGTTTGATTTATTAAAACAACACGGTTCGTGAATCTGATACGTCAAGCATTAAGTAGAATTCACAAATTTATTCAGAATAATAAAATTGAACTTTATACATAACCTTTTCTCTCAAGAAAAAAAATTATTTTGAGACTATTTAAATAATTGAATCTTTGGAAAACTTAATATTTTTTTGAGAATTAAAAGATCCTCATGAACTTGGTGTCGAACTGAGCATAGAAAAACATTTTTTATCTCGTAACCGAAATCAATCAGCCAATTTTTCAAAATTAAAAAAAAAGTAATTTTTAAAAACATTTTTACTTGATATAGGTAAATGAAACTATGAAATTGTTAAGGGCATGTCCAAGTTGTGAAATGTAAACAAACAAAAATGTAAACAAACCAAGCACTGAAATCACATTTCGGAAACAGCCTTTTCTCCCATAAAAATTAACATTGGACAGCTTTGTTCATAAAAATGATAAATTAGTGTGTCAAAGTTTCCAATGAAATCAAATTTCACTATAAGCAATTAACAGTAATTACTAAAATAACTAATTCAAATGACCTGTGAAATAGCATTTTTGACGCGTCGCGAAAAATAAACTGTTTGAGTATATCAACCGCACCGACGATGGAGAAGTCTCATATCAGCGATTGGACCTTCAACATGTGGAAAGGGAAATTTTTCCCTTTCCTCCATGAAATTACAAGGAGAAAGGGTAAAAACTTCTTCATCGTCCGTGCGGTTGATATAGTCAAACAGTTTATTTTTCGCGACGTGCCAAAAATGCTATTTTCAGGTCATTTTAATTCGTTATTTTAGTTATTGCTTTTAATTCCTCCTGGTCAAAAATTATTTCATTGGAAACTTTGACACTCTAATGAATCATTTCCTTTATGAAAATGAAAAAATGTTAATTCTTGTGAGAGAAAAGGCTGTACGAAAAATGTGATTTTAATGCATTCTTAGTATGGTCTGCGCATGCGAAAAGAGAAGCAGAGTCTCAGGTCGCGAAAAATTCACAACTTGGACTTACCCTTAATATTTTTATAATAATTTAAACAAAATAATTTCAAAAAATTTAAATGTAGGTGAGTGCTGTCAGGGTTGGACATAGTTTTGAATTTTCTTCATAACTTCCTCTGCAGTGCGAATTTCACGTTTTCGCGCATATTGTTGGAAAGATCAACTCAAATGCAATGTTTTTGTTGTACATTGCATAAAAATTCGGCCAAAAGTTTCAAAGTTATAAGCAATTTTAAAAAAAATGTTGTAAGGGTTGAACATGGGTGTAAGGGTTGAGCCACTGTAGAAAATCAATGAAATATTTAGGTAAATGGTTAAAAATGTCCTTCAAATAATAGAATGACACTTGAGAATGAGGAAAGGAACCATGAAATTAAAATAAAATCCCATATTGTGCATTTTTGCATAACATTAGATATTTTATTTCTTAAGAATGAAATAAAAAATTTTTAAATCAAAACAAATAAAAAAAGATTATTGAAAAAAAATTTTTCCTCTTTTTTCGTTAGAAATAAAGTTTTTGACACCTCCTTAAGTCAAAAAATGAATTTCTGTTGCAAGTACGCTTCGTAATTGCAAAATTTTGGGCGGCTCAACCCTTACGACACCGCCTGGCTCAACCCTAACTCACGCGTCGTTTTGCGACATACCACACAGAACACAAACGCGTCACACAAAACCCCAAATTTCTTTTCACATTTTCGTATAACATCTTAATAAACAATTTCAATAAATTTACTTTGTCTTTGGCATATTTCTTCTACATTTACTTCTCTTTCTTTGACACCACAAAAAGTTTCTGTTGAGCTTATAACAATGACTCGCAAAAAACAAAAGTATACGTTCGTATACTTGACTGAAACTCATGTGAAAAGTTGACTGGCATTAGTAGCAAGAATTTAAGTACAAAAACAGATGGCGCTAGTGTGATAAAACAAAATAAACGCGATGGCTCAACCCTAACACCTGCCCAACCCTAACAGCACTCCCCTACGCAAACGCAGAACGCGTCACATTAGAAAAATTTTCTTAAAAGGGTTTAGAAGAATGAAAAGAGTTCTTAAAAGTTAACAGTGGTTTAAAACAGGGTTCTCAATTTTTTATAAAAATTTGATGGAGGTTGAAAAGATATTAAAAAGAGAATGAATAAGAGTGACAATAGGGTTTTGAAATATAAGTACCCAGATAGCCAAGCGTACTAATCATTATTTTTCAGTACAGCGTATTAGTATCGTACTCGTATTGGACTAGCACGAAATAATAAGGTATGTACATACCAGTACGATACTAGTATAATAACGATATGTCATACGGATAGAATTATGAAATTGCCAAAGTACTCCGTACTAGTATAACATTAAGTACAATACCAGTACGCCAAACTAATTGAAATTTTAGGTTATCAATTTACAATGATTTTCCGCCATTATCTGTACGACATACCAGTACAGTACTTGGTACAGTGCGAAGGTACATGGCTGGTACAGTACTAGTATGCTGGTTATCTGGGTAGGTTTAAAAGAGGTTCGATTTACTACACTGAAAATAAAAATTATTTGACACAATAAATTTATTTTATTGGTTCTAATAAACTTAATTATTTAATCTGAATAATTCATTATTCAAAGCAAATACACTATTTTATCAAGACAAATAAAAAAATATTTGAATCAATTAAATAATTATTTGAAACGAAAATAATGAATTATTTAAAACTGTTCATTTATTTATTTCACTTAAATAATTCATTTATTTAATACAAATAACTGTGTGAACATGTTTATAAATAATGTTGTAAGTCTGTTAAAAAATCAGTTAATATAATATACTATAATAAATAAATATAGTATAATAATATATTAATAAATTCAAAAAGTACTAAAAATTTAAAAAAAAATTTTATATGAAATATAGAATAAAATAATTTTCATATTTGATTCAAATAATTATTTATAAGTTTGAAATATTACATTTATTTGATATGTATAATTTAAATAATTGATTCAATTAATTATTTATTAGTTTGAAATATTCAATTTATTTGAATTGAATAATTTGTATTTGATACAAATAAATAGTTATTTGGTGCGATAAAATGAAATATTTAGGTCAAATAAATATGTATTTGGTTCAAATACACATTTATTGGATTATAACTAAATAAATGATTTATTTGGATCAAATTATTTTTATTTGATTCAAATAAATTTTTTTTCAGTGTATTTAGCAGACTTAAAAGAGGGTGTAAATTTCGACTCTATATATCTTATAGAATTTTATACCCTTCACAATTTAACGGTACAGCCGTTTAGCAACGAAACAAATGTTTCCAAATAATTACGAACTAAGGGAGTAGTATAGCTATATTATTACTGGACCATAGTTCCAACGGCTGCCGCTTGATGGCGCCACTGTCGCATACCTACGGTCGGTAATTACCGTTGGTCGGTAATGTAGATTTCTACCTTATCAGCTGTTGGTAAGGTAGATTTCCGTTGGTAAATTTACCTCGGTCGGTAGGGTAGGGATCTGTTTTACCGACCGATCGGACACTTGAACTAACCTTGGTTGGGTAGTTTTGAATTAATTTTACAATTAAATATTTATTTGGTAAATTTAAATTTTCGCGCCTAGTGTTAGTTCCCTCTGTCGGCAGAAAATTGAACTAACCTTGGTTGGGGACTTTGAAATTAATTTATAAGTAAATATTTTCTTGAAGAATTTAAATTTTCGCGCCTAGTGTCGGTAATGTGTTACCATCAGTCGGTGCTGTAGTTTTCTACATGACCCGTTGTTGGTAATGTAGATTCCTGACATGAATTTTGACTCGATCGGTAAGGTAGGTAACTGTTTTACCGACCGAGTGGTTAATAGTTATGTGAAGTCCCCACCACAGCTATGCGTGCACACCTTTTTGTATGTGTGTGTCGGTGAGTCTGGGTATATAAGATGGAGCTGAACAGAGGAGCGACATTCGTAGCAGAATCTTGAGCCAAGAGGATCTACAACCAACAGCATACAACAACCAGAGTTATCGAGGAAGTTTCAGCGTAGCAGAGGGCAGCTTTATTGGGGAAGTTTTGCAGAGCTTACGGAAGGTTTGGTGCACCGTCGAAGAAGGTGTTGAGGAGAGGAGTGGGCTCCGGCGAAGAAGTCGTGCAGCAGAGGGCAGCACTGTCGAATTCGAAATTTAGCTGGATTAATTTTTTTAAAGTATGACTTTATATTGAAACTTTTAGGTGGTATTTTGGAAAATTTAATGCTTACAGAATATTTTTTTAATGTAGAATGCCTGGTAAACGACGAAGAGCGGCGGATGCGGACAAAGAGGTGCCTATGAAGTTAAGGAGAATTAATTCGTTGCTGCTTAATGAATGTGCAATTCTCGTTCAATCGACTGAGGATGCTTCAACCTTACTCGAATTACTGAGAAACGATATCGACAGGACGCAATTTGTAAATAGATGGATGTTCATATGTGACTCGAATATTCAAACGTTAAGGAGTGTACTGGATGACCTATATTGCTCGTCGGATAAGCAGAGATGTTTGAATCTAATTCAACAGTTTATTTGTCTTCGAGCCAAATTTGAAGTTTACTTGAAGCGAGGTACTGGAGTTGCTGAACCTGCAGTTCCAGCAGTACAATTGGATGGATTAACAGATCGTATGCGATGGGCCAACTGTGAAAATGCCTTTAAATGTCGAATTCAAACGAGTATTATCGTCAACCTAGTCCACATAGATGTCGGTGCTTTTTTGAATGACGCGAGAATATTGTTTGCGGAATACATTACAACTGTATTGGAGAAGCATGGTCCACTGAAAGTATACGCTGTTCTTGGTGCTAAATTTCGGAAAGTCGTCAACGATGAGGAAAAAGTTGAATCGAAGTATTTTAATGTGAAGAGTGAAATAGTATTCCCGACAACAAAATTAAGTGTTTGGTACTGCAAAAATGTCAAGGAGCCAATCTTGAAGCAAGTGGAGGAGTTTGCAGAAAAGGAATCACAGTGGACATTACATTCGATTACGAAATTGGAAATTAACGTTAACAAATACAATCCAGTACGTGTTGGATCCTATATTGATTTACCACATCAAATAAAAATAAAGAAGGCTTGTGTCAATGTACAAAATTCTGACAAGATGTGCTTCAAGTGGTCAGTATTATCGGCTTTGCACCCAAGAAATCATCACTCAGATCGAGTTTCGAGTTACTACGAGTTTCAAAATGAATTAAACTTTACTGGGATCGACTTCCCCGTCACCTTAAAGGACATTGTAAAATTCGAGAAGCAAAATGACATTTCTATCAATCTATACGGACTTCGATTAGTGAACAAACACTTCATCACTGTTCCATTACACCTGACTTCAAACAAAAAAGCGACACACATTAATTTATTAAGAGTTGAAAGTCACTACGAGAACGAGGCTGATAGTGATGTTAATGATGATGTTCCTGATGTTACCATTCCTGCTGCATCTGATGATGTCATACCACTAAACTATCACTATGTATGGATTAAGAACTTATCGAGGCTTGTGAATTATCAGCTATCTACGGATGGACATAAAAAACATATTTGCGACAGATGCCTTCATTATTTCGTCACGGAAGAGAGGTTAGCGCGACATGAGCAGGAGTGCAAAACGTTAAACGAGTGTAAAATCAACCTTCCAAGACTCACGTGTAGTACCTATTGTATTTCACAATCTGAGTGGGTATGATGCACATTTCATTGTTAAAGACATCTGCTTAGAATTTGAAGGTAAAATTGATCTTTTACCGCTGAACAAAGAAAAATATATTTCTTTCACTAAGCATGTAAAAGAAACGGAAATAAAATTTCGATTCATAGACTCCTTCAAGTTCATGGCATCGTCTTTAGAAAAGCTTGCATCATACCTCTCCGAGTATAAAATCGTTAATCAAGTATTTTCTAACCTCACAAGTGACGAAATCGGTTTACTTACGCGTAAAGGGGTTTTACCGTACGAATATTTAGATTCTCGAGAAAAACTAAAAGAAACAAACTTGCCCACGAAAGAACAGTTTTATAGTACGCTTAATGATAGTACGGTTTCCGATGAAGATTATTTACACGCAGAAAACGTTTGGTCCACTTTCAATTGCTCTAATCTCGGCGACTATGTAGATTTATACATGAAAACGGACGTATTATTGTTAGCAGACATCTTTGAAAATTTCAGGGAACAATGCTTACAAGCATATAGACTCGACCCTGCTCATTATTATACTACCCCAGGATTAACATGGGACGCGATGCTAAAATACACGAATGTGAGGTTAGAATTACTTACTGACATAGACAAATTAATGTTCTTCGAACGCGGTGTGAGAGGTGGAATAAGTCAGTGCAGTAATCGATATGCGAGTGCGAATAATCCATATATGGAAAATTATGATGAAAATAAGGAAACAAAGTATATAATGTACTATGATGCAAATAATTTGTATGGTTGGGGTATGGTACAACCACTCCCTTATGGTGGATTTGAGTGGGTTCAAGTAACAGACGATTTTGATTACAATATTTCCGACGATTCACCGTTTGGCTACATTTTAGAAGTAGATTTAAATTATCCGAAAGAGAAACACGACACATTATTCATTATAGAGTTTTGAAACAGGTTCTTGCTAATGGTCTTGAGTTGGTTAAAATTCACAGAGTCATGAAATTTAAACAATCAACATGGCTTAAGCCATATATTGATTTCAATACCACAATGAGAGCCAATTCGAAAAATGAATTCGAAAAGAACCTGTTTAAACTCATGAATAACGCGGTTTACGGAAAAACGATGGAAAATGTACGCAAACACGTCGACGTTAAACTTGTAACCAAATGGGGTGGTCGCTATGGAGCTGAGGCTCTCATATCAAAGCCAAATTTTCATAGTCGATCAATTTTTAGTGAAAATTTGGTTGCAATCGAACTTAGAAAAACCGAAATTATGATGAACAAGCCGATATATGTTGGTTTTGCTGTACTCGATGTATCAAAATCACTCATATACGATTTCCATTATGCATACATGCAAAAAAAGTATGGCAATGATTGTAAATTGATGTACACGGATACTGATAGTTTAATCTATGAAGTAAAGTGTGAAAACATTTATGCGGATATGAAGGAGGATATTAAAATGTTTGATACTTCGGACTATCCGCAGAATAATGTTTATGGTATTCTGCAAGCCAACAACAAAATCCTGGGACTCATGAAAGATGAGTGTAGTGGGAAGATAATTACGGAATTTGTTGGCTTGCGGAGCAAGATGTATAGTATTCGCGTAAATGGACAGGATTTTACGAAAAAAGCTAAGGGTGTAAGAGCAGTAATTATAAAGAAAACTATCGATTTCAACGACTATATTGACTGTTTAAAAAAAATTTCTATTCAGACGCGAACACAACATGTAATTCGATCGAGACTTCATAAGGTCGAAACCGTAAAACAGCTCAAAATTGCTCTAAGTCCGATGGATAATAAGCGCTATTTGCTACCTGAAAGTAGCGACACTCTTGCTTGGGGGCACTATAAAATAAAGAAATATTAATTTTGTAAATATTTTGTGTGTGTGTGTGTGACTTGTAAATATTTTGTTGATATGTATAGAATTAAAGTTGTTTTGTTAAATAAATATACAATTTTATTATATTTGACTTCTTTTTTATTTATAACCTTATAAAATTTACATTTAAATTAAGAAAAAATTTTTAAGCATAACATTAATTTAATATTGAATCAACAATGAATCAACAATGAATCAATAATGAATCAACAATGAATCAATAATGAATCAACAATGAATCAATAATGAATCAACAATGAATCAACAATGAATCAATAATGAATCAACAATGAATCAATAATGAATCAACAATGAATCAATAATGAATCAATAATGAATCAACAATGAATCAATAATGAATCAACAATGAATTAATAATGATTCAATAATGAATCAACAATGAATCAACAATGAATCAACAATGAATCAATAATGAATCAATAATGAATCAATAATGAATCAATAATGAATCAATATTAATTTGTTTTATCTATCCAACTATTATGAGAATTATCGAAGCCTAACCATTTGACAAATATTTTATTTCCTCGCGTCTTTAGAATTTTTTCTACAAGATATACATCAGGATATTTTACTTTAAGAAGTTCCTCTTCATAGAATCCTCCACTGATTGGTTGGTCTAGATAATCCTTGAGCTTGTAAGTTATAGGTTTAGTTGATACAACTTTATCAATAGTAAATATTTCAGTTGTCCAATTTGGAGTATAACCTTTTTCAAAGATATTCTTGTATTTGCTGACTCGTACTTTATCACCCATTTTAAACTTTGGTCTTCTTCGCGGTATTTTTCTTAACTTTAAAAATCGATCTTTTAAAATGTCAACATCTTCTGGAGTAACATCTTTTGGTTTCATGCCAATTGTTCGATGTTTTGTATCATTGTAATTGGACATAAGGGTAGGTAATATATCACACCACTTATAATTTCCTCGTAAACTAAATTGCATCCACATTTTGCGTTTAAGGGTTCGATTTAATCGCTCAACAATTGATGCTTTTAGGTTACTGTACGTTGAATAAAAATTGATTTTATACATTCTCATTAAAGCTTCAAATTCTGAGTTGTAAAATTCCTTTCCTTTATCAGAATGAAGATTCTTTGGAACACGACCTTTAGCAAATATAAGTTTCATTGCAGCAGTAACATCTTTACCATTTTTACTTTTCACTGGAACAGCCCAAGCGTACTTGGAGAATATATCTATAACTGTTAGTAAATATTTGAAACCTTTATTTACATTAGAATAGGGTATCATTTCTACTAAATCTGCTTGCCAAGTATCGTCAATGTCACGCATTTCAACTCGACGACGATGAAAATTTTTTCGAGCTTGTGTATGAAGTTCAGTTACAACGGTTAACTTTTCATCATCCATTTTTTCAAGACTTTTTAATCAAGTATCCAGTTCACTAATAATTTCAACGTTTCGATATGATAAATCTTGATTTATTTGTCTTTCAAGATTTTTAATTTTTTTGTGTTAGAGAGTCTTCTAGATTTTTTTAACAACACTTTACTGTCGTCAGTATTTAATGTATTTTTATTTAATTGCTCTCTAAGACTTTTCGTTTCACTTTCAACGGCTATTAAACGAGCTTCTATTTCTCCAATGACTTCAACGTTATGTAATGATAAATCTTGATTAATTTCTTTTTCAAGATTCTTTATTTTTTCTGACAGAGAGTTTTCAAGAATTTTTAACAATAAGTTATTGTTGTCAATTTCTGATCGTAATGCAGATGTAACTTGATAAAGTAGTCGCACTTCGTTGTCTACAATACGTTTAGCAAGTTGCAAATTAACTGCGTCGCGTTCCTCTTCAGCTTTTGCAATGTTACAAATTCTTTTAGCTTTAACGTCGTAGTTTCCATGTGAATTGATCTTAAATCCAATTCCAGGTGGCCCAGGTGGTCCTCGTTTTGATATTCCAATTCCTCCTCCACGATTTAGAGGATGTCCGAACACATCAATGCTCATTTTAAAACTGACATTAAATTAAAACAACGTCTTCTAATATATAATTTCAGCTTCACGTAATTCTTCAATAATAGACATAATTTCATTATTATGACTTGGATTACCAGCTGCTCGAGATGATGTAAGCAGTCTTAATCGATCGACCAATTCATTAGGATCATCCCAGTAAATATAGTCAGTCTTGACATTTTTTCTTGATAACATTGAACGAGGTAGTGATGAACCAATAACTGATTGACTTTCTTCAGGTGTTTCTTTCGATGAAAATAAGTTAGAAATAATATTTGAATACTTATAACTTTTATTTTTGCGAATTGACTCAGAAGAACTATAATTTTTCTTATGTGCATTTGTCATTGTAAGTATTTCCTTGAAATTGTCTTCATCTTGTTTTTTCACATGGATCATATTTGGTTTGCTTTTAAACAAAAGTTCCAACAGACCAGGAGTTTGCATGTAGCTTTTATCACCAATTTTAATAAATTTATTTTCAAAAGTGATTTCTGAATCTCCAATTTTTAAAGATCCATTACTAGCTTTACGAACTCCGTAGATTGTATCTAAACATTTTTTTCTATTGTGATTTAATAAATAAATATATTTACTCATTAATTTATCATGACCATAGTTTACTTCCTCTTCATTGTCATCTTCATCAGGAGTTAAATATTCATCATCATCATCAAACTCATCTTTTTTTTTAATTTTCACCTTTTTTACATTTTCACGTTTAATATCAGACATGTTAAAAATTTTTTCTAATGGTTCAACTATTGGTTTGAAAGTTTCATTTAGAGCATTTTCAACATTTTCTTTTCCCATTTTGAACATACGATGCTTACGTCGAATTGCTTCACTAGCTTTAGCAATTTGATGTAAATATTCTTTTTGCTTCTGATACATCTTGATATATCAAAGTCTTAACTAGAACTAAAAGAATTTAAAACATGAGCTTTATTTATAGTGAAACAAAACAATCAAATCCTTTTCTATACCTTCCCTCATTCAAATTACTATCCTTGTCAATAACAACAAATCCATACTTATCAGAATTCCAACAAGTTGAACATATCTCTCGAAATTGAGAAAATGGCATGTCTGTATTTACATGATCATCATATACATGTTTTAAATTCTTTTCATCTTGTCGAAAAAGCACTAAAAAATTAACATTATCTCGCACTAAATGTTTAGGAATTCTTGCATAAGTCTGACATAGGTAAAAACTGTCAACGCTATATGTCTACCCATACAAAAGAAAGCCCTTATATTATCTTGCTTTTCACAAGCAACATCGTCAAATATAAAAATAGAGTTTGGTTTCGCATTTTGAGGAGATATTACTTCTTCATGCTCACTGAATGGTAAATATTCAACTCCATCAACTTTACTTACAACTTGTTCCAAAAATTTATACTTTGGTTGATGCAGAGATTTTGAGTAAAGATAAATATTATCAAATCTAAGACCATTTGGATCTAATATTAAAGATAAAAGAGCATTTGTCTTCCCACAATTTGATGGACCACAAAATATCGCACGAATACTGCCAGATAATAAACTACCATGACGTTTCACTTTCTGCTCATGTTGTTGAACAATCGAGTCCAGATTCACGACTGGCAGTTTAAAAGGCTGTTGATTGAAACGCATCATGATTTAAACTGACACGAAAGGTATAAATACAGTTCTTTTATATGCTTTGAGTCATTCTAATCTTATCTTTCACCGAGTAAGGTATGATTATACATCAAGACTGCTATTGAAAATGCTAGAAAAGCTGTTAGAAGCATAGGAGGTAGAAATAAAATTTTAACACCTCGTATTCTACCAGTACCATCAAAAGTTGGTGGTCTGTTACCATTAATTCCAATTTTTGCCGGGCTAAGTGCGCTTGGAGCACTTACTGGGGGAGCCGCTGGTGTAGCAAAGGCAGTAAATGATGCAAGTACAGCAAAAGATCACTTAAAAGAAGCTCAACGTCACAATAGAACGATAGAAGCAGTTGCACTTGGTAAAGGTCTTCATTTAAAGCCCTACCGACATGGGTTAGGACTTCATTTGAAACCATATATTAAAGGTAATGGTATTAAAAGAGAGTGTTGTAGAAAAAAAAAGATTGTGAGACTACCACAACGAGCATTAACTGATGTTGATTTGTTAAAGTACGCTAAAGAATTAAAAATTCCTTACTTTCGAGGAGTTTACATGCGAAATGCATTGCCAAAACGAGGACCTCATAAAAATGAATCTGCTATTATTAACCTTGATGATAGAAATGGACCAGGAACTCACTGGGTTGCATATAGAAAGGATAAAAACAATGCAGCGTACTTTGACAGCTTTGGAAATCTTCAACCACCATTAGAACTTGTCAACTATTTTGATAAAAATACTGTAATAAAGTATAATTATGAAACTTATCAAGATTATGACACCTTTCATTGTGGTCATCTATGTCTAAAATTTTTGTGTAAACAGCTTAAAAGGACAGAAAGATATAGTCTATATAAATAACTGTAAACTGCTAACTTTAATCAGTATTAAAAAAGACATCATCATGGATGAGTCACTTACTTTAACTATATCTGGTAATTCATCTGTCTTAGAGACTGAATATTTTCCTCCAATAGAATTGTTACCTAATAAAAACTATATTCTTGGACTTGTAGAGCTTTTAACATTTAATTCAATTCCTAATGTTGATGAAGGGAAGAATAAATTTTATATTGGAAATCAAGTAATCACAATCCCACCAGGCAGTTATGAAATTGAAGATATTGAAAAATATATTCAAAATTCTGTTTCTAATGGGACTGAAATTTTAAGTATAAAACCAAATAATAATACTTTACGTAGTGAAATAAGAAGCAGTCTTAAAGTAAACTTTGAACAAAATGATTCTATTGCAGATTTATTGGGGTTTGCACCACGACTACTATCACCTAATAAAAAGCATACATCTGATTTACCAGTATCTATCCTCAAAGTGAATTCTATCCGAGTTGAATGCAGTATTACTACTGGTGCATACATTAATAATAAAAAAGTTCACACTATACACGAATTTTTTCCAATAGTTCCTGCTGGATATAAAATCGTGAAAGTACCTTCACACGTCATTTATCTTCCAGTTGCCGTGAAGACAATACATAATATTCAGCTGCGGATTGTTGATCAAGACGGAGATTTAGTCAATTTTCGAGGTGAAACAATAACAATTCGACTACACGTTAAATCAACATAATGGGCATTGTGTTCCACAGAAAATCTGGTGGAAGTTATATAAACCAGTCAACATGTCAGAAAACATTCAGTCTACAATCAGTTCGCAAGAGCTTAACACCTCAGAACAAACTCTTTCTGAAACAACTCGGTCTGCGCGTTCACCAAGAAAAAAGAAAAAATCATTAATTCGAGTTCTTTTTATTTGCTGCTGTTGCAATAAAAATGGAAGAGACTTTGAATATTTTAAGTCCAGTTAAATATGATGATTCACTAGCACACTATGAGATTCATTCTCATCAACCTTATGTCTCATCAGCATTTAATAATAGTGATGAAATTCGAATCGCAGTTCAACATCAAGATTTGTATATTCTTCCTAGCAAAAGTATATTACATGTGCATGGAAGACTATTAAGAACTAATGATACTGTTGTGACAAATACAAAACTTATTAGCAATGGTATTTCCTATCTGTTTAATGAGATTCGTTATGAACTTAATGGCGTTGAAATTGATCGATGTAAAAATGTTGGTCTTACAACCACCATAAAGAGTTACATTTCTCAAACACCTAGTCAGTTAATTTATGCTGAGAATGCGGGTTATCTTAATTTTGATGATATTAGTAGAGTGACAAATGATGCAGGTTATTTTGATGTGAATATACCACTGAGCATGATTCTTGGATTTGCAGAAGACTACAGAAAAATAGTTGTAAATGCAAAACATGAACTAATTTTAACAAGATCTCGTACAGATCTTAATGCAGTCGTGTATATTCAAGGAGTTGAACATGAAGAATTTAAGATAGTAATTAATAAAGTTGAATGGTTGATACCGTACTTGTTTGTTGGTGATCGTCAAAAAATTGATTTATTAAGATTTATTGAAAAAGATCCGCTTATAAGTATGAGTTTCAGATCTTGGGATATGTATGAATATCCACTAATACCAGCAACTCAAAAACATGTTTGGACTGTAAAAACTTCTACACAAGTCGAAAAACCTCGTTATGTTATTCTTGGTTTTCAAACTAATCGAAAAGATAATCAAGCAAGATATGCAAATTTTTTGATCACTGTAATCTCATAAATGTTAAACTATTTTTAAATTCACAATATTATCCTTATGGTAATTTAAATTTAAATTTTAATCAGAACAAATTTTCTATTCTCTATGACAAATATGTAGTAAATATACAAAACCTTGAAGATTTTAATTGTCCTTCAATTAAAAAGCTTAAATTTGAGACATCATCGCATATATGTACCTATCATACTCTGTATAAAAAATGGTGTGCAGCAAATAATGTAATAATGTTAAGAAATTGGGTTTTAAAATGTGAGAATGAATTTTTTATAAGAAGTCGAGATGAAGTTGATTCACGAAATGGATATTTTACTGCAAATTCCACTGAAGCATTGAAAGATTTTTATGAAAATGCCAATCTTTTTTAGAAAATAAAATATATTTTATAAATATAATTATTTTGTTTAATTATTTCCATATCCTACCCTACTTTTTTTATTAATAAATAATAATTTATAAAATAATTATTAAATTTACTAAATTATAAATAATAGAAAAAAAATTTTAATATTAATTTTTATATAAATAGTAATAAACTATAATTTGATTTCAAAAAATAATTTTCAAATAATCTTTAATTTATAAATATTAAAAAATAATTTAAATATTAATTTCTTTTTATAACTAGTAATAAACTATAAATTTTATTTCAAAAAATAATTTAAAATAATTTTTAATTTCTAAATGCAGGTTTTGGAAGTACGAGACACGTTTCAAAAGGTAGCTAACGCACGCGCAAACGTGAACAGTTCTCTTGCGTTGAGTTGAGTCTCTGCGGAACTCCCTTTCTCTCTGGCGCTCGACCGCCTCTGGGGAATTCCCACTTTATAAAAATCTTTAAAATTTGAGTTTTTCAATAATTTTTTTGTATTTTCTTTTTAAAAAATGTTATATATTGAATTGTGCAATTTTTTCCATCTGCGCAACTGTTTTTGCAAATTTATGGAGGGGATATTTTACATTTGCGCAACTGTTTTTGCGCATTTAGAGTGGGGATATTAGAAGTAGGGATGATTTTTCAGTATAAAAAGAGGGTCGATTCTGAGACAAAACCATTCAACCTTCTCCGAGTTTGGTGGAAAGCATCTCCGAGGACATCACCAGGTACCTGAAATCAAATGGATCTACGGAAAATTAACGCTGTTGGACGAATGGACAAATTCCTGTCGACGAAACCGCTGTCAGAGCTGACTCCTGGAAGTCAATTTTCTGTCACAAAGCTGCGCAAAGGTCCAGACAAAGTATGGAGAGAGAATTGTTGCCGAGTTAAACCGAAACTTTAACGTCTTCCTACCTGCTCGATTTACTAAACTCTTCGATGATGACGGAGCTACCTGGTTTCCATTGCAGGAAGCAGCAAATAACAATACCCTGCAAATGGTTTACCTTGGTGGACCGTATAATAATGTAGAATTTAAATGAGTTTATAATAATTAAATACATCTACTTTTTACAAATTATAGTGCATAAATTTGTAAACATTGTCCTAGAATAAATAAAAATAATAATTTTAAATTATATTTGCAATCTTTTATTTTCCATCAGTTTAAAATGTTGTACATATTAATAATAATAATAATAATAATAATAATAATATGTGAGTTTTTGTATAAAAGTACATTTATTTTTAACTTAATAATGATAAATATTTGTATCACATTTTTAAATTAATAATGATTAATATTTGTATCACATTTTAACATCTTAATTTATGATATCTTATATAATTCCATTAATGAAAAAATATAAAAAAAAATTTTAAGGAAAACGTAGTATACATCATCACCATATTCCATTTATGGGAGATAAAGTAAAAAAAAATAAAAAAAAACGAAATAAAAAAAAAATAGAGTATTAATACGATCTCACCATGTTACATTAATGAGATAAAGTAAAAAAAAATTTTTTTAAATGAAACTTTAAAGAAAACAAAGGTATTAATACTCTAATTTTTTTTTAATTTTAAGGAAAATGTAGTATACATCCTCACCATATTCCATTTATGGGAGATAAAGTAAAAAATAAAAAAAAACGAAACTTAAAAAAAAATTTTTTAAATGGAGTATTAATACGATCTCACCATGTTACATTAATGAGGGATAAAAAGAAAAAACCAAAAAAGAAGATAATTTAAAAAAAAATTTTAAATCGTTTTTACAATGTTTTGACTCATAAATTAAATCATAGTCTTCATCAAAATGGGAGATAAAGTAAAAAAATTTTTAAAAAATTAAAAAAAATGAATCTTTAAGGAAAACAGTGATATTAATACAATCTCATCATGTTAATGGTGAAATTAATGAGAGATTATTATAATTATATTATAATTAATGAAAGACAAAGTGAAAAAACCAAAAAAAAGAATATAAATTAACTAAAAAATAAAAAAAATTTAAAAACGTTTTCAATGTTTTAACTCTTAAATTCAATCATCTTCATCAGTTGATGAGGATGATAAAAATAGTTGATCCAACAATGGAAGTGAAAGTTCTTCCTGTTGTAATTGTTTCTTTGTTTCTTGTTTCATTGCTTTTAGTTGTGATTGCTTTATTGCTCGGTTCGTTTTTTGTTGTGATGGTTGTTTTGCTTCTTGTTGATTCATACGTTGTAATTGTTTTCTTCTTTTTTGTTGTTTCATTACTTTTTCTGATTGTTGATTTGTTTCTTTTTGTGATTGTTGATTTGTTTTTGGTTGTAATTGTTGATTTGTTTGTTGTTGTTTCATTACTTTTTCTGATTGTTGATTTGTTTTTTTTGTGATTGTTGATTTGTTTTTGGTTGTAATTGTTGATTTGTTTGTTGTTGTTTCATTACTTTTTCTGATTGTTGATTTGTTTTTGGTTGTAATTGTTGATTTGTTTGTTGTTGTTTAATTACTTGTTCCAATTGTTTTTTGTTGCCTTTCTTGGAGAATTTCTCTCAATTGTTTCATTTGTGCTGCTTGTTTATTTATGTTCTGTACTTTTGGTAATTGTTTTTTTTTCATCTTCTGTGGAAGTACATTTACCAAATATTTCATTTGTTTTTGTCCACTTTTGTCTTGTTTTAATGTACCTTTGTTGTAATTTCCTAACAGTGAATAAGAATTCTCTTTAGTGACCAACTCAGTTAAATTATGGTTTTGTTTGCTTGATGAATTTTCTTTTAATAATATTGTTTTATTTGTCAAACTCTCGGTTACTGAATTGAGCATAATTGGTGTTAAAACTGATCTACTTGGTGTTGAGCTCTCCATGATTGAGTTTGACATGATTGGTGTTGCTCTTGAATCTCATGTACTTGGTGTTGAGCTCTCCATGGTTGAGTATGACATGATTGGTGTTGCTCTTGAATCTGATGTACTTGGTGTTGAGCTCTCCATGGTTGAGTTTGACATGATTGGTGTTGCTCTTGAATCTGATGTACTTGGTGTTGAGCTCTCCATGGTTGAGTTTGACATGATTGGTGTTGCTCTTGAATCTGATGTACTTGGTGTTGAGCTGTCCATGATTGAGTTTGACATGATTGGCGTTGCTGAAAAAGTTGTTGACATCGTGAAACCTATTTTTGGAAATGTATATGAATAGGTTTCAGTTGTTCGACACACAGTTTTATTTGAAATAACCTGTTAAAAAAAATTATAAATGTCAATAATAAAGTATAAAGCTTAATATACATGTAAAAAGTAAAATAAAAAAATTAACTTACTACACGAAAGTGTTTCTCATAAGGAGGACAAAAGTTCCTTAATAGATAATATCCATTATACTTTACTTCTCTTGGAATCTACAAGAAAGAAAATTTTTTATTAGTATTTTTACAATCACAAGTAAAAAAAAATGTTAAAAAAAATCAGATTAGTGGAATTTATTTTTATTTCATCTACACAATTACTTCCTAATGTAATATAATAATCAAAGGTTTTAAATAATACAAAAAGGAAGAAAAGTTTCTTGACTTCACCCATGTGAATGAAAAAGTTTAAGGTGATAACAATTTTTAATTTTATTTACCTAATTTCAATGTTTTTTTCACATAAATTTTAGAACTTACCGTTACTTGAAATTTTAGAGATTGTAAAAGTAAACATAACATGACAACTTAATAGGTTAGGTTAGTTTTTTTTGTTATTATTGAGAAAAAATGTCTTTTTACTCTAATCTTAACATAGTAGTACGTAAATATTATAAATATTTAACTTACCTCAATAGCTCTTCTTTGAAATTCGGAAAATACTGTTTCAATAGGGGAGTGTAAGGTATGGTGGCGTGTAAGGTATGGTGGCGGGCTTATCAAATTTGACAGTTAACGTCACATCTAAAACATTTTATCACTGTAGTCGATGTCTTTTATCGTACTGACATTTTATATGCAGTTGTATTAATGAGCGAACGCGTGTTTTGTTCTCTAAGTGATTTTTAGTAAAGAAGTAGTGAAAAAGAAACTAAAAAGTTTTTTTTGATGTGTGTATTAATAGTGCCAAAGTGAAGATTTATTGAAAATTGAGTCAGGTAAATATTTTGAACGTATTATTTATACCTTGGACAACAGTTTTTTGTATTTTTTATTTTTTTCAATTCGTGCTGTATGAAAGTAACACCATCATATTTCCAACAATAGCTTGTAAGGTATGGTGGCGTTATTTTCGTAAGGTATAGTGGCGGATCATTTATTTGCACGAGTTTTAATTGTCATTGCATTTTTCGTGTACAGAAGTGTATATTATCAGCAAATAACATATTCTGTGGCAATTTTATTGGTTTTTTCGTGTTTCTAAAATTTTTCAGAAATGCCGTCACATAAAGCAAAATTTGAAAAAAAATTGACTTCGACCAAATGTTGGAGGCAATCAAAATGGTAAAAATTCATGGCAATTCCAAGACGTCTATTGCTGAAGCAAATGGAATCCCTGTAACCACATTTAGACGTTATATAGGTAAAATCGACAAAGCAAATGTTGATGTTTCAAAAGAAACTGATGATGTGTTGAAGGATATTTTGAATAATTTGTCTCAGATTGGTCCAAAGCCGGTAAGTTTTGATTTCATTTAATTATTTCTTTTTTTTCTTGTCTTAAATGTTTTTTATATAAAATATTAATTTATTTTTGATTTTGTCTGTAAATTAGATTTTGAATAATGAACAAGAAGAGGAACTGGTAAAGTATCTCCTTCGCGCCAGATCGCTTTATTATGGTTTGAGCATTGAAGAATTCAGGGTCATGGCATATGAATATGCTAAAAAGATCAACGTCAAATATCCTTCTTCGTGGGACAAAAATGGCTAAACAAGCAGAGAGTATTACTACTCATTTATGAATCGTCATCGTAATTTGACATTGCGAACGCCAGAGCAAGTTAGCGAACACCGTGCGAAATCCTTCAATAAGGAAAATGTAGCTTCCTTTTTCCGAAATTTGGCAGTTGTTTTGGAAACTCCCTATTCGCCCAGTCGTATCTGGAATATGGACGAAACTGGAATCCCGACCGTACCAACTAGAGTCATAAAAGTTATTTCCGAAAAAGGCGCTCGAAATGTTGGTCAGAAGACGTCTCAAGAGCGAGGGACAACTGTTTCATTTGCGGTGGCAGTGAGTGCAAGTGGTGTGTGTATCCCGCCAATGTATCTTTTTCCGTGAAAGAATATGAAACAAATATACATGGCTCATGCGGCTCCCGAAGCAGTGGGGTAAGTATTTTTTGTTAATACTTCTTTTGTAAATATTTCTGTTTTTTTGTGTTTCTTGCTGTAATTACTTTCTATGAAAATATTTTTTTTTATTGGTAGCTATGCAAACGGCGGTGGGTGGATGACAGCCGAAGAGTTTTTGAAATTTCTGCATCATTTTATCGCACATTCGGGTGCAAGAAAAGGGTCGCCAACACTTCTTTTGGTCGACAACCATGCATCCCACCTGTCAATTGCGGCTCTTGATTTGGCAGTTGAATATGGCATAACCATGCTATCGTTTCCACCGCATTGTACACATAAAATGCAGCCACTAGACGTTTCAGTCTTCTCTTCTTTCAAGAGTGTGATCTCTCAACAGCACAATTTATGGCAAAAAACAACGTTGGCGTGAAATACGACCTGCATCACGTCCCTCTCATCGCCGAACAAGCTTTAGATATTGCTGCGACGCCTAAAAACATCAAGTCGGGCTTCAAAACAACCGGTATTTTCCCCTTTAATCCAAATGTTTTTTCCGAAAGTGATTATGTAGCTGCCGAATCAAGTGGGGGAAATCTAATTGGCGTTGAAGACGATAATGCGGAAGAACAGCGCCGTATCGTTGTTTTAACAGATCGCGATATGCCCGGTACATCGGGCTTGGCCAGTGCATCGACATTGGTAAGTATGTCGAGCGTAGACGCTTCTACATCATCTCTACGTGATGTATTGAAATCAGTTGGACCGTTGAAGTTAGGAACACCAGCCAAAAAATCAAATCGTGGTCGAAAGCCGATGAAGTCCACTATTTTGACATCGCTTGAAAATGTGTCCACGACACGTGCAAAACATGATGCCAAGCTTAAAAAATTGGACAACCAAAAGAAAAAAGTCGATTCGATCAAAAAAATGTCAGCCGGAAAGAAGAAAACGACAGCTGGAAAGAAAAAAACAGCATCAAAAAGAAAAACACCATCGTAGAGATGGGCGCGGGACAGGATTTTTGCAGGGACCCATTGGGTCACGCGGGATTTTATGGGAGTGTGACACGTGAGTAAGAAAAGTTTTTAAGCGGGTCATGAGTGGGCGGGAGCGAGAATTTGTATGGGTCACGACGAATCACGCTTACTCACGCAGAATGTATCTATCTATGAAAGACCTTGTCAAAAATGGCCTCAACTCAGAGCAAAAACAAAAAGCAATATAAAAAATACGGAATTAAATTTTCTACCTGTAGTTTATCTAGTAATACACGCCCCGAATATTTTATATCCATGCATTTGTCAGGCTGTGGTTACACCTCTGCAGGCAGCCTGCCTGCCTGCAGGTTGTCATGGTAACGTACAAGAGTAAGAGAGTCAGTGACTTCAAACTTCTCCCTTACTCTCGTTGCTCCTGCCTGCGCAGGCAGGCAGCCTGCAGAGGTGTAACCGCAGCTCAAGGAGAGGGAGTATTATATACGTAAATTACTTATGTAATTTACATGTAGTTTACGTAAAAGACTTGAAGTTACGCGTGACCGACGTGACTTCCCAACAGTGGTCGAAACCCTCCAGTTGGTTTTATTTACCAATCCCTGATATGCGTTAGTCCATATTCCTAACCTAACTTACATAACCTCTTTATCTCACATGCATTGTAAGCTTGACATTTGTTGGAATTTTGTTAAATTTAAAAACAATGTCAACATCAAATAGTGCTGGTTCTGCTAAGAAAAGAAAATTGGATATTGAAGAGGATTTAAAAAAACATCCCGTTGACGATAGATATACATTTGAAACTCCTAGCAAAGTAAAAAGTGGTGCGTGGAAAAACTTCAAACAAGTTAAATTTGACGGCAATTTTCAAGACTTCGCAAGGTGCAATGATTGCAAAAACATTGTTACTTATTCTGCAAAAAGTGGAACAAGTAGTTTATTAAGACACAAGTGTTACAGTGAAGGTGTTACTGGTATAAAAAAAACCTTCGAATGGTAAAAACACTCAACAACCGCTTTTAGATAAATTTATCTCCCAAAAATTGCCAGAAAAAGTTAAAAATGAAATTAAAATGAAGCAAGTTGGATTTATAACTAAAGATTTAAGACCCATCAGTACTACTGAAGGTAAGCAACCTTTTTAACAGGCAATAATAAATAAAATAATAAATAATAATATAATATTTAATATTTAAAACAATTTTTTTTTAATATTTACAATTAAATTTTTCGAAAAAATAAGTTCAGCTATTTTTATTTGAGATAAGTAATTATAAATAAAAAAAATGCAAATCAATGAATAATATGATTATTATTGTTTACAAAGTACTGGAATATTCACATTAATTTCCTTTTTTATCATTTTGCAGATTTTCATTCACTTGTTTTTAAAAAAATATATTAAGTATTTTCGATCTAAATGAAATGCAAATATATGTGACGCGATCTGAAGAAAGGGACCTTAGAAGCAAAAAATTATAGGTTATGTTTGCAATTTTTTAAATGAAAATACAAAAAAAAGGATCAACTGTCAATATAAATCATTGAAGTTTAAGTCTTCATTAAAACTAAAATATTTAATAAACACTGATTTTAATTTGAAATAAGTAAAAAGAAACTTTTAAACAAGAAAAAAGTAACTCTAACCCAACCTTAAAATGATTTGCTTCTAAGGTCCCTTTCTTCAGATCGCGTCACATATTATTGGAAATTTTTATTTTTCAGGAAAAGGATTTATAGATTTAGCACAGTCTCTAATAAAAATTGGTGCCGATTATGGTTATCAAAAAATTGAGGATGTTTTAGTTTCTAGAAGAACTCTAGCAAGAACTGTAATACCAGAAGAATACGATAGAGTTAAAAATGAGTTAGAAATTGTTCTATCTCAAAATCATCTTTCATTTACCACAGATATGTGGACAGATGATCATACAAAACGAAGTTTCTTGACATTAACTGTACATTACATAGATGACAATTTTAATTTAAAGGCAAATGTTTTAGGAAATCGAGAATTTCTAGCAGAATCAAAAACAGGTGCAAATATTCTCGATTTTATTGATGAAATGTTAATGGAATTTAAAATTGAAGATAAATTAAATAACAGTGTCATTGTAACGGATAATGGATCAAATGTTGTTGCTGCTTTTAGAAGATATAAGCGATTATCTTGTAGTTGTCATAACCTAAATTTAGTCATGGAAGATGTGATAGAGAAGAGAGATATTCGAGAATTACAAGACTTAATTAGTGCTGCCAAGAAACTCGTTACTTTTTTTAAGCAATCAGAACTTAATGGAAAATTGACAAAAACTTTGAAACAGCACGTTAAAACTCGCTGGAACTCAATTTTTATAATGTTGGAAAGTATACATGACATGTTTAAAGAAATACAAACTCTACTAATAAACAGAAATGAATTACACAGAATGGCTGAAATTAACTTTAATTTATTGGAACAAGTTTTAGAATTCCTAAAGCATTTTAAGTGTTGTTCTGAAAAATTAAGTTCTGAGAATGTACCAACAATTCAAGAGTTCAGCTTATGGTCTGCAAAGCTTCTAAGAGTTTGTTCTGAAAGCCCATCAGATTCTGCAGTCATGCAAGAACTCAAACGTTATACAAAAATTTCTTTAAATAGACGATTTCAATCTACAGCTATTCATCTGGTTGGTGTGTTCTTAAATCCTCCATATAAAAAATTACAATTTTTGTCAGAAAGAACAACGTAATCAAGTATTTACAACGGTTAAAGCTATGCTAGAACAAATTTTACAAAGCAAGGAAGATAATTTGAGATTAAGCGCTTCGGAATCACAGGACTTGATGGCTTTTAGTACGACTGCATATCCTCCAACAGCTACTAATTCTGACATTAAAAATTTATTCGATGAATTCAAAGATAATTGTAATGAGAAAGAAAATGAAAAGGAAGAAAATGCAATTGATTTTGAGATTCAGAAATATACAAACAAAAAGGTTGAGGAATGTTATGTTTTAAGTTTCTGGAAAAACGCTGATGATTTACCATTGCTGAGAATTCTCTCCAGGCAAGTTTTAAACATTCCCGCAAGTTCTGCAGCTAGTGAAAGGGTCTTTTCAACCTCTGGACGAATTTTAGAAGACAGACGAACACGTCTCCTGAGCGAAAATGTTGACCAGTTATTATTTTTGAACAAAAATTTATAATTTTCTATGTAAAAAAGTTCATTTTCAATTTATGATTTCAATAAAAAGTAATTTTTAAAATTATTTTAATAACTTTACTTTTCATGAATTTTGTAGATTCCAAAAATTTATGTACGGGAATTCGCGTGATTATGCGTGAGTTGACGGGCGTGATTGGGCGTGAGTTTCTCATAATCTTATATCATGCAGGCGTGAGTGTGATTTTAACGCCGTGAGCGGGCGGGTACGGGAGTAAAAAGTCACTCTTGCGCCCAACTCTAATTCGTTTACCAATTTGAATAAGTAACATTTTGTACTAATTTTTAGTAGTTTTTTAGTAATTACTATTAGAAAATTATTAATTCAATTAATAGACCGTATTTTTTACTATTTCAAATTAGTAAATTTTCTACTAATAATTAGTAAAAAAACTACTCAAAATTAATAGTAATTAAACAGTTACTAATGTAATTAGTAAACGAATCCATACTATTTCTTTAGTAGAAAACTACTAATTCAGATTTACAGAGTAAGTAATATAATTATTTCTCACCCCGGTCATGAGCTTTAAAAAAAATTCAAAGTGGTTGCAATTCGAGGAATGCTGTGATTTTGATTTTTTAAAGAGATTTCAGGATTTTTCGAAGATTTACTACAGAAAAATTGCAAAACACAGCTTTCCCCGACTTGGAATCACTTAGAATTATTTCAAATTGCATCTAATATTAAAATAACGAAGTGGCTATTTCGCTATTTCGTCAACGGGCGAAATGAGAAAAACAGTTTGTTTCTCCCGTCAGGAAAAATTCGTATATGATTTACTAATTAAAAATATTTGTAAATTTGTCTTTTTTAATTTCAAGGAGGAACGAATCATCCACCTTGAGTTAGAAATATGTTTTTTATTAATAAGTTATATTTTTTTAATTCTAAAAAATTCAAGGTAGATGACTCCTTCCTCCTCCAAATAAAAAAAGGAATAAAAAATTTACAAATATTTTTGATTAGTAATCATATAACTACTTTTACTGACGGGCGAAATAAACTATTTCTTTTATTTTGCCTGTCTTTTTCCCTATGCATTTTCACTGATAGGCGAAATAAACGGCCAATTATCAAAAGAAAAAAATGATTACCGAGGCGAGAAATTATTAATTTACAAGAAATTATCGGATTATATTGCCACAAAAAATATTTAAAATAACCCGACTGATTATTATAATCCGATAATTTGTAGAATTGTCAAGTAATGTAATGAAAACAGTATAAAAAGATCTTACCTTGCTCTAGCTGCTTTTCTTTTCGAGAGTCTCCTGCCGCTGGTCCGATAATTCCCACTTTTTCGCTTGTAGCACTTGTTTAAAATTTCATCCTTCCTTTTTTTGTTATCCTCTTTCTCCTGGCGTTTGCTATCCTTTCTGTTGTTCTCCTCCATAGTATTTTACACTTAAATCACTAAATCACTAAAAAAAAATCTCCTGTCCACTTAAACTTTCACAAAAAATAGTAGTATTTACACAAAAAAATTTCAATATTAGACAAAATATTGTCCAATATTTTCTCCTGTCTTCTTTAACTATTACACTTCACAAAAGATAGTTTTAAAAAAGCAAATTTACTTTGAAGTTTAATAAAAAGTCAATATCAGACAAAATATTAAACAACTAATCGTAATTGCGATTCAACAAGTTCGAACGGGCAACTTTACGTAAAAAACAAATGAGCGATCACCGTTTTACACTTTCACTAGCCAGCAACCTGTTCACTGAATCGCTTTATTTACTTTATTTCCTTCTTCCTATGGCGCGCGTTTCGTCAACTGTTTACATCTATGTATATAGGTGTGTGTTTTCACATACGCATACAAAACGTAAACAGAATATCTTCGCTACATTATAGGACTAGAAGCAACCTACTGCACGGAAAGAAAGTTTAACGTATGTATTGAGTTGGCAATACTAAGTTTGCAGGTCACTTGCATTTAATATTGTACGTTTCACAAGAAAATAGTTTTTTTGTAAAATTCTAATATACAGAATTGCGTGTAAAATTTGTATTCATACTTTATTCTTCATAAGCAACAGAATATGTCACATCGAAAATTCATTTTCTCAATTTTGCTAAATGCCATGCGCGCGGAATTTCCGTGGTCCCTAAAGCCGCTAAAGGCCCACAACGATTGGTCGGCGGTAGAAGTACCCCTCACTACCATCCCTGTAACTGGAAATTTGTATTTCCTGGCATCTTTTTCGCACATTTTAGAATTTTTGAACAGTTGCGTTTTGTGCTTCGAAGTGTGGTGTTCGTTGCTGCTGCTGCTGCTGTTTTGTGGGCTTGCTTCTAACTCGTAAGTTTAATAATATTGTTTTAAATAAATAAATGGAATGAAATTTTAGAAATTCGATTACTTTCATACATATAATAAAATTTAAATAATTTGTTTTATTTCAGCGGCTTATGGGCAATCAAAGGAGAACGGGAAAGAGGAAGGCACCACCGAAAGAGACAGAGGAGAAGGAGAAACTTCCGAAAGGAACAAGGGGACGCAGAACAACGGTAAGTTTTGTTTATAGTTAAATAAAGTAAATTAAACAATAGTAAAATAAATGAAATAAATTATAGAAATAAAATTAAAGAAAGTAAAAAAAGTGATGAAAGAAAAATGAACGCGTCTTATTCTCAAGGTCGTTTCTGTTTACCTCTTCTCTTGTAGAGACGACCTTGACACCAAGACTCGCCCGTGCTGTATTCATTTTATTTTTTAGTTTTATTTATTTACTCTATATATAATGTAATTTTTATTTGATTAATTTTTTTGATTTGATATTAGCTTCTTAAAATTTTATGGAATTTACAGGGCGCGTGATTATTTCCCACATTTCAAATTCATATTTTTTAAAACGTCGAAATTCTTATCATCAGAACTTCATTTCGCATAATTTTCAGATTTCGAAATTTAATTCAACATAATTTTTAATTTATCAAATTATTCTTCATCCTAATATTCAAATAGTCTTATTATTTTTTAATATAATTATTTGCAAGATATTATTAATTAAACTGTTTAGTCACTTTTTTCAGGAATTTACATCTTGTAAACTATTGGTCCTAGAAAAAAATGTTTTAGTAAAAATTGAAGAGAATGTATTGAATTTTAATATTTTATTAAAGAATAAATTTTTTAACTTTTTAACGCATTTGTTTGAACAATAATTTTTTAAAGTTGTTTTTTTCATGAATGGAATAACCAAATTTCATAAAAAAATTTTTTTATTAATGCTTAAAATGTCCTTAAAAATAACTGCAATTTGTAAAGATATGTTTTTTGATAATTTCGAGAAATTAATTTTTAAATTTTTCATAAAAGGATTTTTGAACAGCTTGCGACCGCTGCCGGACAAGCCGTATTGTCCGAGCCGAGCAATCAAAAATTCAAAAATTAATTTCTCGAAATTATCAAAAAACATATCTTTACAAATTGCAGTTATTTTAAAGGACATTTTAAGCTTTAGTAAAATATTTTTTCATAAAATTTAGTTATTTCCTTCATGGAAAAAACAACTTTAAAAAATTATTGTTTAAACACATTTGTCGAAAAGTTAAAAAATTTATTCTTTAATAAAATATTAAAATTCAATATATTCTCTTCAATTTTTACTAAAACATTTTTTTCTAGGATCAACTGTTTACAAGATGAAAATTCCTGAAAAAGTGACCAAAAAGTTTAATTAACAATATCTTGCAAAATAATTAAAATTTTACAAAATCCTTGAGTGTACTTTAAAAGCACCCAAAAGACAACAAGTTAACCAAGTACAAACAAAATGTGTGATTTAAAAATTCTTCTAGCTAATCACGCAATTTCAATAAAATTCATTATTCTTCGCCTCAGTAGTAATTTTTTTCTTTTGATAATTGATTCCAAGTCGAAAAAGCAGTAATTTTTAATAATTTAATTGAAATTTCGTAATTTTTGGAATAAATTCAACAAAAAAATAAAAATCACTGTTTTCCCCCTTTTTTTATTCTAGGGTTTGGTGGGTTTACTTGTGTTAAAAATAAAGAAGAAAAATTGGTATTCTGAAAAAATATTTTTTAAAGTTTTTCATTAAATTAACGTTGCTAACTTCAGTCTCATCAAAGTTTAATTGTCCAAATTTTCATTTATTTGAATAAACATTTACCATAAAATCTATTTGTCCGAAATTCTATTTGACATAATTTTCAAACATCTGAACTACTTTTTAACCTATAATGCGTCACAGAAATTTCATTTGTCCTAAAATAACAACAGAAATGAGAAAAATATTTGAAAATTTCATTGTTATCTTAGTAGAAATGAAATTTCTCCGACTTGCATTGTAGGTTAAAAAGTTGTTTGGATGTTTGAAAATTATGACAAAAGAAATTTCGGACAAATAGATTTTATGTTAAATGGTTATTCGAATAAATGAAAATTATGCGAAATGAAGTTTTGATGATAAGAATTTCGATGTTTCAAATTCCATTTTTTTCGTAAATAATAAAACTTTTCGCAGAATTTTAATAATTTGTAGCATAATTTTAAGTGAATTGTGTGAAAACTTTTTTCTAAAGAATTTTATGAAAATTTGTTAAAAGAATATAATTTTTAAGAAACTTTGAATTATTAAAAAAAATTATTTTTGTATTTAAAAATGGAAGTACGTGACAACTAAATAACATGAGCTGAAACAAAAATGTCGATGGTTGAGTTCCTGAAATTGGCATCGATGCTCAACATAGAAAAGTATTTTTCCTTATTAATAGTAAAATTAATCTTAACTAATTCTACTCTTTTTTTCACTTAAGAATAAAAAAACTATGTAATAATATTTTTTAACATAAAACTTTGGAAAAATTTAGTTATTTTTTTTGGTTTTGTACAAAAAATATTTTTCGATGCTGAGCATCGATGGAAACTTCACGGATCTGTGGTTACCGTCATAAAATTTTTTTTCTAGTATGGGATTTAGATGAAACCGTGATTTATTGTTCTCTTGGATACAAATAGAAAAATAGTGAAACTTTTTGGAGAAATATTCATAATCATAAAAGATATACAACATTAGAATTTTTTACCTTTTTTTAAACCGACTAAAATTTTTTTGGTAAAAGTTATTAAGGTCAATTATTTATTAAATTGTGAATAAAAAGACATATTTTCAACTAAAAAAATGTAGATGAAAATTTATTCAATACTTTGTTTGCTCAGTTTTTTTGTGGTGCTAGTCCATACTTACCTCTAAGTGCTGCATGAGTTCCAGAATGGAATCTACATAACCTTCCGAAAAATAAATAAAAATATCCAATTCTGTAGGTCAATACTATAATGTATTTACAATGCGAATATGTCACAACTTCAAAATGTTGATAGTGTATTCATTTGTTTCATGTAAATAACATCACAATAACCTACAAAAATTAGATATTTTTATTTATTTTTCGGAATGTTATGTAGATTTCATTGTGAAACTCATGCAGTACTTAGAAGTAAGTATGGACTAGCACCACAAAAAATCTGAGCAAACAAAGTATTGAATAAATTTTCATCTACATTTTTTTAATTTGAAAATATGTATTTTTATTGACAATTTAATAAATAATTGACCATAATAATTTATACCAAAAAAATTTGGCACGGTTTCATCTAAATCTCACACTAGAAGAAGGAAATTTCTATGATCACTTACAATGAATTTGCTCTATATCAGTGAAAGAACTGAAATACAAATAAGTGAAGAAAATAAATAAAATAAAGTAATACATTTGAAATGAATTAAGGAGGATGGTGACCGTAACATAACCTCAAAATTTGTAAAAAATAACAATTATATTTTAACACAAACAAAAATAAAATAAATATATCATTTACAAACAAATGTAAAAGATCTAGTTTCACTACTTTCGAAAAAAATTATTTTTAGGCAAACTAGTTAATCAAGAATGATTTATTTAACATTTAAATTTTTTGTCTTTAGAATTAGCCAAAAATTGCAATTTCCAACCAATTTTTATAAACAATACCTCATTTTAATCAGTAAAACATTCTGCAAAATCGTTATCTTCTTAATATTGTTAAAAGCATGTTATTAAAAAATTATTTAATAAATAAACGATGTTTTCTTTATAATTTTTTAATGACATACTTTTAACAATATTAAAAAATAACGATTGTAGAGAATGTTTCACTTAATAAAATGAGCTATTGTTAATAAGAATTGGTTGAAAATAGCAATTTTTGTCTAATTTCAAAAGAAAAAATAATAAATGTTAAAAAAAATATTGTTATCAAAATATTTTGCCTTATTATAATTTTTGTCGAGAATAATAAAACAAGATCTTCTAAAATTGTTTGTAAATAATATTTATCTTGTTTTTGTTTGCGTTAGAAATGATTTTTTAATTTTGACAGATTTTGAGGTTATTCAACGGTCACCATCCTCCATAAATTGAATAAAGTAAATAAAATAAATAAAACTGAAAAAGAAACAAAAAAAATTAATACGAATTAAAGAAATAAAATGTAGAAAGTATATATAATAATTGAAACTAATAAATGAAATAAAACAAATACAAAATAAGTAATGCTGTAACAAAATATATCTTTAATTACAGATGAATAATCGCAATAATAATCAACTATTGCAAGAGCAACAGCCACCATTGCAGCAGCCGATGCAGCAACTACAACAGCCGCCGACGCAGCAACCAATGCATCAAATTCACCAACCGCCAGTACAGCAGCCGCCAATGCAGCAACTCCAGCAACCGGCGGTGCAACAACCGGCGATGCAGCAAGTGCAGCAACCGCCAATGCAGCAAGTGGAGGAGCCGCCAATGCAACAGGTACAGCTGCAGCCGATGCGACAAGTTCACCATTCACCGATGCAACAAGTACAGCAGCCGTCAGTACGTCAAGTGCAGCAGCCGCCGATGTTACACCTTCCGCCGCCAGTGCAGCAGCCGCCGATGCTACACCTTCCGCCGCCAGTACAACAGCAACCGCCATCATTGTCACAGCAAATTCAGCGAATGATGCACCATGTTCAGCCGCAGATGCACCCAACTATCCAACAATTACAATTTCAACAGCAGGCTATGACGCAACAACTGCCGATACAGCAGCCGTCCATGCTGCATCAAATGCAACAGCAGGTCTCGATGCAACCGTCACTTCAGAGGCAATTAACACAACGTCCTCCCACTGAACGTCCACTTATACAAGAGGAGCAATATCGAAACAGCCAAGAGTTGTATGATCCTGTTTTTCAGGGAACCTCAGCTCATGACAATAATGTAAGTATAGACTTAATTACATCTTCAAAAACTTACTATTAATATTATTAAAAACTGTTCAATTTTATAAAAAACTTTCACAATTAACGTATTATATAGGCGATAAAAATTCGAATTTTTCTTTTTTTGAATTAAAAAATTTGCAATGTTTAAATTGAAGCAAAAAATTGTATTTTTCTGTTTTTAGAGTCAACAAATTTTCAACTTTGTCGAAAACATGGAGAAAATATGGGAGCAAAAAATCAGAATTTTTCTTCTTTTAGAGTAAAAAAATTTGTTATTTTAAGCCTAAGCGAAAACTTGGGGAAAATATGAGAGCAAAAAATTTAAATTTTTTTAGAGTAAAAAAATTTCGAATTACGGCCAAAACATGGGGAAAATATGGGAGCTAAAAATTCGAAGTTTTCTTTCTGTAGAGAAAAAAATTTGCAGTTTTGAACTATAGCCAAAACATGTCGAAAATATTGAAGCATTGAATTTTTCTTCTTTTAGAGAAGAAAATATTGCGTATGTTTTCGCTAAAGTTCAAAGTTGCAAATTTATTTACTCTAAAAAAAGAAAGATTCAAATTTTTTGCTCCCATATTTTCGCTAAACTTCAAAATTGCAAATTTTTTCACTCTAAAAAATATAAATTCAATTTTTTTGCTCCTATATTAAACAACATGTTTTCGTAAAAATTTAAAATTACAAACTTTTTTACTCTAAAAAATGAAAATTCTGATTTTTTGCTGCAATATTTTTTCCATGTTTTTGCCAAAGTTCAACATAAAAAAATTAAATTTTTTTTACCCATACTTTATTCATTTTATGCCAAAGTAATGAACTACATAGAATAGAAAATGTTTTATTAAATTAATAATCCGATTAAATTTTAGATGCCGTCGCAGCAGAACACGTTAGAATCACAGAAGCGTCAAATTAATGTGAATAAGTAGCCTCTGTCACCAACAGAAGCATCGAATGAGGTAACCAATGAAAATTTATTAATTTTTGTATTTACAGGGTTTCCACAATGTAGAAAATTAGATTATCTTTTAGTGGTTTATTTAACTAAATACATTTTACATCCATTTAAATAATTTTTTTTAAATTTTAAACCGGTTATGCAGTCTAACATAACCCATTCTTCGAAAACTCAGTATAAATCATTTATTTTAATATACACATATTTGCTAAATTCCTATAAGTAAACAAAAATTATTTGAAAATAACTCATCAAAACAGAATATTTAGTATTTTTTTGAATTTGCACAGTATAAAAAACATAATTTTCTTTTACTTATATCTTTTGTGGAGAAAAAGGAATTTTAACGAATCCTTTTAAATTTGATTTCTTTTAAAATTATAAAGTAATTTTAATTGGAATTTCCTTGGGCACTCTACTTATTAATTATTTAATAAATGTGAAAAATTTTATGAATTTAACCTGATTTTTATTGATTTTTTATTTTCAAGACTGGACTGAAGTTAATAAACTTATCGTTCGTTCAAAGAAAACAAACTTCAGTCCAGTCTTGAAAATTCAATAAAAATCAGATTAAATTCATATAATTTTTCACATTTATTAAACAATTAATGAGTAGAGTACCCAAGGAAATTCCAATTAAAATGTCTTTATAATTTTAAAAGAAATCAAGTTTAAAAGGATTCGTTAAAATTCCTTTTTCTCCACAAAAGATATAAGTAAAAGAAAATTATGTTTTTATACTGAGCAAATTTAAAAAAATACTAAATATTCTGTTTTGATGAGTTATTTTCAAATAATTTTTTATTACTTAGATGAATTTAGCAAATATATATTTATTAAAATAAAAATCAGTATTTATATTTCTATTTTTAATGATTTATACTGAGTTTTCGAAGAATGGGTTATGTTAATGAAACTGAAGTTTACCAACGTTGATTCAACGAAAACCATAAAAAACAATTTTCTCAGGATATAAATTTTTCTTGTATATTTTTAACCCAAGTAAACCCTCCAAACCCTAAATTAAAAAACACGTGGAAGAAGCAGTGATTTTTATTCTTTTTTTTAATTTTTTCCAAAAATCACAAAATTTTAAGTAAATTAATAATTCCTCGTCTCGGTAGTCATTTTTTTCTTTTGATAATTGCTTATTTTAATATCGTGTGCCATTTAAAAAAAATTCCAAATAGTTCCAAGTCGGGGAAAGCAGTAATTTTAGTTTTTTTGTCACGGATTTTTGAAAAATCCGGAAATATTAAGTAATTTAATAATTCCTCGCCTCGGTAGTTACTTTTTTCTTTCGATAATTGTTTATTTTAACTTTAGACGTTATTTTAAAAACATTTCAAATGATTCCAAGTCGGGGAAAGTAGTGATATTTATTTTTTTGTCGAATTTTTTCCAAAAATCCTGGAATTTCATTAAAAAAATCACAATTACTGCTTTCCTCGACTTGGAACTACTTGGAATTTTTTTTAAATGGCACACGATATTAAAATAAGCAATTATCAAAAGAAAAAAATGACTACCGAGGCGAGGAATTATTAATTTACTTAAAATTTTGTGATTTTTGGAAAAAATTAAAAAAAGAATAAAAATCACTGCTTTTTCAACGTTTTTTTTTATTTTAGGGTTTGGAGGGTTTACTTGGGTTAAAAATATACAAGAAAAATTTATATCCTGAGAAAATTGTTTTTTAAGTTTTTCGTTGAATTAACGTTGGTAACTTCAGATTTATTTATGTTAGACTGAACAACCGGTTAAAAATTGAAAAAAATTGTTCAAAAGGATGTGTATAGAAAATTTAATTTCTAGTTTTAAGTAAGATGTTCTCTTATTTGACTCGGACTGGTTATATTTTTGTTAGTATACGGTATGTAATTTTTCATTTTTGCTCCGTAAAGTTCGAGCCTTGATAATTTTTTTTAAATGTTTATTTTATATTCATAATTGTGTCCGTGGCAACCCTGTATTCAAAAAAATGTTAAGAAAATTTTTTTTATAAATTAAATTAATTTAAACAATTTGTCGATGTACAATTATTTTTAGTATCTACTATTTACATTCAAATCTTAAAATAATTTAGTAATTAACAAATAATTTTAATAAAATTTATCAAATACTAATAATAATAATGATATATTTTAGAAGTTGTCGATGGAGCTGAAAAAATTAAAGGAAGAAATGGAAAAAGGAAGGTGGATGATAGAAAAAAGATTGAATTCACTGGAAACAAATGTAAGAAAAATAAGAAGCATTGATAGGATGAGGGAAGAAGAAAGAAGAAATAGGGATTGGGAGTACGAAAAAGAGAGGAGAGAGAAGCGTGACGAAGAATGGCAGCGACGGCAGTGGCGGCGAAATTAAGGAAAAATTTGATAGACAATCAAAATAAAAATTATGAATTTAATTTTTTGAATTTTTTAAATGATTGAAAGTTGCATTTGAATAAAAATTACAATTTTTTGTCAATAAGAAACATTCGTCAAATTTCAGGTTTTAATATTTAATTCATTTATTATTGAAAAACAATTATAATTTTTTTTAAATATAACTTTAAATTGTTAAAAATCTAAAAAATTAAATTCATTATGCTTTTACCAAAAGGAATTTAAAATTTAATTTAACCTATTTTCAAATACAACATTTCAACACTACATTCACTTTTATTTCGATTGTTTGTCTGATTCTTCCTTAATTTTGAACTTTTTTTAACTTTTCGTATTAAAAATACTTCGGCTAAAGTCCAAAATTATTTTTTATTATTATTATTATCAGTTTTATTGATTATTTTTTTGAGAATATGAAAATGAAAATTGATTTCATTTTTTAGATCGTTTGTTAAATAGTTAATAAAGAGTGGAAAAAACATTCTTATTTAAAATATTATGTAAAAATGGTGGTAGTAAATTTAATATTTAAAATCTAAAATTTTTGTATGGTCAGAAAGGTCTTTTAAAACGTTTAAGTCCTTTAACAAAAAACAAAAATTTTTATAAATCATTTAGTGTAAACTGTGAAAGTACATACTGATTTTTAATTAGATATAAACTTTATTTTTCATAAAAAATTTATAATTTTTTTTAGCTTTAATTCATTTATTCAAAATTTGTGCCATTTTTACAGTAAATATTTTTTAAAATATTTATTATGTACTTCCAAAGTTTATATTTTATTGATCATGAGAAATCTGTTTTTTGTTCAAGGACTAAAACTTTTCAAAAAATTTATCCTGTCGTTTTGATATACATAATAGTTTAAGTAGAAATATTTTTCTACTCTTTATTTTCCCAAAAGAAAAAACTTACGATATTTTTTTGTGCCTGTAGAGTACTGGTGGTAGTAAATGTACTAATGTCTAACGTTTGGTTTTTTTGTTTCTTACTACACTTTTACCTGGCTTATTGTAAAATAAAAATAGATTGAATCTATAAAAATTGTAGTCAACAACTTATTTTTATCCTGGTGTTTTACAAATGTTCGTTTTTTAGTTTTCCAACTTTTTAAATTATTTTTCTTCTTAAATATTTTTCAATTTAAAATTAAAGTATTAAAAATTATTTATTTATTTCAAAGAATTTCATTATTTATTTGTATTTATTACTCAATTTCTTTATTTATAAAAATAACTGAACATTTGCTAACAGTATTATTAATGATTTAATAAATCCTAATTAAATTGTTTTGACCAATTTCTTAAAAAAAATTTCTAAATAATGGATGAATTTTATGCCAAATAGAGATTTTCGTTTTTTTTTTTAGTCAAAAAGTTTTATTACCATAATTTCTGTTTAAACAAAAGATTTTTATTTTAAATTTTGTAGTTATAATATTCTCTAAATTTGACTTAGTTAAAAATAATTTATTTGAAAGAATAATCGGTTTTATAGAAATTTTGTAAAATTCAACTGAAAATAATGAAATTAAATAAAAATTTCATTACAAACTTTTCAATAAATAGAATTTGCAAAGTATTTAAATTTCATAATTGATAAATAATTGAATTTTATACAGAGTCACATTCTGATATATATTCTTAGAATGATTATAAATAATTAAAATTTTTATTTGTTAATTTCAAAATAGGTGTACACTTATAATTTTTTATTAAAATTGAATTTTCGCAGTTTTTTTTTGGCAAAAATGAAGCTGATTCTATTAAAACTAATTAAATTCTTTTAAAGAATTTTATTCAAATTTTTGGTACATAATCTAGGAAAGTTAGCCTGCCTAATTATAATTTTTAATTAATTTTTGCTTCATAAAAACTGTAATAAAAATTTTCAAAATCATTTGTAGATTTATTTATGTTTGAAATCTTAAAAATTTAAATTTGATGAGACAAAACAGAGAAAGAAAGCCGGGAAATAACATTTTAATATTCCATCAGGCACTGCTATCAAAAGATTTAATGTAGTCTAAATTCTCAAAAAAAGAGAAAAAAGTAGCCTGTAGTTTTTTAATCTAAAAAAAGTATTCAAATAGCACGAAAATGAAACGAAACTGTCAAAAAATAAGATTCCTAACCTATAAAACATAACATATATAAAGAAATCAACTTATAGTTTATATTCTGCATTATCAACCATGTTGGCTTTTTTAGTTTGTAAAATACTCACTGTATAAGGCGCTGATCTAGTTCAATGTGGATCAATCGACAATCAACAAAATCTTCACAGCGTGTAATAAATCAATAATTATTAAATATAATTTTTTTAACCAAATGTAAAATAAATACGACACAATTATCGAAAATCATTCTCTCTTTTATAGAATAAAATATTTTTACAAAATTCCTTTTTTGTTAAAAGTTCTATTGCATAATTTAAAACACCTTGAATTACCGACCGATAACTCTCACTTTCTAATACACGTACTGAAATTTGATCAATCGATTACCAACAGAAACTTTGCAACGCGTAATCAATCAATCAATAATTATTAAATATAATTTTTTTAACCAAATATAAAATAAATACGACACAATTATCAAAAATCATTCTCTCTTTTATAGAATAAAATATTTTTACAAAATTCCTTTCTTGTTAAAAGTTCTATTGCATAATTTAAAACACTTTGAATTACCGACCGATAACTCTCACTTTGTAATACACGTACTGAAATTGGATCAATCGATTACCAACAGAAACTTTGCAACGCGTAATCAATCAATAATTATTAAATATAATTTTTTTAACCAAATGTAAAATAAATACGAGACAGTTATCGAAAATCATTCCCTCTTTTATATAATAAAATATTTTTACAAAATTCCTTTCCTGTTAAAAGTTCTATTGCATACAAAATTTGAAATTTTTTTTAATGGTAACGTCAATGATTATTAAAAAAAAATTATTTTCAACTAAATGTAAAATACACATAAAACAGTTATTGAAAATCATGCCCTCTTTCATATAAAACAATAGTTTTACAAAATTCCATTCCTATTAGAAGTTGTTTTGCATAAAAAATCTGTATAATTTTTGCAAATAATCACGTGATCTCCAAATAACATGCCCTTAAGTATAAGCTATTAAAATCTTATTGCATTGAATCAACAACATTCGGAAATATTAGGATTTAAAGAAATAATAAAAAATTTAAAATGGCGTAACTTTAACAATTTTGACAATTATCAATAAATCTTTGATACACTAATTTCTATTATCCAATACTACAATTTTACTAAATTACAGCTTAATCCGAAGACACAATGAAAATTGTCATTTTTCTGACATCTGTAGATATAGAAAGCGAATGAATATTTTTAAAAAAATTAGGAAAAAATCAGGAATTTACTAAACAAAATTTCGCGAATCAAGAGAGGCATTTTTTTGTCAAATTTATTTTTAAGTAGCTCCTTTTTACTATTTTTTCGGTTTAACAGCTTTCTTTTTTGTCAATTGTTTAAACTATGTGCAATAAGTCTGCGTTTATATACTATGTATTATAAATTAACAAATTTTTCAATATTTTTTCCAACAGCAAACGCCGAAGTACTTTATGAACAAAGAGGTGTTCTTCTTGATCAAATTGAAGTAGATGAACACGTTGAGGGAAGAGAGATTGATGTAAATGTTCACCAACTTCACCTGGTGAATGTCGTAGCTGGAGGAAAAAGAATCACTTAAAAAATGGTTTAAATTTTCTTTCTTTTCTAAAAAATACAGCATTTTGTTAAAAAAATTATTATTTTAGAAATAGGGATTTTTCAAAAAAATTTCTTCATTTTCAAAGATACTCACAAACGTCACATTTTCTTGGTTTGGTATATTTGGTAATTTGAAATTGGTAATTTCTACACAGGACGTCAAAAAATTGTAGACCCCCTCCGCCCTGAGCCTGTGACGTAATATTAAATAATCCTACATATGGAAAACTGATTCTATTTTCTAATCCTAATTTTGTAATAATAATTTTCTAAAGCTTTCATTAAAAACTGTAGTTTTAGAAATAAGTTTTTGTGAAAATTCAGAGGAATATAATATAAAATAAATTTTCTGTAAATCGTTTAAAACTGCTTTTTAAATATTAATAAATATTAATGTTAAATAAATAAAATTAACAAATATGATATAAGAGGGTCAGATGGGGTAAATCGAAACAGTAGTTATTTCAGTTAAATAACAAATTGTAAAAATAAATACGGCCTTACATCATGAAGCTTATATCACCTCCAACAAGTTCTAAGTATATTCCCATTTTTCGTTTGTCAATTAGCAGCAGTGTATGCAAAAATATTTTCTGTTGCATAAAAATTGAGAGTCAAAGTAGACACACTTTCACTTTTTTGTCTCACTTTTGGAAAAAAGTAAACTAAAAATTCATACTAAAAAGATACGATGATAACGCTTGCCTTTGGCTAGAATACGATGATAACGGTCGCTATTGGCTAAAAGTATTGGCGACAACGCTTGCTATTGGTGCATTGTGTTGAGGGTCAAACAAGTATATTTATATATATTTTTTTAAATTGAAATTACGAATTAAAGTTTTTAAATGTTAATTAAAGTAAAAAAAATGAATGTTAATTTAAAGTTAGTTAGTTAAAAAGTTAAATAAAAAAAAGATTTTGTTTATTGATAAATTTTTGTTTATTGTAATTACGCGAAAATACATCTTTGTGAGCGCGCAGTGATGCTACGCAATTTTTGTTCCCTTCTGGTAGCGTTCGCCTTGCTTTCGGGTGGGATTTCTCTTCTTCAAAATTTCTTGTGAATAAAAAGTTATTGTGAATTAAGAAAGTTTGAACAAACGAATTACTCGCAAAGTGCATTTTTACAGTTTTTAGATGTGAGTTTTCTTGTAATTTTTTATTTTTATTATGGTAATATATATGAAAGATTGGTATCTTTTATTGCAAATTTATTTTATATATTCTTCATTATTTTGTTATAAATAAAGTTTATATATATATATATATATATATATATATAGATATATATATATATATATATATAGTTGTTAATTACGCTGTGGTGATCCTTTCCTTTCTCTTAAAAATGACTTGAATAGTATATTAGATATTAAATTGTTATATTTAATCAACCTTAAAAATATTTATTTCAATTTTTCGAAATGGTGTTTTAAAGTTATTTACACTGTTTCTTATACGGTTCGCGAAATATCATTATGTAAATATCAGTTCATGTTTTTGGACAAATACATTGAATTACTCATTTTTAATGGTTTTTGATAATAAAAAGGCTCGCGACGAACATGAAAAGGCTTATCAGGAGACTTATACCTTACCTTATTGACTAGGATAGCAAATTAAAATTTGGTAAGCTTTTATAAAAACCAATTAACAAATAAATCTGAAGAAATCGTACTTAAACTTTAACTGCGTTTTTCTCAAAACGCTGTTTTTTTAAATCGGTTGCAGGGATTCTAAGTAATAGGATGGATGCTTCTTTTTATATTTTTTTGCATATTGTTAAAAAATATATTCTTTAGTGGGTATACCTAAAAAATTTGAAAAAGAAAATGTCGAGAAAAAAAGGTAATTTTTCCCTTTTTTTTGTTAACAGTAGTGTCATTTTTTAAAATTTTGATTTTTTAAGGTAATTTTAGGTATAACCACTAGATTAGTATCTCAACTGTAAAAATTCTTTTGGGTTTTTATTTTAGACGCCCTCTATAGCCTAACATAATATAAAAAATATAAATTTTCTTTATTGTTTTTAATACTTCAAATTATACTTTTTATTATGCAGAAAGGCTTTTTAACTTTTACAATAAAATAATCGAGAAAAAAAATGTTAAATTTTGACATATTTTGTACACTTCTCATGAGGAATCCCCCTTAATGATTAACTTTGAAACACACTATTGATTCCGCTTATAATAAAAACATCTGAAGAGATTATGCGAGAAAATGGAAGAGAGGAGAGAGAAGCCCTTATCAAAAAAGGGCTGTATAAAACAATTAAAGAACCAGAAGGGGAAGAAGTCATTGTCCCTTTAGGTACAGTTCATGGTAAAGGCTCGTGTTTACAAAGAAGTTTTGCTGGAGGACTTTACGGTTTTCTTGGTGGTGCCGTTACCATAATAGGAACAGAAACGAAGAAACCTTTGGATTTAAAAGTTATGTGCAAAACATGTGCAACGTGCGAAAAAGGAGGAACAAATATTGATAACCACGACTGTTATCAAAACTTTAGCGCAGACAAAGCTTCTTGGTCAATGGAACCAGTTGGAACTGTTGAAGCTCTTAATAACAGTTGGGACAAGCACGGCATCGTCTATAAAAATTTTATTGGTGACGGAGACAGTAGTGCAATTTGTGCTATTAAGAAAGCTGATCCCTACAAAAAATTTGGAGTTAAAGTTAAGAAGCTTACATGTACTAATCATGCACTGAAAAATCATACGAAGTACCGTAAAGCAGTAGTTCCTAAAATACAAAAAGTTAAAAAAGCATTTGCAACAAGAGCTAAAAAAGTTATTAGAAAAAAAGGACGTCATATCATTAGAACAAAACCAGCTCGCATCATCAAAATAAACGTTAGAAAACGCATGGCAAAAGTTCGCAAAATTTTGAAGAAAAATGTGCAAAAATTTCGTAAAGAGATAAAAGCAGCTGCGTAAAGAAAGAGGGAAGATAGTAAATTATACTATGATCAAAAAATTACTCTTCTTAAAAAAGACATATTAAATGTTCCTCATCACGTGTTTGGTAGCCATGAAAACTGTTCTTCATTAGGTGGATGGCCTTGCATGTGTTCTGATGATAAATCTAATTCTCAAGAGATGGAGTTAACAAAAAAAGAATGCAATTCTCAACAAATAGAGTCAACAAATGAAGTTAACGATGTTGTTCTTGAAAAAAAGGATTCTAATTCTCAAGAGATGGAGTTAACAGAAAAAGAATGTCATTCTCAACAAATAGAGTCAACAAATGGTGTTAACGATGTTGAGGAAGAAAAGGATATTTCTTTATTAAATGAATTTCAAATCATTGAGCAGCTTCAGCGCTTACATGGAAGACTATTGTTAATAATTGACAGTCTATTACTGGATACTACAACCAATGTTGTGGAATCATTTAATGCATTAATTTGCAAGCATCGTGCAGGAAAAAGACTATCTCTTTCGAAGACTGGGAGCTATTGTGCTCGATGTCCCTGCGCAATAATTGGTTGGAGTACAAAACACTTGCAAAGTGCTGTTTTAAAACATTTGGGATATTCGGTACCTGCTTCTGTACTGAAGATGGAGAAGCAAAGAGAAGAAAAAAGAGTAAGGAACAAGCAATACATAAAAATTAAAAATAGAAACAAGAAAATAACCAGCAAATTCAATGACAAGAATTACGGTTCACATGCAGAGGAAGCAGACATGGAAGAGGAAATGTTGGACACCCAAAAAGAAATTTTTTTCAAACTTTGAAAGTTTATCAGAAAAATAGAATTTCCATTGCTGAACGCACTGTAGATCAAAGATAGTTATATTATTTTCTATTTCTTAATTGTAATTTTCCAACAATTAACAATTTTCTAATATTTTTAATAAATAAAAATGAACAAAAAATTGCTTAATTTAGATCAGTTAAATGGAATTTTTTATAACAATGCATATAAAAAACAAACTTTATTTGTTAAACATAATTTTTTCAAACTTTTTACTTTTAAGTACTATTTTATTACAAATAATGAAAAAAAACCTGCACATTTTCGATTTATTAAACAATATTTTCTAAAGAAAAAAAATGGTATGCGTTACCATAGAAACATATATATTTATTGAACGTATTCTTTAATGAATTGGTCAACCATCTGCGGCGATCAAAAAAAGTTTATTGGATACATACGGATAGTAGATATATAGTGGATACGAATATGGATATTTATAATTCTGAAGAAGAGGTAATAAATTCGTTTATATACCTAAAAATATATTAAACAACCTATTAAATTACCTGTTACTTTATATATTAACCTATTTGAAAATTGAAGTTAATATATATTAATACATTTCAGTATGACGAAAATGCTAAAGATCTTGAATTTGGGAATTTTCAATACGAGAGGGATTTGCCTCATAAATTTTCTCGGATGAAGTTGAAGCAGGAGGTAATTACATTTATTAAAATAAATTAATTAATTTAATTTAATTAATTTAATTAATTTAATTTAATTATGTTAAAAATTAAATTTCAAATTAAATTACAATTTAAAAAAAAATAAATAACAAATTAAAAATTAAGATGAAAAAATAATAAATAATATAAATTAAAAATTAATTTAAAAATTAACCTAAAAATTAAAATATAACATTAAAAATTAAAGCATTGAATTCAATTAAAAATTAACCTCAATATTAAAATATTAAATTTAATTAAAAATTTAACAAAAAATAAAATTATAAAATTAAATATTAAAATCAATTAAAAAATAAATCAATAATTAAAATAAAAAGTAAAGTAGGCATAAATTAAAATAAAATTATATTAAAAATTAAATTGCAAATTAAACTGAAAATTGAAATTAAAAATAAATTCACAAACAAATTAAAAATTAAGATAAAAAACTAATAAATATTATAAATTTAAAATAATTTAAAAATTAAAAAAAATAAAATAAAATTTAAATTAAACGGTAAATTACAAATTAAATTAGGAATGTTATTGAATTAGAAATTGAGATATTCAATTCAATTAAAAATTACCATAAAAATTAAAATATTAAAATAAAAATTATGTTAAAAAATAAATTGCAAATTAAATTAAAAATTGAAATTGAAAATAAATTAAACAACAAATTAAAAGTTAAAATAAAAAACTAATAAATAATATAACTAAAATTAATTTAAAAATTAAAATAAAATTAAACCTGAAATTTAAATTAAACGTTAAATTACAAATTAAATTAGGAATTTCATTAAATTAAAAACAAACCTAAAAATTAAAATATTAAATTAAATTAAAATTATAAAATCATAAAATAAATTAAAAAATAAATTAATGAATAAAATAAAAAGTAAAGTATAAATTAAATTAAAAATTAAACTCAAAATCAAAATACAGAAATAAAATTTTTAATTATATTAAAAAAATATTAATTAATTTAAAATTAAAATATTAAATTGATTGAAAATTTACAATATTAAATTAAAGTAAAAAGTAAATTACCTTGTTTTTTGTGTCCTTGAATACAATATAATTTTAATTCTTTGCAGATGAAGAACGATAATATTCCCGTCATTGACTTGATAGATGAACCTCCTTTTCCTCAAAGTACAAGGATGTATATTCCTATTTCAACTCCAGTTCTGATTCATCCTCCAATTCCGTTTCAACCTGCGATTCCCTTTCGACCTGTGATTCCGATTCAACCACCGATTCCGAATCAACCTCCAAACTTGATTCCCTTGCCACCTCCGAACAATAAAAATCAGCCAATTCAGCAGCAGATTCCGATTCAATCTCAAGATCAAATTCCTTTGCCACCTCATAACAATGAACACCAGCCAATTCGACAGCAGATTCCGATTCAACCACCGATTTCAAATCATCCACCGATTCCGAATCAACCTCCAAACTTGATTCCCTTGCCACCTCCGAACAATGAAAATTAGCCAATTCAGCAGCAGATTCCGATTCAACCTCATAATCAGATTCCTTTGCCACCTCAAATCAATGAACACCAGCTAATACGACAACAGATTCCAAATCAACCTCAAAACCAAATTCCTTTGCCACCTCAAAACAACGAACACCAGCCAATTTGACAGCAGATTCCGATTCAACTTCCGATTCAACCTCATAATCAGATTCCTTTGCCACCTCAAATCAATGATATCCAGCTAATACGACAACAAATTCCAAATCAACCTCAAAATCAGATTCCTTTGCCACCTCAAATCAATGAACACCAGCCAATTCGACAGCAGATTCCGATTCAACTCCCGATTCAACCTCAAAATCAAATTCCTTTGCCACTTCAAAACAATGTACACCAGCCAATTCAACAGCAGATTCCAAATCAACGTTATCGTCAACAACTCCGTCAAAATGGACAACAGCCTTTTGTTCAACAACAACCCCCTCTTGATAATCAAGATCCTCCTCAACAACAGTCTTCATCTCAAGGAGGTAACTACTAAATTATTCTTTCATCAATTCTTTCTTAAAAAAAGCAATATTAATATATTTCTTTCTATAACAATAGAAAAACCTATCCCAGATAGCACGTAATCTTGAAGTCAGCTTGTCGCAAGATATACGGCAAGCTTACTGGAAGATTGCAGTAATTTTATAGTAAAATATTTTAGTATAAAATTAATATATATTAATTTATCAAAAAAAGTTTATCTTCAAATTTAAAACTATCTTCCAGTAAGCTTACTAGACAATATTGCAATTATATGACTATCAAGGTATTTTGTATTTTGAATATTTATAACTAAAAATTAGAAAATGATTTTAATTGAATAAATTTTTTAGGTGGCAAGTGGAAGAGAAGAGGAGGAAGATATATTCGATATTTAAAAAACAAGATTGCAAGACAAGAATCCAGAGATAAAGCTGAAATATTAGGGAAGATCTTGTCCAGCATGGTGAATGGTGTTTATGAATCCACAAGAAGGAATTGATGTTCTTTAAATTATATTTGTATGAAAATATGGCTGCTAATTCTCAAAAAATGATAAAAAACAATAAAAACAAAATTTTTTGAAAAAGGTTGAATATTTTCGAAATTTGCACGTAATTTTTGAAATAAGTATTGAAAAACAAAGTTAAAAAATTGCACTTTTGGCTAAAGTGAGAGACAATATGACGGCGAGCACACAGACAAGTTGATCTATGTGTCAGTGATCAAAGAGGTGGCATCAATTTTTGGTAGTGGCTGCGGCTGAACTAACGAAATGACTCAACATCAAATTACTCCAGTTTCAATCGTTAATAAAATAATTCTCTGGCAAAATTAATGTAAAAAGGGAAAGGGAACCTTTACCTTTATCTGCCTTATATTCAAAGGATTTAATTACATGTGAATAATAATTTAAAAAATGGTTACAAATATTTTTTAAATTTAACTTCTTTATTATATTTACGCAAATATGAAAAAGTGGGGCAAAAGGGGGAACCAGCCTTATTTAACAAACGAGATAAACAATCGCGATTATTTTTTACAAAATACTGCACCGAGACGAATTTTTTTTTGTTAAATCGTAAATTGTAGTAATTAATCTTTTTCTTCAATTTCGAATGTAAGGGCAAGATATGGTAGGGGAAAGTGGGGCAAGACGGGGTTCACAAATTAAGCAAAAGAAAAAAGAAATAAGAGAAGTTAAGAAAACTACTTAAATCAAAACTGAATAAAAATCATGAATTAGCGATGGTAAAGTGGTTCGTACACCTTGTCTCTACTGTAATGGTTGTTAATTAGACTCAAATAAAGGCTAAGCTGCTTGTTCTGTCTGCAGCCAATACTGGTCAACAACAATGCTCTATCAAAATTTGTAGACAGAATGGTAGTACAGTCGAACCTGGATAAGTGAAACCTGAAGGGACCGAAGTTTTTATTCCACTTATAGAGGTATTCCACTTATCCAGTTTTCCACTTATCCAGGTATTTTTAGTCAAAGTTCCACTTAAAGAGGTTTATTCATTTTACACTTTTTTAACATGCATATTTTGTATAGAGGGAGCGTTCCACTTACAGAGGTAAATTTAAGAAAAGTTCCACTTATAAAGGTAAATTTAAAGAAAAGTTCCACTTATAGAGGTCTCTTCTCAAAAAATCAGTTCCACTTATAGAGGAAATTTCCCACTTATAGAGGTTTTTTTCAATATTTTGAATTAGTTGCGCAGGGACCGCAAAAAAGTTCCACTTAAAGAGGTTTCCCGTTTATCCAGGGACTACTTATCCTTTAATGTAAACTAGTAAAACGATCGTTAAACTTTTAGAAAACTTGAAATTACTACTTCAATTCAACTTTTGTGACCCTTTCCGCCGCCCTTAATGTTCTGTCAGGAATATTTTCTGACTCCTTTTTTGGCGCTCTTTCGAATGGTAGCAGTTAAAAAGGGAACAAATTTTAATGTAGACTAGTAAAACGATCGTTAAACTTTGAAAAACTTGAAATTACTACTATAATTCAACTTTCTGCCCCTTTCCGCCGCCCTTAATTTTCTGAAAGGAATATTTTCTGACCCCTTTTTTGACGCTCTTTCGAATGGTAGTAGTTTAAAAGGGAACAAATTTGAATAGGCTCTGATAATCGCCTTTTCATTTTCCTTAAGGTTTTAACGTTACGTTCTTCAACTCAATACATTTTATAATAATACATTATGATAATTATAAAAATATCATTTAAACACATGTAAATAACTTTAAATCATCATTTTAATAGGAGCTTCTTTAAACGTTTTGAATATGATATTTTTTAAAAACTTGAAATTAATATTTTAAAGTTAAATGAATAACAATTTAATATCTATTACACTTTTTCAGTTATTTTAAGAGAAACGAGAGAATAGTTTTAAGACTAATTTGAAAAACTTATAAATATTAATTAAATTTAATTTTTTGTCGTTATGTTGCTCACCGGTTGAAGTTTTAATCGTTTTAAGGATTTTAATTAACTTATTTTTGATTTTTTGACAAAGAAGTTATTTTTAATAATTTTATTGATTAAATACCTGGCGTACGCATAAAGTAGCTCCGCAGTTAACGGCAATATTATTCAATGCATAGGGTGGTCAGCTCCGTGGCAGCCAATTTTCGAAAATTTGTTATAATTTTTTTATAATTATAGCTGTAGTAAAACCATTCAAATTACAACTATATTATGCCCTAATGATGAGGAAAAGTGATATTTAACATTAAAAAAACAAAATTTTTTTTCTTTTACAACTGATCTTGAAATTGCACAGTTACGTGAAAATCACCCATATATTATATTATTATTATTATTATTATTATTTTATAATATTGTATTATATTATATAATAAAGTTACTGAGGACTTGTGAGCCAATGAGTGACGAACAACGTTAAAATTGAATTAATTGTTATTTATTAATATAGACAATAAAGAAAGTAGAAAGTTAAAAAAACAGAGAAATAAAAAAAATTTATTATTATTGATTGGGTAAAAGTTCGAATTTAATTTTCACATGCTGAAGCCATCAGAACCCACAAAACTCGGGTTGTCCGTGCTTCTTTCCCCGAGACTTTCCACGTCCTCCGTTATCCAACTTTCTTCGGTGTTTTCTTCCCAATTATTCTCTGACTCTTCTTCCCAATTCTCCTCTGACTTTTCTTCCAAATCCTTATCTGTTTCTTTCTCTACACTACTCTGCCTTTCCCTCAATAGAGGAGTACTGGTTTTTGGAAATTCAAACCAGGCAGCCTTATTATCTATATCAAATCTCTAAAAATAAGATGATTTCTAATTAATGAGAAATGCAAGATCCCTGGGATAGGTTTAAGTATACACATAAAATACGAAATATGAATTGTGCTTACCAACTGCCACCAGCCTCTAATGCGTGGCTGATTTTTTCCCAGCCAATCGTGACATTGGAGGAAGCTAATCTTCAATCCTTTCAGGAGCGGTTGCACCCCTACCTGTGGAGGAATTTTGGGTAGATCTTTTAATAAGCTGAAAAAAGGGAGAATATTTGTAACCGGAAGTAACAAAAAGCAATATAAAAATAAATATGAAGCCTACGCACCAAATATCGGGAATGCCACTTTTCGGGAATTTACCTACCACTAGCTTTAGTCCGGACAAGTAATTTGTCACCACCACCGGATTGCGAAAACTTTGCTAATATATATATATATATTATATATATATATATATATATATATATATATATATATTATATATATATATATATATATATATATATATTATATATATATATATATATAAAATAAAATATATATAATTTATATATATTATATATATATATATAAATATATATAATAAATATAAATAAATATATATATATATATATATATATATATATATATATATATATATATATATATATATATATATATATATATATATATATATATATATATATATATATAATTGCGTGGCTATTAAATAACATAAAGAAATTTTCTTACTACAGCCCAAAACCCTCTCATAATGTACTCCTGGTCCTCCTCGTCCCAGAAATACTCCTGGAACCAGGATTGGCCCGCGTGGAGTTTTTCTCGTCCTTTAGCAAGCTCCCTGTCATAACTCCAGAACGATTGCTCATTGAGCCGAGTATGAGCAGTAGCCCAACTGCCAAAAGAGACGAGAAATCTAAAAAAATGAAAGGAATTAAGGGAATAAGAAACTAATTTAAATAAAAAAAATTCTTCTTACAACAATCAACTACTTTCGAAAAGAAAATTTTGTCAAGAATTCAATTAATTTTTCCAAGTAACGAAAATTCTTTGCTGAAACTCAATTATTAGTTCCATTAAAACTTTTAATAAAATTCCTTACAAAAAACGTTAATTGTTCGCATGAATAACAACATTTACAGATGTTCAATTATTTCAAATACAATTTTCATTCAATTTTGCAAAATTTTAAATGAATTAATGAATTAAACGAAATAACAAATTATTCAATCAATTATTTATTTTTGTATTTGAATGATTGAATTTTTGCAGAATCTTCTAAAGTTAATTGAATTAAAGATAAATTTAATATTCAAATTTTAGATAAAAATGAGATATTTTAGAATAGTGGTAATATGAATTTTATAAATATTCCTATTTCAACAGATTTTTAAACGGTTTTGTCTTTGAAAATTTTGATTTTTTAAAATGCAATAAAATTTAAATAATTAACATAAAAAAAAAATTTAGTTATTTATTTTTTTTTCAAAAGTTAGGGAAATACAGGATCAAATGTGAACCGATTGAATTAAGTTTTTTTTATCTAATCGTCAAATTTAATTTTCAATAGCTACGTGTTACTCCTTAAAGCTACTTTTAAAGTCATTATCGAGTGCGAAGGCTGCTATTAATGTTTATTTAATTGTTTTTAGGTTAAAAAGAAAAAAAATTTGATTTATTAACAATATTATAACAAAAAAAATATAATTATATACAAATAAAAACCAAACCATGCGTCATTGCATTATTTTAATTTCATCGCATTACTTTTGCATAATATTTGGGTTTTATTGCATAAATTTTAAATATTTGAACTTCATTGACACAATATCGTGTCCCTTGTTATCAAAAGTATACTATAAAAATATTAATTTTCCGAATTTAGAAGAAAATTATGAATTTTGTTGTTCAACTTAATAAAATTTTTTTTAATATATTAAATTTAATTTTGAATTTTTTCAATTTCACAAACGGGGCATTTCCACGAAAACACGGAGATAGAGTTGAAAAATCAAATTCGATTATGAGAGATAAGTGAATTATTCCCACTAAACATAATACATCTGACTCTATTATCGAAAAGAATTTTCGAATAAAATAATTTAAAACTGTATTTTGAAAATTTTATATTATGAGTACAAGTATGAATTCACCTTGTACAGAGAGAAATACTTCACTGTTAAAAAAAATTTTGTTCCAAGTTTTATACAGAAATGGTTGAAGCAATTTTGTATAAAACTCAAAAAAAAATTTTCAATTGAGTATTTTCAATGAAAAGGTTATAAATTTACCTACAATATTTTAAAGCATATGTGTATTGAATTATTTTACACATAAATTTTTCAAACACTTTTAAGAAAGGGTTGTAAATTTACATATTTTTCAGGGTTATGTATCTGAAGTGGTGTTCTAAGTCGGTTATATTACCTAGAGAATATTACCGAGAATATAACCAACTATTGAATTCTCTTAAAAAAAATTTAAATTACCGTAATTTGCTTAGGGAAATTACCCCAACTTGAATTCTCGAGAATTTAAGAACATTAATCTGAGGTTGATCCATGAGGGATGTGTTGTGAATTTTCAATCACTTTTGTGTGAAAATATTGTGGGTTTGCAATTTTACAGTGTTTAAAAAAACCATCTTTCTGTGACTTATGGTCAAAATGTAAAATACTTTCTCACTTGGATCATGTAGTCAGTGTTCGAAATAACTATATAAAATAGTTCTTGGGAATTATTTTTTCTGTAAATTTTTATGATTTGAACTAAAAAAAAAATTTTTATATAATTTTAATTGAATTCGTAAAAAAAAATTTTAAAGAGTAAAATTTCCACTCCTTATAAAATTAAAAAAATATATATATATATAGGTTTCGAAGTGACACACTTTTCCACTTTTGATACTTTTTTTGGTCAAGCCTACTTTTTGCTACTTATTTTGACAAAAAGCTACTTTTGCTACTTATTTTGTAAAAGCTACTGAATGATACTTTTTTCCAAAAAGGTAAAAAAAAATTTCACAGAATTCAAGAATTTCAGTTTTTTTAGTGAATTTCGTAGATTTCAAAAACCCTCCAAGTGAATTAAGTTTATTATTGGACGCGTGATTATAAATATTATATAATTATTAATAGTGGATGTTTATTAAATTACAATTTTTAACGTTTCGAATTTTTTCGTATCTAATTTTATTATTCTTTAAGCTTCTTAAAAATATTAAAAACTAAATTTCTCTTTTCACTATTTTTCACTATATAATTTACTAGTAATACCTTTTTGACTTTATAAAAGTTTCGTCAAGTATAGAAAAAATCAATTAAGAATGAAAATAACAAACTTAATTCTAAGTTTTGGTTATATAAATTATTTGATTAAAATCCAAAATAATATTTATTTAACGTGATTATTTGTTATATTATGTTTTCAAACTTTATGTCAAATTTACAAATATTAATTGTAATTTCAATAATACAGTGTTTTCAGTCGGTTGTTCAATAATAAAAAATCATTTATAAAGATTTAGGATCTACCTAGAAAAAAAATTATAATTCTTTTATTGGAATTAAATTGCTCATAATTTATTATTGTACAAAATTATGGCTATGTGCATTCTAAAATTAAAAAATTTTGTATGAGTAAAAACAATCCATTTTTTCATTTTGACTGTTGTTATTAGTAAATTACTAAAAATGTTTACGTTTCATTTTTAAAAAATTAGATGGCTGATAAAAGTTATTGATAGTTTTTTAAAAAATAATAAGGAGAAAGAAGGTGTCAATTTAACTTCTCAAAATTATGAGCCAGTTATTAAAAAAACAAATTCTTATGAAAGATTTCATTTAAGTTTTATTGACAATTACATTTCATTATGAAAATAAAACTTTCTAATGTAAAATATCGACAAAAAGTTATTATTTTCATGTTTTATGTTCATAAATCAAAATTAAAAAAAAATTGCGAATTCCTATTTTTAGTATTCTTTTCTTTCAATTTTTGGACAAAAAAACATATATTCACTTAATTTTCTTACTAAAAAAAACCTAATTTTAGTTCATTTTTTTAATGCTACTTTTTTACACTTTTGACCTGCTACCAGATTTTGAAGCCTGTATATATAAAACAAATCAATTAATAAATTATTTTTTGCAATAATATATAACAAAACAAGTTTAAATTAGTAAAAATTTGCACTAACTACAGGAAAAGTTATACAAAATCTATAAAATTAATTTTAAATAAATAAATTTAAAAAGAAAAAAACCATATTTTGCATTAATATCAGTCCCTTTTATACAATTAGTTCGTAAGCAAATATTTCTATATTCTAAATGTTAACAATATTAACTAACATTTAATATAGATCTTAATTTTAAAAAAATTCCTAATTGCAGTTTTAGAAGAAAGGGTTGAATTGTAATTAAAATCCTGAATAAGTTAGCTTCTTTTGACATTTTATTCACATTTTTCAAGTTGGTTATTTTAATATATAATATTTAATTGAAAACCTTTCAAATTATTCAAAATTTTATGAAATCGTCTTGCAAACAAGTTGATTTTTAGAAATATGTGTTTTAATTGAAACTTCTCTGAAGATAATTGAATCGAAATTCTAAAATAATTTTAATAAGTTACAAAATTATAGACAAAAAAAAATATATATATTCCGACTTACCTAGCTGAATTCCGGGAATTCTTTTTTGTTTCCCCAAACTTTTCCTCCAGAAGCGCCTCTATTTTTGCCCCTTGAAGGAGCTCCACCAAGGACTGTTTCCGTTCCTCCACCAACTTTTCACGGGGCCTTTTCCTTTTGCCAAAGGCATGCACCCTTCTTTTCATTTCCTCCACTAACCGTAAAATTTCGGCATTTTCCGATAACTTGACACTCATTTTCACAATTATCACAGCAACTCTTACGCCTTAACGAAACTACTACTGCATTAGTTGCGACAAAGAACGCGACCGTGACTAATCGTCAAAAACCGAACTGCTATAATGATAACGATACTAGCAGACCTACAAGGAGGCTGAGAATGAAGAATGGGCTGGCACTAAGCAAACGAATGAAATCTATAGTTCTCAATGTTTAGGTTTAGCAGTTTCGAACTCTTGCTCCTAATAAGTAAGAAAATTATACAGGCGATTTAAAATAAATGAATAACTAAATGCAGAATATATGAAATGAAGGAAAATTTAATTAATCGACTTTAATTTTCTTTTAAAGTATATAAATTGTTTCTGTTGTTTATTGTATTGATTATTCGCATTATTCTATATTTTATTATTAGCAAATATTTTTTCAAAGATATCAGAAACAGAAATAATGTTAAATATTCATAAAAAAAGAGAGAAAAAAATTATTTTCTTATATATATTCGTAATTCTTTATTAAACTAATAAAAGTTCAACCACCTTACTATTTAAGAAACTCAATTATTGTAGCTATTATAAAATACACCTAAGAAAACAATATCCCTAAATAAAACAAAACGTAATGTTAGATGATTTTGTTGAAATTAGCTGTAATGTTGATTATAAAAAAACATATGTCTTCTGCATTGATTCAAGGGTGTCATTGTTCGAGTGAATGTATTTGAATTACGCATATTTTCTGGTTCCATTTAAACAGAATCATGCTAAAGCTTTCTGCTCGAATGAGGTCTAAAACACTTATTACAAATAATTTCAATCACTGCTGTGTTTGATTCAAGTGCAATCCTTAAGGTGAAACAGAAAAATGTGCTTGATTATATAATAAAGATATTTAAGTTTATTTGGGCATAAATTATGAAAGTCCTATAAATGAAATAACGAATTCCCATAACAAAATTGACAAGAGTAACGCAGGAATTCATTATTTTATAAATAACATACAATTAGCGCTAATTATACAATAAAGCAAACCTTGTATTACCTTCGAGCCCAGACATCATTTTTTTGGGGACAAAAAAAAAGAATTTTTCGCGGTGGATTGTTGTGAACCTAATAAAAGAAAATAAATAAAATGGAAATTTTCCTAGAGCCTGACAACGCCGCCTAATAAATATTATAATTTTCTTCTGGCAGCAAGACTCACTGCACATCATTGGGACCTTGCTGCGAGACACCCGACACACCTTGATAAGACCGTCGTTGTCAGCATAGATGTTTGAGTTCGAAGCTATGTTAAATTAAAGAGAATATTTTATGTCTCGAAAGAAAAAATGTTATAGTAGAATTCAAAACCTTGTAACAACGAACAAGGCATTTGTGAGACTTTAGACACGTGCGCCACAATACGGGCTACACACATGTAATCTAACATGCGAGCTCCGTTGGCAATGAACAAACACAGGTTTGGACTCTCGCGTAGCGGAACTTAATACAGATTGCAATTACGTTGGGTCTCTCGGCTAACTGCCTCATTCCCTAAAGACTTTTCTCCTCTCCCCTCGGGCCTACAAACTGCCGATGACAACATCACAATAGACGCACGTGCGTTTGAAACATTGATTTCCTCATTTAATTTTTTGAATGAGGAAGGAATCACATGCCAGAATTAGAATTCACCTATAGCAATTCTGGTTAATTAATTATTTAATTATACTGCTAAATAACAAAAAAATAGCAGTGCCGTCATCACGCCTGACGATTGTAAATTGAAATTGATTGTTAATAATTATAATTATCAATTATTAAATAAAAAATAACGAACCCGAAAATGTATCGGATTCAGGACAACTTCCGTTTCTCGAACGGAAATCGTCGTGCATTCCGGGAGTCAGCATTTTGCGATTTCCCCTGGGCCCGAGAGAATTCACTACCTTTTAACACCTGAACACCTGAACACCAATGAATTAATCCCACCCTTAAATCACGAGGCAAGTGGCGGTAGGGACGGGCCTAATTGTCTAACTCTGAGCAGTATTAATCCCTCAAGACTTGCTGATAACTTCTCCCTGGTCCTGCACCCGGCAAGTTCATAGGCAAAAGGGTATAATCGTTTACGCCCGTCCGCGAGTCGAACCCTGGTGAATTTCACAAGAGGTGGACGATAAAAATTAATAAATCTCCGAGCCGACGGAATCCGCGTGAAATTTACCCAGGTGAAATATTCTATTAAAGAATATTTCTTTAAATCCCCGGAATATTTTTGAGGTCTTGTAACCTTCCGGTCCGTGCGTGTAGCACCCGTGTTGTTCCTGGCGTGATTGGCTCACAAAAATTACCCTTGTAATTTTGTTCACAAAATTCAAAGAGAAACAACATATTTCGAATTGCCCGGACGGAGGATTTTGTAAGTCCGAAGGAACAACTCCGCCCGGTACTGTAAGTAACGACGAATCGTTTCAAAATAAGTAACACTTTTCCTTATGTATCTTACGTTTTACTTTACTTTCTACATTTCCTGTATGCACATTTTTAAATGGAAAAAAAGATTATAATAAACTAAGAAATTTAATCTGAATGCATCCTAAACTTCTTTCTTACCCTTGTAAAATATAAACTTACATTTTCCTGATTTATAATAACGAAAGTAGAGGGGCAACTTTTCAAACTGTGGGAAACGATACCTACAGAATAAACAGAGTTTCGACTCTATCAGTTTGAGCCTCCACAAATCGTGTAATTAAGGGCCAACTCAAAAGCCCGGGATAAAATTAATTATCGGTTTGTAACAGTTTGTAACATTATTTTACTCATTTTTCTGGTTTTTTTTCTAAACATGATGTGTGTCCTGACGCAGTGAAAGAGACTTATACGCCCAAAGAAATTAATTTTGAGTTATTAAGGTCATGTTATTCAGTGAAAAGAA